>JARLTB010000378.1:1200000-1710000 GCA_030141615.1 Unio pictorum | reverse complement strand
TACGTTAATTTGAAAATCAATGCATACATATGATCTTAAGCCTTACAGTCTAAACTGCGTCCACATCTTTGTCATCACAATTTTGTAGCTAACAACCGTTTTAAGCATTACATCAATATATGTCTGCTAGAAACATGCAAGCAATCCATGAATGCTAATATCTACCCACATGGGAAAGAAGAAAGATACGAACATGTTCAGACGAACACTAACACAGTAACAAATTCAATTCAATAAATAAACGCAACACAAAAAATACAATAAGAAGACTCAGCTGACGATGTTATTCAATAATTTAACAGTGTGAATCATAGATGCATGTACAAATTTTTAAAAAAAATGCTGGTCAACCGTCACAATTTCGATCACTCCAACTAATAAATTGCTTTAAATAAAATAGTTTAATATACATTAGTGACAACTTTAACGTTCATTGACTTTACTCGTCAACAATTAGAGAACATGCAAACAAAATGTGAATGATGTGTGTCTTCTTACTGAATTTATTTTAGGCAACTCATATATATATATATATATATATATATATATATATATATATATATATATATATATATATATATATATATATACCCCTCCAACATGTATATATATAGACATGTTGGAGGGGTATATATACAAGTTGGAGGGGTATTGCTAGAAAGTATATATTTGTGTTTGCATATGCCTTAGCGTAATATGTGCAACCTCTTTAAAATGAAGTTTTCTTCTTGGATCTCAGCTATTTTCTGTCGTCCTGACCTTGCCTATAATGAGAAAGTTAAAATATACTATATACGCTATTGTTCATATTATATACCCTCACAGCAATGATACAGATAATTTAACAATGTTATTGAAAGTTTCATTTAGTGGCATAATTTGACATATTATTCGAATTCACGATGCAGTTACAATGTAAGATTGTTTAGTTTCATCAGCACGAACATGTCGTGTAAGTGTATAAAGAATACATTAACTTATAAACTATGCTTCTTCAGTTTATTTACCTGTGTCTGCTTCATATCAATATGTTTAATGTTGTTAATAGCCTCTTCAATCCACGGTGCGTATACTTCAAGCACTAAATTGTCGGTCGGCGTAAAACACTTCTCGATATCTTCCAGAACCTTACGTTCAGTGTCTTCTTGTCTTGATTATTCAGATAAAAATTGAAGAAACACATCTTAGGCTTACACAAGATACATGTTCACTAATAAAATTGCAATTTGAATATAGAAATTACGAGATACAGGAGGGTGTTAAAGAGTATTTGAACACGAAATAAATTTGCGAAAGGCATCTTGTAACAACTATTCTTTGATATTAAATTTGCCTTCAGGAAATCACTTTCAGACTTATGTCGTTATCATCAATGTACATGACTGGATGTTATTTATTACGTATAAACCCTTTATGTTCACACGGAATTGATTACGGAGGGGATGACTGGTTTTCAGTGAGAAACCCTACGCTAAGTTCGCAAAGGTTGAATAGAATCATACGGGAAATCGTTGCATACGTGGTCAAAACTGTTAATGAGGTCAAAATACATAATGTAAAAATTATTTATATGGTCAATAGGCGTATATGACGTCCACATCCATAAACAAACAAATACTTATACAACACAAATACACAGTCATCTTGGAGACAATTGACAAAGAGTATATCTTCTCGAGGCGAATGAGTTGCCCAGAAAATTGTTTTTGGGTGTTGTTAACTAAACAATGTTAACATTCCGGATCACCGAACTGGTCTTTTTCTCTTAAAACTAACCAGGATTCTCTTCAGTTAGCCTTTCCTATCCACATAAATCCGTCTCTTACAAATACACGTACATGTGATCTTCCTGATAGCCATCATGATTGCACAAACATGGGATAGTCTGGGCTAATATTAAGATAGACGAATCAACGTGTATCCACAACGTGTTATCAGATCGGTCGCTTTGTCCATGAGGCCAGTCATTGATATATACATTATACGATCAGACCGAAACTGATTGTCATGTTTCATTATTCCAAATTACACACTTCAGACAGACCAGATTCTCTCTTTCATTCAGGTGCAGTATATAGGAGCGCTGTTTCTCAGCAGTGAATCAATACGACATAATTTAAGAAGGACGGAAACGTCAAAGGCAATGTATTATTCTGCGTCTGTCGTAGCGACGATGTGTTGTTGTTGTTGTTGTCGTTGTTGTAGGATTTAACGCCATTTTGCAGCACTCGATAGGCTATACATGGAGGCCAGTATTATTTATGGAGGAACAACCTGGGAAAACCCCCGGAAAGAACCACCGTCCCACGAGAAGCTATACTAACAAGCTTACTCACATACCCACATTGACCGAATCTGAGACTCGAACCCAAAAAGACAGAGGTGAGATGACAGTGATCCGTAACGGAGAGCGCTTTAGACCACTCGATCACTCGGGGGCCCTCGACGAGGTGTGATGTCATGACAATTACGAAAACAATCATACGGGGAAAGAAGAAAATGAGAAGAAAAGACGAGAAGAAAAAGTGTGATGGAGAGAAGAAGAACAAGTTATGGTGCCCGAGTTATGGTAACTAAGACAAATTTATCAGCCATAATTAACAGTAAGAGAAAAGACGACCTTCCAGAGGCAACCATTGCCAGTCAGTCATCACTACCTCTACGCTATTCCCGATATACCATCGTCAGCACTGACCACTGCCAAAATAACTGCAGCAGCAGGTATGACGTAGGACATGGCCGTTAAAACATATTCCAACAGTTCACGTATGTGTTACCAACCTCTCTAAACGAAAAGAGGCTGCAAACAGATTGCCAAATCAGGTAAAACAATTCCATATCATATGTCAATAATTTGTGTGTGAGTGCATGAGTGTAGGTCATTATTATAAAAATCAAGACCAAGAGACACATATACGTTCTCTCTTGTATATTCGCATTTGGCTGTTACAATGAACATTATACAACACATCACCAAACGTTTTGTTTTTTTCTTTCTGACACTGTCTCTCCGTTTAAATGTCTTTAACTCATGTGTTATTTATATGTTTCTTCTCGTTGTCTGGAACTTTTTCCATCCGTACATGAATGAGTTCGTCGTCTTTTTGAACCCTTCCGTTCGTAAGTTTCTTATCTAGTTCGTTTGAGTTATTTTCCTACAGTGTCCTTCTTCTGATAATGATAACATGCATCTTGCCCTTTGATCCTCTCTTTCTTCTGTCGTGTTTTGACACTATTTACTTTCTGTAGCCCACCGTCCATTCCTCTGATATATATATATATCAGGAATATTGACTTTTATCTCAAGATTTGTAATCTGTCTTCTCTAAAGTAAACGTTTTAATGAATCTCTTTACATGTCTGATAACAAGAACGGTTTATTGTGCCTAATCTTTGACTAGAAGAGTAGATTTCGCTGAAACTGCCATCTTCTTGATCGTTTGAGAACCGATAAATACTCATGCTCTAATACACTAATCCTACATATTGGGACATGATGCATGTGAAACCGAGTCAATCGAACGTTTTTAAAACGCAATAACGTGGTTCCCGTAAAAATGATAATAAATTAAGGGGTAACAACGTGCTGTCTCGCCGCATACACACGTGATGACGTATTGCTCAAATACATCCAAGCAGTTTCGAAGACGATATGAGCGAACTTGAATCAATGGCTGCCAATTCTGTCAGAAACTCAAGAGAGTCCTGGTTCAGCCCAAAATAAATTCGTTCGTCCCCTAAAATTGTTGTTTAAAGGCACGTCCAGAAAATTAACAGCATTGGTTTAACCCTACATCGTGATAAGGAAAGTGTGTAAATATCATTTTGTAATCATGATGAAACGATTGCACTTTTCAAAACAAAAAAGCAGATACCAATTCACAGTGACAAAATGGCGATCCGTGTCACACGAATAGGTCTCGATAAAAATCTTAGAGACCTGACCACCTTTTTATATGAGAGACTACCTCGGTAAATATATTGGACACACAAAATTCTACCCAGTTGAACGTTTCATTGACACTTGTATTTTGTCAGCATCCGTACGAAGTTGTATTTCGGTCTGAAAGTTTGTTCTGTTCGCCATATATGCTGCTACATTTCAAAATGTGTTGGCATAGGTTTACGCAAGCGAAGAAGAAGGTGATATAATTGTCTCAGATCCAATACTATTTGCATTCACTGCAGAGTGAGACTTATTGATTAAGAGATACACACTTGACGTACAACCGACATAATTACATAACAAACAATACCAGCAAAGACCGAAATTCGTTTAGAATTTCAGTAAGATTATTATTTTTTCAATTACTCGCCCCAAATATGAACTCCAGTCAAGAAATAAAAACGTACATTTTCAGTGATTGGTTATGAAAATAAAGAGAATATTTGTGAAGTATTATATTAGCCTACAATCTTGATACAAATATAACTAGAAGTAATTAAATAATTTCTCACAGTAACGTGTACAAGTTTAGAAGCTCATCAAGTATGTTTTATTTGGCTTGTGTATTTTTCTGCCTGACTGAACTCCAGTAAAGTTAGAACGATGACATACACCAACTCGGTGACATTACACTGTTTAAGTCAATGATTGATTGATATATCTCTGTATGTAGATTGTAATGTTCATATTAAATATTTTGGTCCAAATGATATTTTTGTATGCGGAACATAAACCTTCTCTAGTCCCTTCTTTTAACTTGGTGGTTTGAGTCGTAATTGGATATGGCGATACTTCCTCCCTCTCAGTTTCATCACCGCTATCGTGTGTTTCTTCCTGGATGTCGGTATATTTATGTTCACTCTCTGGTCTCATCAAGCATGGTTTTATTCGGATGAAGTGAAAAATCTGAGGCGTCTTATTATTGTTCCTTGCGATCTGGTATATAACATCCGTTACTTTCTTCACAATCCGCCATGGTCCAACCTGTAGTTTAGGCGATTTCCATTTTTTTCTTAGAGTATGGTGCAACCACACTATGTCACCATCACTGAAAGACTGACCATAAACCTTGAGATCATAGGCGACTTTCTGATGCCTAATAGCGCTGCCTATTCTTGTGTATCCTAGTTGGCCTCCCACATTGCTTGCTTTTATTTCCGACACAAATTGAGGCAGACTATATATATATATATATATATATATATATATATATATATATATATATATATATATATATATATATATATATATATATATATATATATATATAGAGAGAGAGAGAGAGAGAGAGAGAGAGAGAGAGAGAGAGAGAGAGAGAGAGAGATATAGAGAGAGAGAGAGAGAGATTCCCAAAAGGCCCTATACATGTGTTGCCAATAGTACATAGGGTTTCCGACTTACCTCAAACTGCCCTCCTCCCCTTCCAACTATTGAAAGACAATTTGAAATTTTACAATAAATTAACTTTGGTTGATAACATACATTACGTTTTCTAATATCGGTGACAGTCCATAACTGAACGTTATAATTTTAATTTCCATACCTTGCCTTAATGGAGCCGTATTGCTGAAATGTAAATAGAAACCGGATTTTACATATTCATCTATAAATGTTGGTATGTATGTTTAACTGTACATCTACCTGTCTATACAGGTATGTCACGTGTTATGTTTTCTGCTTATGACTTACTTTAATTATTTCTTTATAAAACTGTATTTAAATATACTTTATCAGTTCTTCCTCTGAAACAGATATAAATTGTCAAAATCGATATCATATTTATGATCAAAGAGAATGTGTCTGTATAAAATATAGACAACACTAGTTATTGTAATTATCCGCTGTTAAAAGGAATAGTGATTGACCTCATATTATGTATCCATGACACAAATGACTTTAACTCTCGAGGATATATTTTAACAAATATAATATTAAACAGTTATGTTCGGTAAATGTTGTTCCAAACTACATTTCCTAACGTTACGATTTCTTTTACATTAATTGGTGGAATGTACTTTTCCATTTAGGAATATTTTCATGTATATTTCCTTGTTTGCTCCATCTATAAAAACAACATTATTTAGCTTAATATTACAGTACCAAAAATGGTGATGTTGTTCTTGTTCTTAATCAAAACAAAACTTCATTTGTTTCTGATATTATGGAAATCTTGTATAATGTAAGATGATCGCTGATTACTCCACGTCATCCATAATAAATGCACGAATACCTGTACAGCATATGCAGTGTCTTTACTCCTTAGTTTGCTTATTTCGTTGTCTAATTTAGTCACTGCAGTCATGGAGCCTTCGAGGATACGTTCGGCTTCGAAAAATACTTGTCTCTTCTGATCTCTTTCTTGATGTAAGTAGCTTAAAATAGCATTGTGTTTCTTTTGCAGAGCGTCATTCCATTTCTTAAAAGTGTTCTCAACTGTTTTGCTTAAGGAGTCAATATTCTTCTAAACAATCAAAAACGGATAATGTAAGATATATCATATAATACGAATTATAGTGAGACATACATTTATAGAACAAGAGTGAGACAACTGTTATTTGCCATAGGTTTTGCTACTAAAATAATAAGCCCATTTAACAACACTCATCATAGAGCAATGAGTTTCGCAAGCACGGCTGATTTTTTCCATGTATAGTACTAACATTAACATATGATTATTACTTCAAAAATGTTATATTAAACATTTGAAAGCAATAACATCATAACTGAAATTAATATTTGTCACGGAAAATTTATTAATTTGTACAATAAGTGTTGCATAATAAGCAGAATTTCTGAACTTTCTTTTAAGACTGGAACGTTTTTTTTTAAATAGACATGTCAAACTAATATTGAATGCTATCACGAAATATTGGTATTTCATCTAAGTCATGTTGTCAAGAGATATTACAGATGCGTTAGCTACATCAAAGTTGAACCTGTTTCAATAGGAATAGGTAGCCCTTTGGAAATGAGTATCACACAAACCTGTAAACATAACGTATTCATTGACTACCAAAAGTGAACATATCCAATACTCACTGGGACATACTTTTATACTCTTTTTCCTGCAAGATACCCATGCTGCGATAAAAACTGTGACACATACACTGATGTACATTTGGAATAGAAAAGTCAGAAATACAAATAGAGGAGGGAATAAGGTAAGCAAGAGGGCAGTGTAAGACCGCGTAACCTGGCCGAGATCTTTGATCAGTGATTTGTGTATTCATAAAGATATAAAGATGACAATTATACAACCCCAGGAAGGCAGAGCTTATGGTGTAGGGAACACTGCATTCAGAAATAAACAACAAGACTAGGTGTGATTGGTGAATTGTGGAAGAGGTGTACTTTCTTTAGGCTTAGAGTTAAGCCATTTGGCAACATGTGAGATTAAGTTAATTCATATCTAGATCATATTTTGTATTTTATGATTTTTTTTAATGTAATGTGGTCCACATGGGTGAAATGAGGTCTGTTGTGACTAGATAACTCTTACCCCTGTCTTGTTCAGCAGAGTTATATCTCTTAAATGCAAGGGAATACCTGCTTTTGGCCTTGCCAAATGGACAATCTAATCTGTGACAGAACTAGAGAAAGCTAGTACCAAGCATTGAAATATGTGATTGACCCTCCAAGGAGTAAATAATGTTATCGGAACCTTACCTAACAAAGATGAATCTGAAATAAATTTTGAAAACGATATTCTTTAATTTTTTTGTTGGGAGGGGTTATTTTGTTTTCTTTACAAACATTACTCGACCTTATTTTATATTTTCGAATCTATTGTACAACAACATTGGAGAGGATTGGTCTTATTTGTATCATATCAGATATAGTTTTGTCTGTAAACGAATCAAAGACAAAACGAATGTTATACTCACAATATCTGAGAAGATGGATCATCTTCCTATCGATGTCATGCAGTTAGTCAGAGGCTACCCTATTCCAACAACGTGGTTTTGGCGAATTTCTAACATTTCGATATAAAATGTGCCCATATGATATCCCAACACAATGGCAGGTCAGAGAAAACTCGGACTACTATTCGTGTACTCTATGATGTGATTATAAGTTCCTCAGTACAAGATAAATTTAAATGATGATATAATATTTGTTTTGAGCGTCAAGCGAGGTAGCTATTAGTACCATTTTTGTAAGTCTTTGTTATGACTCAGCCGGGGACTAAATGCTCCCATGTAAACCCACGACCTCCAGCTTCCGCGGCGGACGCACTATCCACTAGGCCATGGAGCTGTTAGTCGCCAGTGATTGAAACGATTTACGAATGTAAAAATGGTTAATATAACTTTATTACATGCTTGACTTGTATAGTATAAGTTATGGACGGCCAACTTTCACACAAATGTACAATGTGTGTGCAACAAATATAAGGGATGCGGTATTTATATATGTAATTATTTCACGTTAATCTCATTGGAAAAAGATATTCGGTATTCCCTCCAATTTTGATTTTAATAGTCCTGCTCTAGTTGTACATTTGTTGTACACTTTTCTGCTTCAAATTTAAGATGCATTTCTTTAGTTAAGCTAGATACATTATTCTTGATATCTCCAATACATATAGAAGCCTGAATGTTAGATTCTTACTTTATCAGTAATGTATTTTTGGATAATTTAATTGCGTTGAAATTAATACACGTCTTCATGAACTCATCTGTATTACACGGATAATATATTGTTGGAAATAAATAGACCACACCTTATGTATATCATTCAGTTATCTCCATTACAACAGATATTATAATTCAAGAAATAAAAACGCACATTTTCAGTGATTGGTTATGAAAATAAAGAGAATATTTGTAAAGTATTATATTAGCCTACAATCTTGATACAAATATAACTAGAAGTAATTTAATAATTTCTCACAGTAAAGTTTACAAGTTTAGAAACTCATCAAGTATGTTTTGTTTGGCTTGTGTATTTTTCTGCCTGACTGAAGCCCATTATTGATAGTTTCTTATGTAGAAGAAATATAAATTATATGCATATATATTATTTACATTATTCAACCTGTTATACTAGCTGAGAATGAACACCATTTCACCTGAAATGTTGGTGCCTGTAATGGATGTTATAGCACAGGTGCCTTTGAACTGTCCATTTTCTATACAAAGGATGAATGCTGTACTTTTATAACACGGAGAGGTACGTACTATTCGGTACATTCACCTTTGACATAGTTATAACATACTGTCACGGCACAGGAGAAACCAAATGTTAACATGGGTATGTTAAACCTTGAGACTATAATTTCTCCCCGGAAAAATGTCTTAGTTATCCAGCGAGCTTAATTGAAACAGCCATAAAACTCAAGGCTCGCGGTTATTTTGTCAAAGTCAGTTACGTAACTTTGTTCATAGGTACAAACAAGGCATCGTCCAGTTTTATAGTAAACATCTTTGACAGACGTTTAGGAAGGGCGATGTCGGATCAATTGTAACCAACCTCCAATCGGAATTGAGTTAGGCGTGTCAGACATTAGAATCTTAAAATTAAATATAACATCTTGAGAATCTAACGTTGATAGTATTATAATTGTTTTGCTGGATGGAATACAAATAAAACTACTCCGAGACCATTCGTAATGGCGGATTTATTCAGAGAATAATCAGAAAGCTTCGAAACAGGTCAGTTATTATTTGCTCGATTGTTTTGAAATATTACTGCAAAGCAAGTGCACTTTAATTATTGGAGTACATCTATATATTTGAGTATAAAATCACCATTGTAGTTTGATTCATTCGTAGTGTTTGATATAAATGCGTATTTTGAGATATGAGCAATGTAATGTGTAGAATGAATATTGTAATTCGTTATTGGGTTAATTCGTAGTAACCTCATGCATGTATTCATTTGAATTATAAATTTGCAAATGATGAATTGAATTATAAAATAAACTTTGTATAATGTTACGTTGTGCAACATTAGTATAGGAATTTGCCTATTTGTGTATTCTTGTAGGAGTATCAAGTCTATGGATATATCAAAGGATGAATGTGCATATCTGTGTACACTTGTAGAAGTGCAATCTAGCAAAATGCGTCCGATTATATGATATTACTTTGTATATAATAAGATTGAAAAAAGATATATATATATATATATATATATATATATATATATATATATATATATATATATATATATCGTATACACTTAACATGCAGAATGTGTGTTTCGGTTAGTGTGTGATACATAGCAAAATGTATATCATTTGCTAATGTCCGTGAATGCTTTCTTTAGAAGCTTTTAGGGACCAGAGGGGAATACTTCTTGATGTGGTCCGAGTCTCTGGTAGACATATGGGAAGACGTTTCAGGGACCAGAGGAAATAACCATTGATTTGGTTCAAGTCTCTGGGAGACAAAGAGAAGATAAACGGAAGTTTGAGGAACCAGAGGGAATTGCCACAGCTGTGGTCCGAGTTTATGGGAGAAAACAGAGAAAAGGAAAGACTGACGATAAGTAGAAGGGATAACGGAGGAAGACAAAGGAAGAGTAAAATATACAGATGAGTATTACTCAGGACAGAAGTGAAAATTTCAATGGATGAACTAAGCCGTCACTTGGTGGAGTGATATGATATTAGCTTAATTGTATTTGAGAGATTATCATTTGAATTATATTAAATTGTTGTTATTTAAAATTTCAGTTTGTACATTCATTAATTTATCCGTCGGCACCGATAACTGGGGGCTCAGAGCTTTGCATCTCTCTATCACTACTTCAATTTCAAACAAAAACGAGTCAGGGTGTGTCTTCTATATTAATTTAAATAAAGTGGAAGCACCCCACCCCAAAATGGAAAGCACATAAACATTTACACATAGTATGATATAATATGATTTATTCCATAGCACCCATGTGAAGATCAATTCGTGCTGATATGAATAAAACACAAATCATAGTTTAAACAATTAATTTGCTTCTCAAAATATAGTTTGGTAGTAAAGCACAAATATGAACACAGGAGCTAAAATAGTGCAAAGACCATTACATACACATCAGTATAACACATAGCTTGATACCTACCAAACTTGTTTTGAAAACGCGAGTCTAAATATACTTGCTACTTGTACAGTCCTGAGTTATATCACATATTATTAAAACAAATGAGGTTGGCTTTTGCTATAACGGTATCTAATGTACAACCCCAGGTAGTCGGAACATAAAGTATAGCAAACATTGCATTCAGAAATAAGCAACAACATTAGCTGTGATTGGTACATTATGTAAGAGTTGTTCTTTATGTTAGGCATAACAAGCCTCTTGGCAACATGTGGGATTAAGTCAATTCGTATCTAGATCATATTATTTTTATTTGTGTTGATTGTTTTTAAATGCGGCCCACACGGGTGAAACGGGTCTATTGTGACTACATAACTCTTACCCTGTCTTGTTCCAGCAGAGTTATCTCTCTTAAATGCAATGGAGTACATGTTTGTGTCTTTGCCAAATTTACACTCTAAGATTGTTATCTGTGACAGTGTGTGATATGCATGCTGAAGTAGGATAGAAAGTATATTTATTTTACAAAACCTTGGCATTGAGGTGTATGGAAACACAATTGGTACCATGATACCATAATACAGTATGGATGTGTGTGACACAACCAGCTTCACTAAACGCTTTGGCTGTTACAAGTTTCATTTTAAGCGGGAGTGAGCGTTTGTTTGTAACAGTGTGTATGTGTGTGCATTGTTGTCTTATTTTTTATGGAACACAATTGTGAAGTGATATTTGGACCATGATACAAGAGAGATAATAGACTTTGCTAAGCATTAATGTAGTGCAATGATACAACCGTATAATTAAAAGTGAACGGAATAACATACATCAGTTCGTATTAATCTTATTTAACATTTTATCATCACGAGATAAATTGTTTGGAGAAATGTGTCATTGTGTGCCTTGCTAGTGTAATATGTCACAAAAAGTAATATTATTTGCATATTTTCCTCTCTCTGTTTCCTTGTCATTTTTGTTATTTATTTATTTATTTTTTTTTTGGAGTTATTATCTCCTGCCTATTAACTATCCACTAGCTTACGTTTTATACTAGAAGTATATAGGAGTTCATTACAATATGATGTTAAGTGTATCTGAATAAATTAAATGTTTGTTTGTCAGTTTTAAATTCTTTTTCTTTTTTTCAGTACATCTTATTGCAATGTAACTTTATACATAAGAGACGATGTTTCTTTTTCAGAATAGTTGGCCTCATTTACTATTTGATAAACAAGCAATGTTGACCTAGATCTTCACCTTTATTTAATATTAGTGGCCTCCACATCAACATGCTTTCCTTTAATTGTAAAATGATTGGTTGTTGTCAACGTCAACATGGGACTTGTGACTTAAGAAGTAAACAACTTTTATTCTGAAAGTAAAATTATTGGTTCTCATCCGAGTTATTTTAGGAATACATACAAAACTGATCACGTGATTCCATTCCCTCTTAATGATTTTTCACTTTGGTGATAATTTCGAAATTGCCTATTAGAGTACAATATAATATTTATTTTAGTGGAATATGGTTAGTTTTGGGCTTTACATCTGATATTAAGTCATTTTCTTTTGCTGTAACCAGTTTTTGAATCAATGTTAACTTTTGTTCAACTCATTTGGATTTTAATGGATTAATTCGTATTTTTGGAAAATATTTGATGCGCTGATACAGAAGTCTTGGACACAGACATTTTATCAAAACTGTATTCAGATTTTCAACACAGAAGTGATAAATATTGTGTTTCTACAAGGGAGTGCAGATACGCACAAAACAGAAATCAGCATGTCATCGTCTTGCATTCCGACAGGACCCGAACTTAAATCTATTATTATATTTTATTGTTAGGACGTTTGTAATTTAATTCGTGACTTATTTTTTAAGTATTATTGAATATCATTTTGAAACTGTAAGTTCTTTTCCAATTTTCCAATCTTTTACCAGTGGAAAAAAATATTTGTCAAATTATAAAAGGTTTGAAGTGTTTACCCTTACCTTGTACCGTTAATTAGAGCCTAAACTCGTAACAATATAAGACATCATGTATGTATGTATGTATGTATGTATGTATGTATGTATGTATGTATGTATGTATGTATGTATGTATGTATGTATGTATGTATGTATGTATGTATGTATTTGAAAGCTCCGGTGGTCAAAGTTATGGATCGTCCGCCTTCCGTGCAGGAGGTCACATGTTTCAAACCCTGTTCAGTCATACCAAGACTTCTAAATATGGTACTAACAGCTGCCGCAATTGGCGCTCAGCATTAAGAGGTTAGTGTTACGGCTAGTCGGCCTGTTGCCAGGAAAATGTGTCTAGGTGGGACATGGTGCTACATGTCTTCGGCAATATGTTTCAGAGCTAAACATCACTGTAAACTGTCACAGCAAACATCGTAGCGATGTAAAATCCAAATCAAACACTCAGGGTCTAGTAAAATGACGATGCTGTACAGACGTATGTGTCTCTCTAGTTCCTGATTCATATTGTTATTTGTCATTGTACGTTACATATTATAGTAAATCTTTATGTTTCGCTCTGTGGCGTAGACGAAAATGAATGGTAAACACAAGAAATTCTTGGCTATCTAATAGCTATGATTTTCTTTACAATTATGGAACTAATTAATGTTAAAAGCTAAATTGTAGTAATATTATGTTGCCTCGAAACAATTATATTACTTTGGTCATTCAATAAATCGAAGACGAGCTAACAGAGTACCAATTAAAAGAATGTGATGAGATAAACCCAAAAACAACGGAATTGGGTCAGTTGTAAGGAATTCTAAAAGCGATTACCTCCATTGATATTCTTAACTGTTTTACAGTATCTCTCTTCTCCTCTGTCATCAAAATCAAATGTTTTGTGCTTTCCAGAAACGCCCCATACTGCTTCTGTGAACATTCAATAGAAATATTGAAATATTTTAAAATACATATATTTTGTTTTCTCATACTCTATTGCAAATTAAATTAATTATTAAAGACCTCGTTAAATTCCAGAAGTGTTCGAAATAATATTCAACATTGATGGTGTTGATGTGCATGTACTAATACGCCAGTAGTCTGATGTATGATAATTTGATAGGTCTTACAGTTTATCATAGTAACATAATCGAAGATGGCATTAAACTAATTCATTACAATTTCAAATTAATCTATATCTATCCAAAGAATATTGCTGACGATTACTTTGTAATTCTAGTGAATAAAAATCTGAATAAGTAAATACATCCAACTTAAAGCTGAACACAACAATACAAATGATTCTGCAGCAAAATATTACATCAATAGGACATATAGTTTCACGTAAACATGATTTTATACAAACACTAGGATAGAAAAGTAAAACCAGGATGTTGAACAAAAGCCCATCTCATGAAATTCCTAAATTGTCAACAAGATAAAAATATGTGAATATTTATAACGACGAAAATGGTAAACATAATGTCTTAGAATCAATTTAAGATAATGATCTTAATACATAACACACACTTGTCTAGATCTAGTATGAATATAAATAAAATTAATAATTTTTTCACTTATTTAGATTTACTTTTGTCCTAGTTCAGTATTCAGTTTTGTCAAATGGAAATATATTCATGTGTAAAGGCATATATATTCTGTTCAACAAATACAGCAAATCGCGTACTTACGTTTCGTTCAATAAAACTTATTTCTATAGCTTCTATGGAATGACCTTTGTGCTGCATCGTAAGGCATTTGGAACATATCACTACATCACATCCCTGACAAAATAAATCAAGCGATCTATTATGACCCAAACACGTCGACGAGTGTTTGTTATCTAGAGCTTCTATGACGTTGCAGAGGACGAAATTCTTAGGTAGTTGATCTATATTAGTATATCCAAGATCGACGTCGAATCGACAAATTTGACACGGAAACTTCTGCTTGTTGCCCGCTACCCCTTTTAGACATTTCAAGCAGAAAGAATGACCACATGCAAGGCATCTTGGATCACTATAAATCTCCCGACACACTGAACATGAAGTCGCATTCTCCTTCGAATCCATTATTTCCCTGGAAAAATGAGTTATAAAAATCATTAAATTGCCAACAGAATAGATTTCTCCTTACCGTCCCTTTTAAGAGTGCTCTAAAGACTAACCTGTTTCGACTTCAGGGACAAACTTAGCGATCTAATCGTATTTTGTATCTTATATCTTTTCAGCATGTTTTTATGTTTTCCAATTTCATTGTTTTAGTCATTTGTTGTTCTGTAGTGTAGTCATATCATTATTGATGGTGTAAAGCGCTTAGAGCTTTGAAAGATTAGGCGCTATACTAAGTCCTCATTATTATTAATATTATTATTATTATTATTATTATTATTATTATTATTATTATTATTGTATATTCTGTACATATATTCATTTTTGCAAATGTTGTAATCTTCTAAGACCTAAAAAGAAAAACCACACACATAAATTGACAATGTACAAATTTAAAATGGTTTCCCTTTGCTTAGGTCTAAGGAAGATCATCTAAACATCAAAATGATACAGACAAACTAGACACTTTATGCAAAATGTACAATAATATTAATGACCCAAACATAATATAGTCACTAGCGAGAGATAAAACAGCGTTAAGTTATACGAAAAATATAGATGAGCAGGTTATTGTGTCACATAAAGGGACGGAATGCTTTGACCTACTTTTAACTTGTGAACGAAGGACGGAAAGAAAGTTTGGCGAGATATCGATGCCAAAACTAATATCCATTTGTATTATGCAAAACAGTTTAGAATGAATGATGTTAAGATAATTGTGTATCAATACTTGTTGCAGATGCAAAACCGATGACTGGCTCTAATTTTGAATGTCTGCAAGAGGAAGTTGTGATGTTTTAATTTAGACCAAATATGCAATTGCAGTATCCTGTATCGTTCTTTGCGCGTGCTTTCTTGTTCTGTCCACATATGTTAGTTTCATTCGGTAACTTCTCAAGCGACGCTACTGTATGCCTGTTAGGTTTGTAATTGTTGTCGACTTTTGCTTTGAGTTTGAAGAGAATGTGGCATTTGTGATAATTCATTCGTGCCCGGTTGTCAATGGTTTCCTCAACATATTGAATGGCAAATATTTTGCATGCCAGAAAGTAGATTGTAATTTAGGTTCTTCATCTTAACTTCTGATTGATCGTGTAGTAAGCTTTTGCTGTCGAACATTTGAAAGATTTGGTCTCGGAAATACATTTACAAATTACGGCAACTTTTGTCTTTTAAATGGAATGTTCCTAAATAGATGGTCTTGTTTGAACTCATCATGGTACATACTATATATATACATGGTACATACTCTCTCTCTCTCTCTCACTCGCTCTCTCTCTCTCTCTCTCTCTCTCTCTCTCTCTCTCTCTCTCTCTCTCTCTCTCTCTCTCTCTCTCTCTCTCTCTCTATATATATATATATATATATATATATATATATATATATAAATGAAACAAGAATTTATAAGACATCCCACTGTCAAGAATTATGATGCATCTCTTGATAGTGTAGTCAGAAACAGCCGCTTGAAGAAGCCAGTAGGTTTTGTCAATAATCAGGGTTATTTAATGCTTACTGTTAGAAAGAAACATATGTCTATATCACAGATTCGTGTATGAATGTTTCTTTGGGAGTTGACCACATTGATGCAGATCCTACACAATATTATCGATGTAACCTTCAAGCTTTCACACATAGTCATAATAATGAACGTTTTTAAACCGAGTTGTGTAAGTCCGTTGAAAAAGCCCAGTTAAAATCAATCAATGATGAGACGGGTGAGCAACAAATATTTCAATTAATGAATGCAGCCCGCATACATTTTAATTATTTCGAGGCCTCGATTCGGTAATTCACAGAAAATGTAAATAAATTATCCTTTTCGAATACATTTCAGAAAAAGGTCAGTTAGAATATATGAGAATCAGAGGGAATTAACTCCACCGCGGCTGTATACGGCTGATAAAGTTATTCCCCTAGATCTAGAGATTTCGTACTGTTTTTGAAACTGTTGCATTTTTTCAGAAAATAAACCTACCTGTTAAGTAGAACTGGATTCAAGTTGTACTATTTTTCTGCAATCTAAACATACTGTATGTGTTTTAAAAAATTATTACTTTTATGCAATCTAAAAATACTGTATGTGTTTTGAAGGACTGTATTGTTTTCTTACACTATATAATAATTTGAAATATATTTCAAACTAAGAAGGCTCCGTGATGCAATACTAAATCGTCAAATTATTATGCTCACGAGTGTTAGAATCCCGTAACAGGCATATTGTCGACGGTTGCTTAACAGCGGTTTTTCTGTATAAGTGGGGGCCCGCCACAAAGCTCGAAGTTCAATAGGAAATATACACTCTCCCTACGCCGTCACCAAGGTGTGGTGTTGTTTTTGCACTCCCCGGATTGATTTCGTGTGGGTAGTGTGCAAAAATATATTGAATGTAGAGAATGCGTATACTAGCGAATTAGGTAAATTCGTACCCGTGATTACTGCAGTAGAAAAAATAAGATCAGAATTGTCAAAAGAATATGAAACAAAGAAAAATATTAACACTCGTATAAGGCAACTAAAAAGATTATAGAAAATGAAAGTCCAGACCCACTTCCTAGTAGGGAAGGTGGCTTTTAAGTAACAAAATGAATATAAGTCAGCACAGAAATATTCTGATTCACAATATAGTTTTACTACTAAATTTGAGCACCTTGATTTCATCAAGAATGACAGATTTGCTAAATCTGATTTGGTATTTACTACTAAAACTCGTGTAAACCGTCTAATCGATTGTGTGTGGAAATTGTTTCAAAATTACTATTATTCTGAATCAGAAATATCCTTGCATTTAAGATCTTATAAACATATATATTTATAATTTCTTTTGAGATAAATCAATTACGTTAGAGTTTTGGTCCGTAATTTTCAAATTCATTTTAGTTAGTACTGAATTATGGCATTGGAAATACACGGGGTTCACTGGTACTTGCACTATTAAATATTATGGACATACTTGAGGAGTAAAAGTATACAGAATATATCCCTGCTGTGCCTGATTTGATATTTCTGTGTTTGTTTGATAACTTCCATCGATTGCATCACACAGGAGACTGACCGCAATCACCAAGGTTATATCTACATTCGCGGGTGATATGCGATATACAAATGGATCATTATTGTGTCTGAGAATATTATCCCGCTGAGGTGCTAATGTTCTCCATGACTCGACGAGTTTAGGAAAGTTTACTTGATAAGATCGCTGAGTGATTCCTTTAAATCTTGTACGATATACCCAGGGATTTAATTTTTTTAGATCGGCTTCTGTTTTTTATAAATATTTTAAGATATCTATTTATATCGATTAGTATCACCAGATGCTTCAATTTCTGTCTGAATTACTTGCTGTTTAAATATTCCATGTCAGATACAAGTTGATTTAATATTTCAGTTCGCGAGATAATTAAACCACGATTAGATTCTTGGAAACCTTGTTGTAGTCGCTGTAGTTGTATTTCATGCTCTTGATTAATTACTCTAAAAACTTCAGTAATTTCTTCTTGGGCAAGAGTTGTACTTTTGGGTTCTCCAACTCGACCATTTTTAATATAAAACATACACCACCAGTCTGTATTATTTTAAAAATTCTACAAATAATTCACTAATTGTTGATCTTTTTATTTCAAGTTAACGTTCTTTATATGATGGGTTAATTTCATGATATGATTGTTTGTCTGTGCCTTAATCTGACTGTACTGGTTCTGTTATGGATGGTGTCTGAGGTTTAATTTTAGGCCATCCTAGCACTCTTCTGATCAATGACTGATATATATCCACAACGTAATTGGGAGAAGTTATCTCTATCGCGGCTGACAAGGATGGTTCGTGAACCGTTATAGCTATCATTGATTGTTTTCCTGTTATGGATTTTATTTTACGCTGGAATTCATCATTGACATCATACGATTTTATAACTTCCGTTGGAAGCAGATACTATGTGTTAATCAGAGGTTCAATCTGGTTTCGTTTTATATCCAGATATCAGATATTGTTTTGGATGTTGACCCCAGAATGATTTTCACCGTGTATTTGGCCAACTGTAGTATACTCGCAATTGGGAAAGTTCGATTTCTGTACGGTAATCACAGTTGGGTAATTTACGCAGAATTCAGGGTTGGATGAGGATATTGAGATCCTTGTTGTTTTTGCCGGGGTTGTATTCCTGGCTATCTGTTGCAGTAGCTCCGACGATTACATTATTATTTTCATTCTCTTTCAAATTTGTGTTTGTCATCCCGGATTCGTAAATCATAATCATCGCCGTGAACTCGTCATCATATAGTATTTTTGTCGTTAAGACTCTTTGACAGCAATGATGGTAATTAGGAATATGCAGTCGTCAAGGTATGTAATTTTATTACATACTCATTAAGTTTATTCTGACACAAGTGGATATTTTTATTTGCAATTATATTAGCAACGCCAGCTATTGTTGTTGCGGCTGAAACACATATTGTTAATACTGCTAGGGTACTCACTAATTGTGTTATGGTTGGCTGCAACAAACTAGTTCCAGTAATAACAGATTAAACAGTGTATACAACTATATTAACTATGACAATACGCCCAAGATAGTTTCTTTTTTTTATTGTATACACGTCAATCAGATTTTTTTCAGTTTAGTTTGTAATTGTTGCACTTGATCGTATCTATAATGTTGTGCGCTTATTATATTATTTACTTAAAATACTAGCAAATTCTGCATAACATGTGATTGACGCTGATGCTACATTACAACGTTTAGCGCTTATTGTAAATGTTTCGGTGGATCCATCTTCTATTGTTGCACTTGTGTTATTAATTCCCATGGACATACTCGATGATATATTAAACTTAACTGCTGAAATCAGAGTTAATATATAGATGCATCGAACTGATGCGGCAACTTCAATGGCGTTATTTGAGTTGTCCAAGTAAAATATCCATGTTATATCAAGTAAACGGTATTTATATTGTGCAAATGCGGTATTTTAATCTTATGAAGCTTCTCAGCGATTCCTGGAAAATCACTAACGGTATTATCCTGGTTGTTTCATCGTCTCAATATTCGTCTCGATAGAAAGTTTCATCGGGATGTTGGGTGGTTTTCCGAAGAAATTATCCGCTGTCTCATCTTTTTTTCTAAAAATAATTACGGAGATATCCAAACACGCCTACATGAACATCATATTCGGGCCGCAGAGTTGAGAGTTTTCCGTCTGTGATATCAATATAATTATTTTTTATCGCGTCGGTGTCAGATGCTGGATTGCCAAGTGTCGTTATTTCATTCGAGTTCACGTAGAGCTCGCCTGTCATTGTATCACCATACTTTTTTACTCGCATATTTTTTATGTAATGCAGTTGGAAAAAGAACTCCGGGTTTAATCGTGTACCAGTGCAATCAAATAACGCTATGGAGTTTTCGGTTTCTCCATCAAGTATAACAACAACATCGTTCAATGAAAGATTACTCCCTTTTAATTTTCCCTACTTGTCTTCAAATAGAACTTTTTCGTTTGGATCCACATTTGCAAGAATTAACAGTTCGGATATTTCGTCACTGATGATTTTCTTTCGCATTCTCGCGTAATATTTCTTCAGTCCATTTTGTCTCGAGATAGACCTTCACCAAATATCTACCATTATAATTAGATTAATTCTTTAATCGGTAGATTTTCAACGCTGACTTGTATAATCGTGTACAGCTTTATGAGGTGCTTTGGTTGTTTTGAAATAGCGTCAAGTACATTAATTACTTCTCTGCCCCATATTGGTAGGTCAAATGTTTGTGTTGGTAGCGTTGAGACCAAACTGGAAATCGTATATCACTAATGTATTTTAGAAACTCAACCGGTGGGGCTAACCCATACGAATCGAAATAAATAATTCCACGTGGATCAATCGTGTATGCAAGCCAGTGAGTTCCAGTTCAGGTGGAATTATCGAGATTAATGATACCGGTTTAAACGCGTTAT
Organism: Unio pictorum; assembly: GCA_030141615.1. Lineage (NCBI taxonomy): Eukaryota > Metazoa > Mollusca > Bivalvia > Unionida > Unionidae > Unio > Unio pictorum. Next base: position 1,688,988 of record JARLTB010000378.1, on the reverse strand, counting down.
GGCGTGGAAGGCAACTGGTCCCCGCATAAAAACGCCTCTGAAGTTTTTAATTCTTAACTGTTTAGCAGCATCAATTAAATCGAAATTTGACAAAGATGCAAATTCGTTCCCGACGAATAAATAATCCCTGGTAATCTCAGGCCGTTTCCATAGTGAGTGAAACGATTGCCTGGTAACCTTAGACCCCTTCCCTTTTTGATATCCTTTCCCTGCTGCTTTCTTTAGTGCCATTCCTGCCGCTGTCTCAACGGCTCCAAAAGCCGCAACTTTCGCGACTGGAGGGGCGACCGCGGTAATTAATGCTGGTATGGCCGCGAGAAGTGGAATTATATCACCTGGTTTAATTGCATCTGTAATCGCAGGCGCAGAGAGACTAAGTTGAACACCCGTTTCATTTATTTTTTTTGCATCATTAAAATGCTTAAACTGATGAGTTGTCAATGATAGTTTATTCTGACCAAATGATTGTGAAGTAGATGCAGTATCCTGTGGTATTCGTAATTTGACATACTGAACATTATCTGCGTGATCAGTAATATCCTTAGCAAACATCACTGATGGACCGGCAGATCTTGTATAATCATCAGAATATCTCGCTAAACCCGCTATTGTTGTGATAACATCAAAATCCTTCTTAATAGATGCAATCTCTTTTTATCAATCATATATATAATGCTACTTAACAGTGCCATAATTCCATCGTTAAGAAAATCAAATCGCGCATTATCTGCATATATTGTATTAGCCTCAAAATTTATTATAAGTTCTCCTTCTACTTCAATAAATGCTTCACCGGGCAGGAACTATTTCCTTGTATCCCGAGTTCATTTCTTCCTCGTTGATTTGGCTGTATTACGTTATAAGAATAAAACTGATATCGCGTACTAATTCATCTTTGAGAACTGTGCGTCTATATCAAATGCTGAGTCGGGTGAAGATTTGAACATTTTATTATATATTTCTCGATCTAAATCGCGATCTCAAACCACTCCGCGTTATTAAATTTGCAGTAATATTTCTTTGTACTTGATCATATCCTTGATTTATCAAGACTGCTAGTTTCTTTAACCCGCGGCTTGATTTATTATTTTCACTAACATGTGCGGGTATGATTTCCTATGTTGTCAGTTTCACTGGCTGCGGTTTTCGTCGAATTATTCGCGATCGTCATTCTTTAGCTGCAAAAAACGCCTTACTGGCAATATTATCAATAACACCAGGAGCTTTTTCACCAATAACATTAATAACTTTCTTCGATAATTGTTTTGCGATTGTTGCTTTTTTTGAGCCATTCTTGCAAAAAATCCTAGAACAACATTACCAAGACCAATACCGTAAATTGTTCTATAAACGGGTAATCGCGAATTTATTGCTCTAACCATGACAGGTTTATAATGGTGCAGATGTATGATCATTTTATTTATTATCTTTATATCTCATCGCTTTGACATTGAGTCAGTATGATTGTTTCATGTGGTAGCTTTAATCAACAACCTTTGATGACGTAGTACACAGTAAACATTGATAGTACGGTGTTAATCTAAATATGCTCTCAGTAAATCTATTTACTGTATATCGTAACAATGATGACCATCAACGAGTTCATCGTTAAATTCACAATATACGCCGATATCCATGGTACCGCATTGAAATGATCGTCGACTAATATCAGCGGCTTCATTAAATATTTCCTGAACATTTTTATCAGTCCGTGCTGCCCCTATGAGAACTTCTAATCGTGCTATGTCAGAGAGAATATTATTAGGACAGGCTACAAGACCACGCCCCCAAGCACCGCTTGGAGAAAATCCATTACCAGTATCATCAGATGCATCATCAGATTCTTCTTCTAGAGATTTTGATTTTTCTTCTGTTTCGATGGGAAGGGTTCCTATGGCAGCGGATGAAGCTGATATTGTGAGCTGCGTTGTTGCGCAATCTGAATACATATTTCCAAGTTCTTTTTTTATTTATGTATAATATAAATATTGGATCTTTAATTGAAATATAATCGTTATCATGCTTTATTCGATATATCCACTTATACTAGTGTTTATTACTCATTAATTTATTATGTTCGGGTTTAGATATAATTCTTTGTGACTAAAACCAGCAAGCGCAAAACCAGCAAGATCAGTCGGATTATTATTTTTTTAAATCGTATTAATCGCCACATATATTTCACATAATGTAATTTATTTAGCCTATTTTCTTTTCTGGTACTATAAACGGCTGATTGTTGTGGCTGTAATTGTGCAGCATTATATACTACTATAAATAATGATACTCGTCCGATTTGCTAATTCTGATAGGGTATTTATTACCACAAATCGTGAAAATTGATTGATTTTACAACAATATACAATTAATTATGTGACTTAAAATATTTTATTTACATATATATATTTTGTAGGCCATGAAAGATTGGCTAATTCTGATAAGTATTTACTACTAAAAATAATGAAAATCGTCCAATTTGCTAATTCTGATAGGGTATTTACTACTAAAAATCGTGCAATTGATTAATTTCGCAATATAATATTATCATGCTACTGATGAACAATACAATATTATATATATATATATATATATATATATATATATATATATATATATATATATATATATATATATATTGTGCACACCCACCGATTTACTAATTATAATAGGGTATTTTCTACTAAAAAAATGAAATCGTCTGACTTGCTCCTTCTGATAGGGAATTTACTGCTAAAAATAATGATTTTGTGTGCACATTTCAAAAAGTAATTACGTACCCTATCTTATCCAATCCTGAAGATTGTAGACGTAAGTTGTATTCATACCCTAATACATTTCACGTTTGGCATTAATGTATAGTGGTTAATAGATGTACCAAAATACCGGTATAATACGGTTTGCTTTTCTGACAATACATACAGCAATATGATTGTCTGTACCGCGAATATTTCACGGTCTTGCTTTCATCTAACAAATCTGTGTACTCCTCGCACTTAATATAATTTGAATCAAGAGCTATATTTTACCCTGCGCAAGCAGCCAAGAAAATTCTACGTTTTAGTGCAACATCCTTACCGTCTGGGATTCTATATAGTACAGTAGACGATACTGTTAACGCGCAGAGGCGGGGGGGGGGCTTTGAGTAGAGACTGTTGATATGTTAATTTCCCTCAAGACAAATATGCAGTGATATAGTTTTGCTGAAACGTTGAAAGCGATAGTTCAAATATTTTGAGACATTTAAAATTATGCTGCTGTGAAGTTTACATTCAAGCACAGACATACTAAAATGGCAGAGTTATTAATTGTCAGATACTTTTACTGGTTTCAAATGTTGGCAAACTTGTTTCATTTGTATGTTAATTGTATGTGTTCAATTGAACAGACTTACATCACTTAGAGATGTATCTTTCAAGTAATAAATGCGGTAGAGATTATGTTATTACATTCATTACTGCATTTCCATACGTATTGTATTTGCCATATCCCAATATATCGCAATACATTTTTGAGTGTATCGTTGCACCTCCATTAACATCTATACCAGGCTGAGATCATCAGCCTTCTGTTGAGTCAATGCCTTATATTTCTTATGTTTCATACCCACACCCAGGCCAGGCAGAGATGAACAAGTTAATTGTATTCAAGTCACTTTATTGTTAGATCTAAGACCAATAATTATCGTAGAATGTAAGCAATGAAACCTAATTTTAGTCACGTCCCACACTAGATGGCATATAATTTATACAAAAATGAAACTAAGGTTAGGCATTGTGTAACTCTGAGGAGACAAATTATTTGTTTTACATAAACACCACAAGTTTGTACAAAGTATTAGCTTTATTATAACATACTGTTTTTAAACTATCGAAACGTTCCAATCGTATATGGGTATATTTTGCGTTTAATATCAACGAAATTGCCTGTACCTGTGTCATATTTTTAACATAAAATTATAAGATATCAATCATGTAAAGATATTATCATGCAAAGGAAATTCAAAACTTACCAACACCAAAAGATATTTTTTTTTAAATATTCGATCTGCTTTTCGTCACACCCTTTAAAGCACCGCCATAACGAATCACTGATTTTCTTCCTTGTTCGTTAGTTAGTTAGTTTTGTCTTTACCTGCTATTGCATGTATTTATACACTTACCTCCTCACTTACATACATAGACCTACTGTTGTAATACTGTCATCCACTTTGAAACTTTGATGATCAATATAACACCTGTCAATAAGTTTTTTTTTACGGCTGTAGCAGATATAAAAAGTTTTCTTCAGGACTATAATCGGATGCAATATCAGCTAATTCACTTAAATCATGTTGTCAAGAAACTTCACTGTGTTCCACTGTAATTCAAGTCAAAGAAACATTTGTATGCATAATATACGTCTCTTGATGAACGATGTTCCAGGTTTCTATGTATTAACAAAACACTTGTCAATATACAATTTATTTCAAAAGAAAAGAAACACTGTATCAGGCAAATTGAGTCTGTACAAATCATGTATAGTTAAATAAAAACCCGATTAATATTAAAGCCAGCTTAGAAAATCTCCCAATAAAATATCTCCATCAACGCTTAAACAATTCATTGCGAATATGAAAGGTGCATCCACAGAACATTGCTTCAGACTTCATAAATTCCCTTAGACTATATTATGACGCATTAGCAGCTCATTGATCACTCTGAGATAATACATGTATGTATACTGCTCAAATCATTCAGGATATTTGTTTATAGAGACTATAAATTAGGCCCAGTATTTAAATGTTCACCAGTGGTTGATAGTTGTGTAACTTCAGATAACCGTCGCCACTTCATTTTCCAGGTAACTTTAGCTTGTAAATACTGAATCTAGCATACTAGAATCAAATGCCCTCTTCTCTAAAGGTTGTATGTTACCAAACGGTCGAAGCATTTTGTTTTAACTGATGATTTCTTGGGATGGGCAGAATGTTCGCATGTAAATTTCAATGCACCTGACGGCGAAGCTTGTTAGGGGCATGCCATTTTAGATACTGATGTACTGATAAAACTGAACCAATGTGAAACTTGATGGAAAACGATATTTTTAAATAAATAAATTCATCCAAAAGTTTAGGGAAATTTAATACTAATATAAAAATTACCATAAAAGTTATTGGACCACTCAGGATTGAGATTGTCCCAAGAATTAAAATATTTGTTATATCATCCGGACTATGAACACAAGTGCAAGTGTACCACATAAACCGATTTGAAATAGTATGTAGCAAGATTCGAGCTTCGGTGGCCGGGAGCTTTCAGCCTCTGCTTCGGGTGCGGGAGGTTGTGGGTTCGAACCCCGGCCAAGTCATACCAAATACATAACAATGGGACGAACAACTGCCTTGCTATGCGCTTAGCGTGAAGAGGTTAATGTTAGGACTGATCGACTTGGTATCAGTTGGGTCATCATACTACATGTCTGCGGTATGATGCCCCAGGGTTTGACATCAACATAAACTGCCACACTGCAGACATACGAGCAATATGGCTGAATACTTTTTTTTAAAGCTACAATCAATATTCTCTGGTATGGTAGGACTAGAGGAATATTATCTTCAAACATTTTATATTTGATTGAATTGGTTTACTACAATGAAATTTCAACTTTCACGTTTACTATCCAGGAAAACCAAGTCATCAAATGTCACATGTTCAAGCTCAAACAGTCAGTTATCCATCTCACCCCCTCCACCCACACCCACCCCTGACAAAATTGAAATGACGTTCCTGCCTATCATTCCCTAAACCTTCGTATGATCAAATATAAATAATATATGACATTCAAGGAAGCCTAACAACTCCAATACGTCCTACAATTATGCAACCTAAAAAGTGATTGACTTTATTGCTTGACAAACATGCTCCTGCAATAAAGTGCAGAATATCAATTCAAAAGTGTTTTCCGTGTTATATACATGTTAGGGACCAGATGTGCACTGTTAAAAGAGAATGGCATAGGGAAGAGAGGAATGTGTCTATCAAACATCCTCAATATTCGTAAGCAGGTCTATACGACTAAACACAAAGTTTATGTAGATCAATCGGAATACTACTGTACTAAGATACTGAAAGCCCCCGTTCTAAAGTGTTCATCAAGATTACAAGCAAGCTAAAGTCAAGAAATACATGTACACCACTTTGAATGACCTTCTCTCTCTCTCTCTTCCGTACATTTTTCGGCCCTGTCAGCAACGTTTGTCGATATCAGACTGGAAGACTTAACGTGACAAGATATTGGTCATAAATTTTACTAACATGAGTTATCTCCAATGGGCAGACAAAAAGACATATATACAAAGTTGAACATAAATTAAAGACCATGAAAATAAAAGGTGATAAAAGGTGCCTTTATCTTGGAATGGCTATAATGAATAACAGTTAGGAGCACATTTTAAAAAAGTATTTATTCAGCGGTATGTTAACCGCTCCAGTGGCCTAGTGGTGAGAGCGTCCGTCATAGAAGCGGGAGGTCGTGGGTTCGATCCCCGGCCGAGTCATTCCAAAGACTTACAAAAATGGTACTAAAAGGCAGACTCGCTTGGCGCTCAGCATTAAGAGATTAGTGTTAGGACTGGTCAGCCTGGTGTCAGGATAATTTGACATCACTAAACTGACTCAATGCAGACATCGTAGCGATATGACTGAATTGTTTTTTAAAGCTACATTAAAATCCTAATCAAACAAACAAACAAACCACTGCAAAACTAATGCACAAATTATTGTATTTAATTGTGCAGACTAAAATCTTAGACCCTTCTCAATCTCATGTAGTTATGGTAAAAGTATGTTTAAGTTACAAGGGGAAATAACCACTTGATCCAGAGTTTATATTGTATATAAAACCGGTATGTTAAAATATCTTTATATAAACACCCAACCCCTAAGCACTAACATTTTCATATAATCTCGTTTAGTATACGGCAGCAAAAATGTATAACTTTCACGACGATTTCTGCAACGAATTCCAATTTAAACTTAATATAATTTACTTATTAATATTCACGTGGTTATGATAATCCCCAGGCACTTCAGATAGTATTTCAGTTATATTTTTTACTGGACGACAGCATATGTAAACACGATACCTAACAGATGACGACACAACACGTTTTTAAGGCATAAAGAAACAAACAACACGCAATCAATATATTTGGCATACAACTCCGATATCGATAAAGTGTCAGCACTTCTGATTCATCTTTATATATGCGTGATTTGTAAACGTGGAGTGTCTGTTCATAATATAGTAAAGAGACAACCCTACTGTAAGTATAACGGCTGATGGTTGCTTAGCACCTACTCCAACACGACAGCCTTACACCCTAGAATATTTCCATATACACACGAAAGTCCTTTGTAACCAAGATTAGCTTTGAAATGGAACTTTGATTGTGTCCAACATTTATATACATCTAGATAACATTAGTGTTAACCCGAATTGCTTCTATTCCATGTACTACGCAAACCAGTCAACTAGTTTATGAACTTTTTGTTTGTTTGCTCTTTAAGTGTGTAATCTATATGTCAGAACTAATATATTATATAAAACAAGACAGCATGTTATGGCAGAGTAGGGTCATTTTTCATTTGTACCATAATGGGCTGTAAACATGTCCGAAATTACGCAGGTACACAATTACCCTCGTCGCATGATCTTATATGTGAGAAATCGCCAATCATTATTAAACCAAATGAAAATGACGAAATAAGAAACCTATGGTACACAGAATCAGTTTTGAGCACTAGAATGGTCACTTATAGGATGTTTGTGAAATCAGGAAGTAAATCTCTCTCTCTCTCTCTCTCTCTCTCTCTCTCTCTCTCTCTCTCTCAATAAGTAAATATGAGAGACTACATATTTTTTAAGCGTTGGTGAGGAAGATACACTAGTATTATAACTAATGTTAATAGTAGTATTTAGTCTCTCTTGATATTGGAGTTTCTCTTTACTTATAAATGCAATTATCACTATCAATGATGGTATAAAATCTCAATACTTAAAATAATAACAAAATATATATTATATGTGCTTCAGAAAGCCTACGCGTAATACATTTTAATCTTCAGTGTGCTAGTGAAATTAGAGAGTATAAGTAATATTTAGACAGTTGCACTCATCCAAGACAAGGATATATTTCAAATGAGCAAATATGATACAATTCAGAGAAACTGAAGATTTAATGATCTATTAGACTCAAGATTTCATTCATATTATATGATTTACATTCACTGCCAATTAAGTACATGGTAATTTTCATCTTTTACAGAGAATGGATTGCATCTGCCAACAAAAATGTTGACATAGTGAAATTTTACTGATAAATAAATTTTACCAGTTGAGGCTCATATAAACGGTAACAGAGAGAAAGTGAAAACATCAAGCTTTGTCATCATCATCATCATCATCATCAGTCTCTTGACCTAGTGAGGTCGTTGAAGCAATGTGCTGTTGAACATCTGACCAGTTCACTCCACTTGTCTCGATCATGTACCAATGCCTGTATTTCTGCAAATCTTTTCCTGGTCCATGCTGTGATGTTGTCAAAGTGGTGTGGAGTGAGTGACAACATCTCAGAATGGATCAAGCTTTGTAAAATTTAGCAAATAATGTATTTCCCTGGACAAGATTGTAAAAATGGAAAAAAATGACAGTATTAAAAATCAAATCCAAAAGCAATCCAAGAATAATCCACGAATTAAATTACAAAAGTCCTAGTAATTAAATGTTCAAATATATTCCGTTTCGAGTCCGGTTTGGAAATCCAAGATGGAAGATGAAGGCGCGTGCTGAAATCTGTTTTGATTTTATTTATAGTTCCCTTGTAGAATCACAAGATTGAACATTCCGTGGTTGCATATCTGAATAAGATATTGGATTTTGATAAACTGTCTTTGTCCAAGGTTTCTTTATGAATACATCAAATATTTCCAGAGATAGGACTTAATCCTTTAAAATCAGAATTAACTGAAGAATTGTTAACATGGATTCAAAAATGGGATACAACAAAAGAAAATAATTTGACGTCATTTTCAAAAGCTCAGAACTGAATATTTCACTAAACTAGAGATAATATCGTATTTTTCAAATAGTTTCAAAAAACACCCAAATAGCGAGTTCACGAAGGGAAAGGAGTCACGTAATCGTTTATATCACGTACTCCTAACATGAACTTGATGGAAAAAAATCATACATACATTAAGATTAAAACGTTAATTACTTCTTCACTAGTCTCATCTTGAACTCGACAACAACCAATCATTAAAATCATAATGAAACGTGTTTCTGTAGTTTCCGCTGACCTTGAAGGATCGAGGTCAACATTAATTGTTTACCAAACAATAATTCAGTCAACCCCATAACCTGAACAAAATCATCTCTAGTGAATAAATTTGCATTACAAAAGAATGAAATGAAAAATAAAAAAGAATTTAAAGTTATATAATCGGATATACGTAAGGTAATGATATTCAAGAATACGCAATGTAAGACACTATATATCACCTTCTCAAGCACAAGTTCCATTCCATTCAAACTCAATTATAGATTCATCAAAACATTTATAATGATCAACGTACACAGTATGTATGTATGTATGTATGTATGTATGTATGTATGTATGTATGTATGTATGTATGTATGTATGTATGTATGTATGTAACATTTAATAAAACATCACAACTATGGCTATATGGTACCAATTTTAATCAAATTAAAGAGAAAATAATAAACCTGTCAGTAATCACAGTTTTCTAACACAATATTCAGGTAATGCTATACCGCTTGTGAGCTATCTTTATTTTCTTTGCTTCATTCATATAAATAAGCACTACACAATGTGTACTATCAATATTTATTTACACAAGGATTCCTACAGTTTCATTTATAAGCTTATTTTTCAATGTATGTCTTTCTGATCATCCCATATGCATGACACGATTTACCTCTATACATTGGTGGATGTTTATGATGCTATTCCGGTTATACACTTTTAACGTACTAATGAAGTTGTAACATTTGTTTGTAAATGGACTTAAAAGCATCGTATTTTTAGTTTTCTTTAGTATTCAGTGCATATATATATATATATATATATATATATATATATATATATATATATATATATATATATATATATATATATATATATATATATATATCATATTTGTGTGTTCTGGAGTATTTTCCAAAGGAAACATCCCATATTATGTATTATTTGTTTCTCTCAATCGTGGACTTAGAGACTGTCATTAAGAACAAATTTGACACAAATTTTAATTCCTGGAAACGACAAACAGTCTGGAATATCTAACTGACGTATTCGTATAACATAACAGGTAAAAGTTCAATCTATACCTTGCATAGATCAGACTACGAAAGAATGTAACACCCACCCACCCAGCCTAAACGTTCTACAATCCCTCCAGCGTTATGAATGATGACTGCAATATTCCTGAAGAGATTGCGAGTGATAATACAGGTTACAAAAGGAATAATTGAAAGTGCAAATTTGTCCGTTTCATAAAAAATAAAGTTTTTTGGGGAATTCCTACAGAATAGTTTTAGGGGTGTTATTTTAAAAATACTTATTTTCGAAGTATCCGTGCATGCATTTCGTCATGTTAAGAGTGTTTAACAAACCATGATGTTAATAATTGAAATTATACCTCGTAAACAATATAATATTATAAACTGATAGCATACGGAACCGTTTAAGAGACGATAATATTCAATATCATATTTATAGGCATGTATAAAATAAAAGTCAACCTTTGATTGTTATTTGTTATCAACATAAAAATGCAGGGCATATCGAATGAAATCATAATCATGACTAGCGAAAGCAATTTTATCTTAATCAAGGAATCTGTATTATTTGAAAGCCTGTCACCAGCAGGGCAGAGTGATGAATTTGAACCGAGAAAAACCGGAAATATAAAAACTCCACACAAATAGTTATCATTATAAAATACAGTGTAATAGTTTTCACTTTAGATTTAAAAGTTGAAACTCGTTGAGCATCAAAATATGAATATGTTTATAGCATGTTCCTCACGCTAGATAGTTGTGTTGTAATATACACCCGATGCATAGAATACCGACTATAATGTCTAGTTAATGCGTATTTAGTATACAGACATTTGACACTGCTTTAAAAAATGACGATTTAGTGTATTCTACAATTTATGCTTATGACGATAGGCTAGTCATATCACGTGTGGTCATATAACTTAAGTCTTCATTGAAACTAGATAAAGAAACATTGATAATTTTAAAATTATTTATAGGAGAACGTGTAAAAGCAATTAATCTCAATTCAATTAAATGTAACATAAATTAGATGTAGAGCTTGGGGGAGAACTAATGCAACACTCCTGTTTATAAATGGTAGTTACGTTGAAATCTTTAGCACTGTACCGTTGCAAGCATAATTACGACAACCCACAACAGATCATTAACCCATAGTATCTACTAGTTATACTACTACTTGTACAATGAGTGCCCTACCCCACCCAACCGCACTCCAGGTGCGGAGGTTTAAGATACTTCTTAATGTTCAAACTTCTGGAGATTCTTCCCATAAGCATATATAAAGTGTTAAAGTTGTTACTCGCTAAGCCACGTTATTAGGACTGCTTCTTGCTTCATGCTGGACATTGTTCGGATAATACGATTACATCAATTTATATTACTTCCCCTGAATAACTCCTTTTCGCAACAATGACCCGCCCTTATGTAAAAGCAATGGTGGCCATACACAAAAATGAACGTGTTTTCCACTGCTTGTATAGAAAGAGAAAAGGTCCTTGTTTACTATGTCTTCTTCATTTGGAATAGGTCCCAAAACTACAGGAGGATCTTTTATAGTCATGTACCAGCACAGATGAGTGCACTTTTCTATATATCGACTCGTTGCTTTCCGATCTTTGAAACTTTCCTCAGTCTTACCTATAAACTTTCCCTGGAAAAACTGAAAACAACAAAAAGAATGAAAATAAATTTAAAAAACCATTAAACAGTACATCTTAAAGGATAGTTACTTACAAAACCATCGACCGAATCATAAGGATCATAAAGTTGACAATTGTCTTTCATAATGTTGAAAGGTCAATTACAAATACTAATTTACATATTTACAAACGCAATGCATAAATTACACAATACAGCGATTACTTATAGAACAATTTGATCGAATCAACATAATTTTCTAATTAAGCTGTTGATGAAAAGTCAAGATTTTTTTTTAGTTTGAATCGTCATTGTTTTTGTTGTTCGTTTTTTAAATATTTTTTATTATATTTTTTATTTTTGTATTTTTTAAATATTTTTTTCTCTTTCAATTTGGTTTTGCTTTCTTTTCCTTTTTGGAGGGGACTTGGCTTGGGGAGCATTGATAGCATACATCCTACTCTGAACGACTATCCAAGGTTATCTCATAATTCTTTGTCCACAGGGATATTGTACATTTGAGAAAATACCTCGCCATTTTAAACCATATTTATACATAATTACTACCAACGTAAAGAAGAAACAAAGACTGGTCAAGCAATCAATTATCGTTATATTTTTACATTTATGGTGGAAACCTGAATGGCTGATAATAATTAATACAGTCGTTCCCAAAAAGAAACGGTAGAGTGTTGCTCATTGTTGTTGTCTGAAGGGGTGGGGGCTTTTTGTTTGTTTGTTTTGAATTATTGTTTATTGTTGCTTCACAATGGAATGTTATACGACAGCGTAACAGAAATTTAAAACATTTCTAGAAACATGCCTAGCAAAGGAAGATATCAATTAAACAACTATGTCGGTTTCGAAGAAATCGAACAATTTTGATACAATAACCGCTGTTTCTGACAAGGTTATTGGCTAATGTCGGTTGGTGGGTATATATTTCGTTAACCAGTTAAAGAGAGTCAGACAAATTATTTATGACAGTCATATTATTAAGAACCACTAATTAAGTTTAGAAAACTAAACCAATCAACGCCAATGATAATTTCAAAAACTAGGGTACATTAAATTTGATTTTATTCAGCTCCCATTTCTTGATAGTAGAGCCATGAGATAACACTCGTCTAACTAAGGAGATTATTACATGACTTTAAAGCACATCCCTAATGCTCAAACTATGTTGAAACTCTGCAAGGATATTTATTATGTATATTCTACTGGGTATTTTAAAACATTTTCATTCATGATATTTCAATTATTTCGCAAAATGAAAACTGATATCATTAAATAAAACATGCTTTTACCTTTGTCAATATCTGAATAATTAGTGGAGTGAAATTCTTCCTTATTTCCAATAGTAACTTTCGAATAATTGGTGGGATCTGCACTGTCTAAAAGAGAGGAAAATGTCACTCAGTATTGACATCCACATAACATTTTGACTTAAAGCATGCATTTTCCATTAGAACCAAGCTCACGAATAACAATAACTTGACCTTGTCAGTACTGTAAGAAATACTGATGAAATCTGATTGATATACTGCACGCATTTGGGAGTGCAGTATATCCATCCGACACAACGAGATCATATTTTCCCATGCAAATGCAGTAACCATTTTATAATATGCCAATTTTCCTATTCTACCTCAGGTTAATTATATAAACAAAATACACTAAAACAATGTAACTGAATGTACGCCGTATTCAAAACTAAATACACAAGGGTAAATTTATCATTACACAACAACATTATTATTCCGCACATAACTCCACCCAGATAAATTGTAAGCTTAGTCGCGCGCTAGACATTACTTTCAAAATAATGTGTTTTTTTTGGTTTACTTAAAATTGATAGTTAGATTCACATTGTGAATGAATGCACATTGCAACGACTTTTCCATTTAGTCTAAAATGAATAGACTTTGGTATTTTTGTCGATTCTGCTAAATTTTGTGGTGATGAATGGATTTATTTCTACATTAAAAAAATTTTATTTCAGCAGCTAGGAAGCAGAGTGTTGACATCGGATAGTGTGTCTCTGTTCTGTCATTGAATGTTTGGAATCATAATGTAGGAAAATATGAAGTATTTCAATTGTGACTATCATAACTACGCCATGGAAAATAATGTTTATTTCATTTTGAGTACAGTAAGGAAGACGTAATTGCACTTTAAATATAGTATAAATTGCAGTACAATTTCGAAACGTGAAATGAAGCTTTAGAACCGATGACATGCTTCATGTAATTCAGATCTGCATAACTAACAAAGTATATTATGAGGAAAATCAGGATGTAAAAACTGTAATGTATATTTTTTTTCTATTCTTATTACCAGCTGAAGAGGACAGGTATATGCATTGTCACTTACGTGTTATTTGTTTTTACCCAGAGATTGTGTGACCTGTCTGGTATCAATCGCGAGTCTAAATCCGAAAGATTGTATCAAAAGGGATAACGCGTAATACTGCAAAGCAGCTGGTACATGGCAGTCCACGAAACATCTGCTTTAGTTCTTTTGAACACAATGTAAAAAAAACAAAAAAGCATAAAAGCATCTACTACATGAGGGTACGTCCGCTTCAGATGTTTGATCCCAGCCCAAGTCAACCCAAAGACTTACAAAAATGGTATTAACTTCTGCCTCGCTTGACGCTCAGCATTAACAGGTTAGTGCTCGGACTGGTCGGCCTGATGTCAGGATAATGTGACTGGGTGGGACATGATGCTGTTGTCCTCAGCATAATTCCCCTGTGCTAGACATCACTATAAAGTGTCACACTGCAGACATCGTAGCGATATCACACACACACACACACAAACACACACACGAGTGTACATGATTTGTTTACAAAGCAGTTCCTAATACCCTATTGTGTACAAGTGTTGTGCTTGTGAGTGAAATATGAAGGTGTGCAGTATCGTAAAATATTGCACTATTCTGACAATGCAAAGTTAACGGAAACCAAAATGAGCATATGAGAACAAGATTTATTGCGCATTAAAACGTATTTCCTTGTCGCTGTTCATTTTGGGCAGGCTAATGTACGAGGCCTATATATTGTGCATCTTATCCTTTATATCTTTGCTGCCCTAAAATGTAATTCTTGAGATGATTCGAATTCCTTTCTTCCCAAATACTGATAATGTATGACAAACCTGCTCTAGGATTTTTCTTCCTTTTCCTGGTAAGGTGATCGATGATTCCTCCAACGCCAGAAGATACTTGGATCCAAGTATTTGACATTTTTTATGAATTTCCTGAATAAAAGAACCACTCCACAATGTTAATAAAATGTGAATGTGATAAAATATATAGAACGCGCATAGGGTTTTAATATATGTGTTTCGTTTAAAACTATTGTGAAACATATCTACGAACTTAATAACAGTTTCGACCAGAAAAAACTGCAAGAATTAAGTATCCAATATATATATATATATATATATATATATATATATATATATATATATATATATATATATATATATATATATATATATATTTAGAAAAGTAACAGGTAAATTGTCATCGAAATACAAAACTACCAACTTTCTTTATGACCATACTATTACGAATGCCTTTATCATGTATTGGAGCTTTGTAGAACATGTAAATATCAGCAATGACCGTATATATAACAACCGGGAAAATTAATGTCACAACGTAACCATGTTAGATCAGGCATCGATAATGAGTGATGTATATGCCAACTTGTCTCTCATAGCCGTGATTCGTTGGTGGCGGTAATTCACCACTGCTGATACAGCCTTTCCAATAAATTTGTACTAGGTAGACAGGTCGATAGATGAAACATTTCGCTCACTGGGTTAAATTCTGCACAATTTATGCTTGTACGTAACCGTCTATGTCTGCCCTCGTGCTTGCTTTCACGGCTAGAACTCTCCATAGAAGATCTGTCTCACCATTCCCCTTCCAAATGACGTGATCATCTGAGCTCGACTTTCAGCATCATTGCCTCAATGCCAGGAACATCGTCCCTGTTGAGGACGTCTCTGCTGGACACTTTATCTTGCCATCAAATGCGGTGCGCATGATTTATCGCACGTAAAACTGCTTAAATTACCTCTCATGAGTGCAATATGGTATCCAGGTTTAACAGCCGTAGCGCAGGGAGGTGCGGATGGAACCTTTAATTACACTGATCTTGGTGGGTATTTGAAAGTCATAATCCTTCTAGTCTCTGGAATGAAGTCTTCCTAGTGATTGGGTTGCTTTCCGGATGTGATTTGATTGTCCAGATTTTATCTGAAGATATGTTTTTTCCGAGTTATGTGAACCTATCTGCATTTTTCAACTGTCTTTACTCAAACTTCAGGTTGTGTATGGTGTATGTTGTGAAAGAAGTTGGCTTAAGGAGTATCTCTCTTTTCTTTCAGGCTTATTCGGAGACCAAACAGCTTGCATGCCTTAGATAACTTATTCACAATGTTATGTCAGTGGCTCTGATTATGTGCCATAAGCGCAGGCATCTGCAAACAAAGCTTCAAGATGTAGCCTTTATATTGTCTATGTTTTTGGAGAAAGCCGAAGCAAGGTCAACAGAGATCCATCAAAGTGATATATGACATAGACTCCACTGTCTAGTTCTTTCACTGCATGAAGAAGGACTTGGATGAATAAGAGGTTGAACCGCATAGATGCGAGCAAACAGCCTTTCTTCACTCCGGTCGACAGGCCAAAGTGCTCTGAGTACTCACCATTGGCTATGATCTCTCCTGTCATGTTGCAATGTGATGGGTGCCTGGTATGGAATGAACACTGTAATTCATTTAGCACTTTGAGTTGATTGTGACATGTCTGAGTGACAATTCTCCATTGCTATTGCAGTCAGCTCTTGGCCTTTTATTATTGTACAATGAGATGATTGTGGCGTCATCCAGATCTGCAGGAGTCTCGTCGTAGTCCCAGTTGCTGGTGAGGATGTCATGGCAATCAGTGAATACTTCTCTGTCAATAACATTGAATTAGGGATTCCATCTTTAAATGGAACTCTGCCCAGTTGATGTGTTCAAGGGCCTTACATACCTTGTCCTCAGATGAAGGCAAGTTCAGCTTTTCGCATACTGGTCGTTAATGTATTTTTGTTTAGTGTCTCTATATCGATAGTGGATTGGCCACTGAGGAAGTGAGTATAGTGTTCCTTTCATATGGCTTTCATACCTGCTATGCATTTGATGGTTGTTGTGACATCGTCTGAGAGATTCTGGTACGGCGGGGCTACATAGAGATTGTATAGCACTAAAGAACATTTAAGATTTCTTCATAGCATCATGTTGGATTTCATCAGCCGTGTTTTTCTACCATTAATCATGAATTATGCACAGTACACCTTTGAGCCCTTGAATGCAAGTGCTTGAACTTGGCTCTCTTAAAGATACCTTTTATCTGCCACTCAGAGTATGCCCTGTATGTTTCTTCAGTCAGGATTTGGATGACTTCATCATATGCATCAAATCAGTTCTGGTATGCTCTTGTCCACCATTGCTGTTGATTTTGCCAAACCCATGTTTCTCTATCACATCGGTCTACTTAGCGTAGTTCAAGCTAATTCTGACGATGATATCAACGAGCAAAATTAGCTTGGCATTTGCCGGAATAGATGTGTGGATAGAGTCTACGTTGGTGTAACACTGTGGATTGGTTTCATCTGCGCATAGTATGGCTGGGACACTATTGGTTGTAAGGAAGTGTAGCCACTGAATCGGCGGTGGAGCGTCATGCGGATCTCGTTTGTGCAGGTTGGTTCATATGGTAGGTGGCAGTGGGCTTGTCCTAAGGCAAGCCCACATCCATTGCTTCTGTCACATCCTTCTGATTTTCGCGTCCAAAACGATCCGTCCTGTTCGGGTCTCTCTGAGTACTGGCAAGTTGATATTGTATAATTCTTTGGCTAAACGGGCTGATCGTGTTTTAGATCTTGCCCCTGTGCCTTTATCCACGCAATTACGGACTTGTATGTTCCCATGATAAGTTTTTCCCCCAGTTTCTTTTCCAAAGCCAGGCGATGTTACCTGGCGTGGAGACTTGCTGCACACCTTAAGAGAACTATATCCTAGGCATAACTATATCCTGGGAGTATAAGGATGCATCGATTGTTCACTTGTACAAGCAGAAAAACAACAGACAATTATGCGGCAAGCGTCCAGGAATCTTCCTGCTCTCATTAGACAGCAAAATACTTGCAAAACGTCTGATGAATTGTCCTATGTATTACGTTGATCAAAGTTTCTTGGCTATAAAATATAGTGGCTTCAGAAAAGGATGAGGTACCACACGTTTTCTTTGCAGCTCGTCATCTCTAACGAGAAATGCTAGAAGCAAAACTTCAACATATACACGACATTCATAGAAAAAACAAACGCCTTTAAAGCTGTTAGCCATGACAACCTCGGATGACCATGTTAATCATTGGTAATCCAGATAAATTTATCACAATTGTTAGGGATTATATCATGGCATGTTTGCTCATAGCGTTGAGAGATAGTGAATTATCGGAACAATTTACATTTACCAATGGAGTAAATATAACTGTGTGCTTGCTCTAACCCTCTTCAGTGTGATGTTCTCTGCAATGCCACTTGCTATCACACTGGAATCGATATTAGATACCGGCCAGACGACAAGCTCTACATTCTGAGTGAACCACATGCAAAAGTGAAGTTACACGAAGTGATTGTTTGTGAGTTCCCTGTTGCTGAGGACTGTTCCTTGAATGTCAAATAAAGGTCTGACAATCATCATTGCATGGATGATTGCTCTTCAGGTTGTGACAATTTTGATATCACAGTTACTTTTAAGACGAGAAAGATGATACACCAGCCTGCACCTGGTAAACCTTACATAAAGTATAACATTTCCATGAATATCTCGCTTTGGTATACATGGTTACCTATCCGGGCATACAACAGTTCACATCAATAAAGTATCCCACGTCAGAATTGTTAACGAAAGTGTGGTCTTTCATTGGTTACGTGCAAGTTTGTGGTAGCGCTGTGATCAGTCTACAAACAATTCAAGATCTAGTAGGTTATTGTCTTGCAAACTCTGATGCATGCCTGACAAACCCTAACGGTGTACAGAGGTTATTCAAACAAGCTCAATCAGTTTCATATTCAAATTGATGAGGACAGGATGACAAGGCAGGATCCGAAATACAGATATTCTCCGACGGGCAGTCGTTACAAGCATCCACACTCTGCTAATGATATCACATTTGCGATTGGCATAACACGTCATCGGGATAATGCCAGAAAAGGATATTCTGCATGAGAAAATTCATTCGCAGGGTTATTAGAAGGGATTCCTCAGGTCATCCCTGCATGTTCTCAATATTGACCCTGAGTCTTGTAATGAATTCACACATAATTGCTGAATTTCGTCTATAGATGGTACAGACATTTTAACGGATATGAACTTCAGCGGCTGTGCAGGAAGGCGAGCAACATAAATGTCTGAAATGCAGCACTATCTATATTGTTTCAGCAATACCAAACTGCAGGTTATGCCACGTTTGACAGAGAATATTCAGATGACAACTTCGACTGATCAGCCAATCACGTACTTACAGAAACCGCATCATGGTCGCACAGAAGGTTTAGTTTTTGCAATGTGAGAATTGTGTGATTTGGCGTATAATGGAAATATTATGTTCATCGTAACATGGCAAATCTGGCGGAAAATATGAAATGTCCATATGCCTAACATGTGTGGATCTGTTTGGCTTGTACGGCGAATTTAACAGGAGAATTAACATAGTTTGGGTTCTTTGGATTCTACCATAAATTTAACATGGAGATGACGCTCTAACATCTAAATGCAATTATGATTACACCACAGAAAAAGCATGCATGAGGCACTCTGGAATTTAGCTTTGAAATGGGACTATGGCTTCGAACGGAAGGTTAAAATGGCTGAACTCTAAGCTCTAACGGAAAACGTAAGACAGAAACGGTGAGATGTTTCCAACCCATGTTTTAGCAACCGATTAAATGGTTTGGAAAAGAGGAACTATTCATCACTGCCAAAAGGAAACAAAACAGTCAAATCCGGTCAAAATAAAATGATTGAAAAACATGCAAGGCTTAGCGACATTTATTTAGTATAATCTCATCAAAGAACCATTTTATTAGTTACTTGGGGATATATGTCTGAATACAAGGTACCCAAATGATGAAAAAGAAGGATAACGAACTAGCTTGAGTAAACGTATTGTCTCTGTGATGTTTTGTGACCGTACTCTTCTGCAAACACGATATATGTCTTGCCATGACACCACTTTTCAACATGGATATATTCGTACCAATAACAATATTTATGATTTTACAACAGAGAAATGATGACGCTGTTGTGGGTACGTCGTTGAGATGTATTGTCAATGAAATCTCCCATGATATGACAGTGGGCTCAAACATACTGAATGACGATTGGAGAATGGCATTTACAGTCCTAAGTTGCATTTGCCTAAGCAGCAGAGAGGGTGAACAGACCACGTTTTCGAGCAAAAATAAGGCTTCCAGATAACGTTTTCGAGCAAAATATGGCCTATAGACTACGTTTTCAGACAAAAAATAAGGCTTCCAACAAAATCTCATTTAACCAAAAAAAAGTCTCCATTTTTGCAAAAACGGAGATTTTACGATTTTTTAATCAATTTTGCTCGCAACGATGTGGTCATCCACCCTCTCTGCTGCTACAGGTTAACAAAAAATAATAAATGATTTGATCCAGTCCTTAGGACTTTACAAACAAACTAATCGCTAACACCTCTTCTTGTAAATCAATCAGATTATTTGACTGGTCGGTGAGTCGGAAATTAATTCTCGTTAACGAATTATTATGGCATCGCATGTAGACAGGATTAATTGGGTTTTCAATAATTAGGAATCCTGGAGGAGCTGTTGGTGCAAATGAATAAAGAATATATCCCTGCTGAGCTTGATTTGATTGCTCTAGATTAATCTGATAGCTTCCTTCGATAACATCACATACTAAATTGAGCGCAATCACTGAGGATATATTCACATTATGCGGAGCGATATGCCTACCGCCACCATCTGGATCATTATTATGTTTGAGGAGGACAGTTGAATCTGATTTTTGTAGCGCTTTGATATCGGTTTTAACAATTCTTGCTAATTCATCAGCGTTGTATTTCGGAAACTTGAAATTACGCAGATTGTCTTCTGTGATATTGTAATCGGTTAGGAATCGTCGTTTATTGTCGCTGTTGTCATTAATTATTGTTTGAATAATTAGTTCATAGATATATTCCATGTCCGATATGAGTTGATTTATTATTTCAACGTGTTTTTGCGATCTTGTTTTCCGTAGTTGTTCTAGTTGTGTGTCATATAATTGTTTAATCTCATTAAAATAACCACGGACGTCAGTTAGCGTAAATGAAATAGTAACAGTTGACTCGGCCGTTCTTTTAATGATAAAATCCCATTGCAATGTGTCTTTGTTGGTGAATATAAATCTATCGGCGATTTTTCCCTTTCTTATATCAGATAAATCATCTCGATAACTGGGATTGATTTCATGATATGATTGTACATCCGTGGTTAAGTCGGTGGTGGATTTTTCCGGTGGTTTTTCAGGCCATCCTAGTACGGTTCTAATAGAACTCTGATAGATATCTACGACGTATCCTTCTGTGCTTATCTCAATTGCGGATGATAGCGTCGGCTCATGAACTGTTATAGCGATTTTCGATTCTGTTCCAGTAATCGATTTTATTCTACGCGCGAATTCATTATTGATTTGTTCGATTTGGTATGATCCGGTTGGTATCGAAACGACGTTCCAGTCTGGGGTTCCGTCGGGTTTATTCTTATTTGCAAACACTAAAGAATTATTCGGTTGTTGACCACCAAATGATTTTGATCTGATATTAGGCCAACTGTGATACACTCGTAGTTTTGCTAGCGCTATCTCCTTCACGGGGACTGGGCTAGGGAAATTCACACTAAACTCGGGTTCCGTTGATGTTATTGATATCATGCTTGTTTGTACTGGGTTCGTGTTCTCCACTACTCGTTGAAGTAATTCCATCGGTGTCGTCATTGTTATTATACTCATGTTGTATTTCTAATTTTGACACCGGGGAATCATAAATACTGACCATCACTGAGAACTCACAATCTGGTATGGTTGAGATTATTGAGATCATTTTGGTTTTTGGGTTTGTTTTTGGGTTCGTGTTTTCTGATTCCATCGGTGTTGTCATTGTTATTATATTCATGTTGTTGCTCTAATTTTGATATCGCTGAATCAAAAATACTGACCATCGCTGAGAATTCACTATCTGATATAATCGTATTATCGAGTGACGACGATATCATCAGGGATAACTGCGAATATGCGGTTGATGCAATATGAAATTGAATTAAGTAATTCTGCAGTTTACTCTGGCTGCATGATGATATCTTTTTTGCTATCCCGGTTGATATACCCCCGATTGTAGCCACCGCAGAAATGCAAATTGGAACTACGACCGGGGCAATCATTGTAACCGATGCAAGTATTATTCCGGCGCCAGCGAGAACGCTTGACACCGAGTACATAGTAATATCAATTGCGGTGATTCTTCGTCGGTATTTTTTTATTTTTATTTGATACTCCTCAGTGAGGGTTTTGAGTCTAGTCTGAAATTCTCTGACTTGATCATAGCGACATTGAGTTGATGAAATCATTGTTATTTTAAAAACGCTAGCGTTTTCAATTATTTGTCATCGTTAGCGGGAATTGCTAGTACTTCAGCCGGAAAAATCATGTACAAGTTCTAAACACCAAATTATTTTTGTTCTAATGGTGGAGCTATTAACCGCGACGACATTAAAATCTAGTTTGCGACCATTAAAAATAAACGTCGCGGTTTTACCGTCCGCGATCATATTAAATTGATCTACAGAGATCCACGTTAGCCTGTAGATACCATCGATCCACGTCATCAAGGCGATATCATCGAAAATTGATCCGCCCAAGGGACCGATAGACAGCGTAGTATAAACGTCTCTTGTCCAATCCATGGTTCCATGCTCGACCGTATACACGATATTTTTAACTTCAGTGTCTAGATGCGGAATCTTTATCCTTTCAAAATTTTCTTTTAGTTTAAGAAGATCGTCGGAAATATCGAGATAATTTACCCTGATTTTGGTAGGATCTATTGTTTTTCCACTCTCCTCCTTGTTAGAAAAGAATGAAACCAGAAGTTCGTTGATTCTAATCCGTGCTTGGGTTTTAATATGGTTGTCGATGTTAGAAAATTTCGTCGTGATATCTTGGAGGCTACTGCCCTCAAAGAACTTATTAACAATATCGCTGGTGTGCTTTTGTTTGTCAATAGCGCTTTTAATTTCCGCGAGAGTCATGCCTGTCAACGATGTGGTTTCAGACACAGGTGTTCTCCCCAAAAATCTATCAACGATGGTATTAAGTGTTGTTTGTCTCACCATAAACATGTTAATATCTTTGAGAGTCATCGTAGATGTAGCCGGGACACCAAAGAAACTATTAGCGATGTAGGCATTGTGAGTGTGCTTGCCGATAAACTCACTGATTTCAGCGAGAGTCATTCCTGCCACAAGCGGGTTTCCAAAGAACCTACCAACAATGTCATTAGTGGGTTTTTGATCTTCTATTAGTTTAGAAATCTCGAGATAATTTGCCTTGATTTCTGAAGCAGTCATCATCCTTCCAGCTTCCTTGTTAGCGAAGAATGAATTCAACAAGTCTTTAATTTCAGCGAGAGTCATGCCAACCACAAGCGGTGTTCCAAAGAATTTATGTACGACATTTTTGCGAAAAGAATTATAACCTCGTATATAATCCTCCAGATCACGGCCGTGGGCGGTAATCTTGTTGTCGTGGGTGGTAATCATGTTGTCGTGGGCGGTAATTTTGTTGTCTTGGGTGGTAATCATGTTGTCGTGGGCGGCAATCCTGTTGTCGTGGGTGGCAATCGCGTCGGTGATCGTAGACACAAGTGCGCCTGGTTTAAGTCGTCCGTCGTTGGAATATAGCGCAATAGAGTTTTCAGCGGCGTCGCGCTGCCGTATCAAAATGTCATTCAATGACACATCACTGGATTTCAATTTACCCTGTTTGTCCTGAAATACAACTATTTCGTTCGGGTCAACATTTACTAAATTTAACGTCTCAGCTATTTCATCTTCAATTAATTTTTTTATATCCTTGATAGAATCAGGGGGTGCAGTGCCATCGGGTTTGGGTTTCAAAGATCTCCCCCAAATATCAATCATGTTATTGTAAAACTCTTTCTCTCTCTAAAATCGTTTTTGACGACTTCGTTGAAAAATCTTCGATTTTCTCCAGCGATTACTAGTGTATTCATTCACGACAACATGTGGTGGTTTTCCGCTTGGGTTACTCAAGGAGTTAGAAATAGCGTTAAGGACATTTAATACTTCGCTGCCACATATTGGTGGGTCAATCATCGTTTGTGTTGGTAGCGTAGAATACCAAGTCTTCATTGGAAGGGTTTTTATATAACGCATAAACTCTTTTGGTGGGGCTAATCCATATGAATCGAAATAGACAATCCCACGTGGATCAATAGCGTATGCAACCCAGTGAGTTCCAGGTCCGGTGCTGTTATCTAAATTAATGATTCCGGTTTCAACGCTGTTTGGTTGATGTGGTAATTGATCTTTCATAAAGACACCTCTGAAGTTTTTAATCGCGAGTTTTTTAGCAGCATCGAGTAAATCAAAATTGGACATGGGAACCATCGAAGATTTGGGAACCATAGGTTCCTCAATTAATAAACCGGTCCTAGTCTTAGACCATTTCCGCTGTACCACGAATACGGGGTTCCTGGTAGTCTTAGACCCTTTCCCCTTTTTTTATATCCTTTCCCAGTTGCCTTCTTTAGTGCCATTCCTGCTGCAGTACCAACGGCTCCTAACGCTGCCGCTTTAGCCACCGCTGGGGCTGCTGCTGCAATCAATGCTGGTATCGCAGCTAACAACGGGAATATACCGCCTGTTTTAATCATATTTTTGATAGCAGCCGCAGAAAGAGTAATCTGAACACCCTTTTTTGCTACTAGTGCATCATTGAAATGTTTCACCTGACGAGTTGTCAGCGATAGTTTATTTGCACCACCAGTCATTTGGTTGGGTTTCAACGTGATTGTGGTTCCACATTTTTTAGCTGATTCCGATTGCAATTTTTTTAATTGACCGGGAGTTAACGCAACACTAATAACACTATATGACATTATACATAATAGATTGATTATAAATCGTTTACAATTTCAATTACATGTTTTCCACTGGTGCATCTACCACTCTCATTCTTCCACCAACACCTTCAAGTAGCATTGATTTATCACTGAGAATGACAGCAACCGCTCTATAATCAGCAATAGCACCACGAGTCACATTAGCTCTAAAATGTATATCAACAACAGATTGTCTCATCAAATCGAGATGTTCCAGTGAGAAGTAATAGATCGGATAGAGACTTTTAAAATCCAATTGTGATATTTGCAAACCAGTATCCACATTTAGATCACGTGCCATAAATGACAACAGACGATGATAAACTCGTGCAATATGATTTTCTGTGTAATTAAGTTGTATATCCTCGGATGGTTCCTGCTGGCCGTTTATTCTCAGTGAGACGTCTTTCACACCTAATTGATCAAATATCATATGACTGAAACGTTGATCGCCAACTCGTGCGTTATCTTGTAACGCAATAAATATATGACGTGGCGCAGAAACGCCTTGTTTTGATGCTAGGTTCCAAGTGAATAACCCGTTGATATTTGATTGTTTAACATCTGTACTCACGGTTAGCCAACTTAGTAATGATTTTCCTCCTTGGTCCATAAATGATAGTAATCGTTCTTCTGCGGTGATTGCTGGAGTCAACACTGGCATCCACAATGATATTTTTGTTAAATTGACTTTACCGGCATCAGCATTTGGATTTGCATTGTCTGCTGGAATCCTCCAGATTGCGTCACTATCATCACTCTTTCGTACAAGCGATACTGTATGCTTCGCCCCGTAGATAACTTTTCGGACGTTTCTACAGAATCCAAATATATGATGCAGTGGAATCGCGTATGAAAATGATTTACGCGCTCCTTGCAACATTGAAATACGTGTTGCAGCTCCTAGATTGAAATTAACATCGTTGTTTATAATCATATCTTCGGCATCAATATTAGCGGTGCCAGCATTATTCTTTGGTCGTCTTACAACAAATTGTTTTCCTCCAGCGGTATTTGTAGCATCTTTTGCAAACATCATAGAAGGTCCTGCTGATCTTGTATAATCATCAGAATATCTCGCTAACCCGATTACTGTTGTAGCCACATCAACATCGCGATCTATCGACTCAATTTCTTTTCCATCAATGAGATATTTTGCACTCTCAAATAACGCCATGATACCATTATTGACAAAACCGACTTGAGTACCAGCTGGATACGGTGCTGGTACAGCAGAAGTATCAGCAGCTGTTACAATTTCTCCTTCTACTTCAATAAACGCTTCACAGGGTAGAAAGTATTTACTGGTATCATGGACTTGAAGATCAATTCTTGCTCGACTATTTGAGTCTATGGCATGATAGGCGTAATATTGATAATCGCGTACAGAATCATCCTTGCCAACTGGGGCGTCTATATCAAACGCTGGATCATGTGACTTTTTGAACATTTTATTCTATTTATCAGAGTCTAAATCGCGATTTTCCATTTTCATCGTCGTAGTTTTTTAAAGCCACTTCCTGCTATCATATTTGCAATATTGCTTTGGTCGGGGGTTAAAACCATCGACGCTAATTTTTCATCTACTGCGTTATTTATAACTCTACTAACACTTGCAGGCATTTCCGCTGTAGACGGTAACGGTTTTGAAAATCCTTTGGATTTCACCCGTGATTTCACTAATGATGTTAATTTATTCTTCGCAGTTGAAAACGCTTTTCCAGCAAGATCTCCAACAGCACCAATACCCTTATCACGAATAACATCAATTGCTTTCATTGATAATTGTTTAGCCAACGGCATCACTTTTGGAGCCATTCTCGCAAATAACCCTAAAATGGTATTACCTAAACCATCTCCGTAGTATGCTCTATAAACTGGAAACCGTGAATTAACTACATAGACGAGGGTTGGTTTATCATGATTGTAGTGTATGATCATTATTTGAAATCAGAAACAATTTTTCAATTGACTTTTCAATTCAGTCACTATGATACCCACTTTTCACTAACTCGCCAATGAAATCTCGATATGTGCTGATATCCATGATACCACCCTGAAATAATCGTCTACAGATATCAGCTGCTTCATTAATTATTTCCGGTGAGTTATTTCCGGCTCGTTTTCATCCGATGAGAACTTCTAATCGTGATATATCACTGAGAACACTACCAGGACATACCCCACTTTGGGGTCCACTGGAATCTCTTAATCCACTTCCGCTATAACCCATTGCTACATCCATTTTTTCCATTTCGTCTAAATTGGTTTTTTGTAAATAACCAAAAGGATCATCATCATCACGTGGTATTTGTTGTTTTTTAGGTGAAAAAGATATTTTCTTTGCAGGTTGCTGTCGCCGCCTTTGCGTTTTTTGCGGTTTTTGTTGTTGTTTAAACTCTTCGTATTGATTATACACTGTACCCACCGCATTGATATATTCAATATATGATGCACTATCTTTCTTAATCAGACCTTTTTCAGTTTTGATTTTATAGAATATATCAGCCCAGTGAGTTATATTTCTAACATATTTATGATGTTCTGGTTTCAACCATTTTTTTCTGTTTTCATAGGACGTAACAACAAGCGCAGGAATTTCTGCTGGATCAGTCTTATCAATTTCTGCTAACCCTTCTTCGTTAAATCTCACGAGTAAATCATCTACTGTTCTTTTTGATTCTATTTTTTGTACGGCCTGTTCTGTTTGTTCAGTTTTCGCTGCTATTTTTTCGAGTTCACCAATAACAGATTTCCCCGTCTCGGGAACATCCCCCCGTATAGCACGCTCTATCCCCTTCGTTGCTGTGGTTACTGGTTTAAACAATTCTTCAGATCCCAAAGCAAAATCAGTCTGAAGACTCTGTCGTTGTTGCAGTTTATTCCGTACAGAGTCGCGAATTGGTACAA
The DNA here is from genome assembly GCA_030141615.1 of Unio pictorum. Taxonomy (NCBI): domain Eukaryota; kingdom Metazoa; phylum Mollusca; class Bivalvia; order Unionida; family Unionidae; genus Unio; species Unio pictorum. Next base: position 1,660,817 of record JARLTB010000378.1, on the reverse strand, counting down.
ATCTCTTAATTGCATCTAATCGTTCACGAGCCAATCGGGTTGTTAATGCTTCATTGACCATTATTTGAAATCAGAAACAATGTTTCAATTGCAAAACAATTTTTCAATCCCGACCTAACAGACGAAAACACTTTTTGTTACATGTCCGACATGTCAGTTAATTTTTAACACGATCATAGAAGCGTTATTTCATCCTATAACAGCTTCGTTCATCGATGGCGAAAGTGTCATAATTGTATATAAAATAATTAATACTGACACTTTCGCCATTCTATTTTTAATCAATCCGAACCAGCCATCAATTTTTTATTCACTGATTTTGACATTTTTAATCAAAAAATGCTAAAAAAAAAATGAAAATATCTATGAGGGACGGTCACAATCAAATAATGATAAATGGTCGGTCAATCAAAATTGTTCATTTTCTTGAATTAACGCCCGTAGGTTTCTAACTTTAGAATTAACCTCCTTTTTCAATTCGTATTCGTACCCCAATTCTTTTCGTATTCGTTCTACAATGGTATACAACGGAGCGAACACACTTACGTCACTGGAAAATGCGAGAGAGTCCCGAATAGAATTCTGAATTCTCTTGATGAGCGCATACTTCTTTGGTAGCATATACTTGTTAGTGCTAACTCCGTATTCAATATCCTGAAAATCAGACATGATTTGATCAGGATTTAACCCATCTGATAGTTCAATATCCCAACTTTTCAATTTTGAAATCTCGGATAAAATGCTATTCATGTTTTCAGAATTCATTATTCTATAATAATGATATATTTCTAAATGAAAAATATGACGCATTAGACGTAACTAAATCGAATTTTCTGTCCAGTCCCCTTTGAAATCGCAGATCGATAAATCCCCTCTGCAACTCTTCGTACTGAGGGTCCACAAATATCGAAGTGCCTACCGGCGCTGGTTATTGATTGAAATATTTTTTCTTCGTTAGTTATCGTATTCAAAGATTTCACAGGTCTCGCTTTTTTCGAGTATTTCCCAGTCCCCCCTCGTTTGGTATTCTCACTTTGTGTGATAGCCTGCAGATTTGATAAAGAATTGTTCTTTGGATTAGAATCGATATGATCAATAACAAAATCATCCTCGATCAATCCATAAAAACACTCAAATGCGAAACGATGATTGAGATAAGTTTTCGTTTCTTTTCCCTCCCTAACAGTAAACATCAAGTACCCTTGATTATTCACAGAACCAACTGGTTTCTTCAGTTTGCGGTTTCTTACAACACCATCACTGGATGCTTCATAATTTGTGATCACAGGGTGTTGTCTGAATTCTTGGTTCATTCGTATACATAATACTATTGTTTGTCTAATTCATTGTTTGGTTCAATAATGAATCTTTCGATGTAGTCTTGAGGGGTTCTTATGATTTTATCCTTGATGTTGTCAGGGTCAAGGACCTTTTCAGGGTCAAAATTTCTGATTGATTGTCCATTTTTTATTCTTTTATCATAATAACGCTTCAACTCCCTATATCGCTTTCCACCGCAATTTAGACACAACTGAGATTTTCCCCTGACCCCAACTCCACATAGAATACAAGGTAACGGACCAAGGCTTCCACGTCGAAAGCTTTGCATATGATACCCACAAAACTCATTTCTGCATGATTTGTTACACGGGGTTACTGATCCAATCATAAGCCACTTGCAGTGATTCATTATACATAAATCCTTCATTTAAATGCTTGTTTTAATTATAGCATGAGGGAATTAAGGAGAACGCCTTCGAAAAATGCTGAATTCAATGCTGATAAGGAGTTTAAAAGATTATTAAAAATTAGTCCTAAATTTAATATCGATAGACCCAAAAAACGTCCAAGAGACGGAAACATGAAAGAGTTTAAGAGATTATTAAAAATTAGTCCTAAATTTAATCTCGATAAACCCAAAAAACGTAACAAAATTAATCTCAAACGTCCAAGAGACGGAAACATGAAAGAGTTTAAGAGATTATTAAAAATTAGTCCTAAATTTAATCTCGATAAACCAAAAAAACGTAACAAAATTAATCTCAAACGTCCAAGAGACGGAAACATGAAAGAGTTTAAGAGATTATTAAAAATTAGTCCTAAATTTAATCTCGATAAACCAAAAAAACGTAACAAAATAAATCCTAAATTTAATCTCGATAAACCAAAAAAACGTCCAAGAGACGGAAACATGAAAGAGTTTAAGAGATTATTAAAAATTAGTCCTAAATTTAATCTCGATAAACCAAAAAAAAACGTCCAAGAGATTACCCTGGAAGGATGCTCAATTCAATCTCGATATAGTTTCTAATACACCAAAGAATACAATTCTTGATAAAGCCATGATTAGTAAAATCAGAGACTGTTTTAATGAATTTAAGCGTGATGGAGCATCTTATTGTTGGTCAACATTTCGAATTGATGGTGTTGTTGATGCTACCATGACTGATGAAAAAGCAGCAGTGATAATTTCACGTGTTGGGGAAAAACGGTATTTTTTCCGAATCAAATTCATTATTGAAGTCGATGGCAAATGGATTATTAGGGATAAATTTGAACCAATCCTCAAGAATAAAAAAGCTGTCATTGTAAGTAGAGATTCCAAACCAGGAATTCTAACCGGCATTGACAAACCATACTACGAAAGATCTTATCCCGTAACAGCAATGGTTTATGGGATATATCCGTTAAATGATAAACCCGATATCGCAAAACTAGCTCCTATGAAATATTCTAGTTCACTGAATTGTGTAGCAGAACGAATAATAGAACACTTCACAAATGCATCCCGAGGAAATAAACTAACTGATCTGCGACGTAGGAAAATAACCGAGTGGGAACTGACAGAAAAACAGCATGGTGCAAAAATTTCTGATATAGCTAAATTAGAAGCATCATTAAAATTCCCAATATCAGTAACAACAATAACCGGAGAAGTATTATACGAACCGAAATATCAATCGCGAGGAGCCCCAATACAGATTATTGATCATAACAAACACGCGTGGACACCTGCGGTAACAGTATTTCCACGAGAACGAACCGTGAAATATATCCCTAAGGAGTTCGTCGGGGATGTTTTCTATGAAGAGAGATTATTTGATGCTATTCATGCGTTGTGTAAAAATGATCCTGTGTCAGTGTGGTTACTTAGAAGTGATGAAGATCCCGAAATAGGATTCGATCAATTTGTAAAACCAAATGGTGAATTATATCGCGTTGAAGAATTAGATAATAGAATGAGAAAAATCGCTAGTGATTTTTCACCGGAGAATTCCCATGAAAAACTACTCACGGATAGTTTTACTATTCCATCAGTGGTAGCTCACTTCGCAAGAGAAAAAAACTCATGGCGTCCAACACGAAGTGATTTTCTCGAGGATGTTAAATCGAGTTGCGTCAAATTTGGTCATGGAGGATTGTGGAATACGAAATACTCACGTGATGGTATGATTTCAATTGATATAGCCGCGTGTTATCCCGGAAGTTTTCTCGGGTATGGAGAATGCGCTGAGTACTTCAAACGATTTGGACACCCCACGCATGAAATGACTCGTGTTGCGATTAATGGACCATTGCCTAATTTTGATTTAACCGGATTCGCTCGTGTGATATCATTTGAATTAGCTACAGGGTTACATCCGTGTAGTTATGTTTGGCTCGGTAGACATCTATCTGAAAAGGCCTGGATGCCAATAGTGCTATTGAGATATATGATTGATTGTGGTATGCTAATATCGTTGATTGTTTCCGAGGCTATTATATGCTATCGAGCTCAGAAAGAAGTTTGGCTACCACAACCCGATCTAGATCGTATAATCAACGAACTACGAAAACAATTCCCTGATTTCAATGAAGAAGAAATCATAAATTGGTCTAAGAAGTTATTTGAAATTAAAAAAGAACAAGCAAAAGATCTCGGACGAAGAATAATCGGTAAATTTACCCAGGGTGGACGATACGACAACGCAAAATATTCTTCGCGGTTGATCATAGATGTCGATGAATACGATTTTATTGTAGCGGATTTAATGAAACAGGGAAAACTTGTATCCCGTAAGGATGCTTTTCTATCCAATGGTGAGAAAATGGGTACGGTTGTTACCTACTGTGATGGATATAATTCCCAGTACACACATTTGAGAAGTTCAATGCTAGCCTATGCTTCTATTAATCTATTTTCGATGATAAATAGATTTCCTAATACCGCGGTTAGAGTGGCCACTGATTCGATGTATATACACAATAAGTACAAATCAGCTGTAGCTAAATTCACAGATCCCGAAGAAAATTGGGGGCGTTGGCGATTTAAAAAGGAGATGCTACATGAGTATTGTGAATCCGCAGACGTTGCCATGGATGATAAATATCTTTGTTGTAACCGTATTGAAATTCAATCAGAATTTTGTAATGCACCACCGGTATCTGATCCAGTATGTAGATACAAGACAGTTTATTTAAACGGTTGTGGTGGGTCAGGAAAGACAACTCGTGCAATTGAATTATTTCGTCGGTCAACCATGATTGTGCTAACACCGACTCACAGACTCGCCAGAGAGATGATACAGCGAGGGGTAAATGCCTGTACTTACCATAGTTTCTTTCGATGGAAGGGTGACAAATGGACTCCTGAGCGTATGGGTGATAAATTCATTCCTGAAATCATCATTTGGGATGAAATATGCACAGTGTCATTAGATGTATTACAAACATTTCTTGAGTGGTTGTTAAACAAAAACACAAAAGTCGTCATGTGCGGTGATCACGGCCAACCACCACCATTTGTCGGTGCATCTCCACATGAATGGCTAAGGGGTTTTGTAGACTATTATGAAGAAATTACCACTGATTATAGATCACTTGATGAACGATTACGAGAATTCAAAGCGCTAATTAGATTACAACCGGATAGAATCCAATGCGAAATAGCGCGTGAAGTGATTTCAGAAACTCCAATGAATGATTTCTGGGAAACATGGAGACCAAATGATTTGATAATTGCAAGTAGAAAAATAGTCAGGGACACACTTCAGATGAAGTTATTTGAATTACATAAAGAAAAATTTGCAACGCTTCCAGTACCCCTTTGTTATAGGCCATCGGATACACGAAAACAGAATATTGAAGTTGATATTCCAGGACAGAGTGAAAAACAAATTCTCGTATTAAATGATATTGTGCTGGTTGATATCAATGTCGTTGAAGATGCATTGCGTGCTAATAAATCCCCGTGGACGCTAGGATACGCAGCAACAATACACTCTTCACAGGGATTGACTATATCGGATACAATTGTTTGGATGGTGGATAATCACATCGAATGGTCGAATTTAGTCTATCTCGCAGTATCCAGAGTACGAAAAATAAATCAACTTCGAAGAATTGTTTTCGATGATAATGACACCACAATAAATGATATTGATGTTAAAATTATTGATAAAAAACTCTCCGGTTACAAACAACAGGATAAAAAAAAACAACGAGAATTTGATATTGATGCTGAATTAATAATTACGCTGAAGAAACAACAGAATAATCACTGCGCGAGTTGCAATTGTATAATGCGTTGGCAGTATTCGGATAAGGATCCTCGCCAATTCACCGTAGACAGAAAAAATAACAATCTCGGTCATGTCAGAAACAATGTGATGTTGACTTGTCTTGAGTGCAATAGACGCAACGGTGCTAGTTAAGACCATGCGGTGGCAATTGAGTATCCTCGGGAATTACCTGTAGTTGTTGTCGAGTAAAACCCCGCTGAGGGGCAGTTGAATCCAGTTTATAGATTGCTGGTCTACCAGTTGATCGTGTTATAGTAGATATCTTGTGTGCAGTAACACTCCAAATAGGATCAGTAGCCCTTTTTCTACCCCCTTCAAGCTCTCCTGGTTCATATAAATACCTAACAGTGACATTACTATGAAGAATTGGTTCTTTGAAATCTTTTTGTGGTTGTACGGGTATTGACTTGTTTTTAATCGCGTTGATAGGTTTCATGTTGATTGTTCTAGTAATCTCGTTATTCAGTGCAGTAATCACAGATGGTAATCTTTTGACCCATTCACGGGATCTTTTTTCTTGGATGAATTCTTTTGCGTATTGATATCCAAATAACCGCTCAGCAATCGTCCGATTAAATCGTTCTACAATGGCCTGATCGCGATGTAGCGCAGTATGCCCTCGTCGTATGGTGACATTATGATGTTTCATTGTAGATAACACTGCACCCTGAAATTCCTTGCCAGGATCAACCTGCAATAGATTTGGCCAGTGCAGAGGACCTCGTCGATAAATCCTTTCAAATGCAGAAGCGACTTCAGTGGCTGATTTTGTTTTTAACGGTTCTGCTTCTTTGTATCGACTTGCAATATCAACTACGGTTAAAGCGTATTTGTAACCACGATCATGTGGCAGAAATAATATATCAGCCTGATGAACTTCATTAGGAGCGGTCACATCAAAATGCGAGAATTGAATTTGTTTAGGCGGTGGTAGATAAATTTGCCATAGTGCCTGTTTGGATAACCAATTAGCCGCAGTGGTTTTTTTCACTTTTGCAGCGCTAGCGAGTTTATGGACTGCTGATTTACCCCTCCAGTATCCTCTTGGGGAATAATAAATTGATTCCATATTATTAATTACCGGCACCTAACATCAATTTACTTTTCATAGCCGATTTTATTAAAAATGAAGCCAATTTTTCTTTGAAGGATTTATCAGGAATAGCATTTAACGCATGAATTAATTTCACATCCGCGAGATGCCTGTTTTGCAGATTGCTGCTTTTATAAGCAACATCATGAAGGTGACAGGCCTTATCAATGGCGTTTATTGGTTCTTCACCGGGTCGGGACTGATTTTGATCATTGAGTCTGATATCAAGTCTGGTTCCCGGTCCACAGTAGCTATATCCTGGAAGGTGCTTTTCTCCGGGGTACTTTGCCCATGGGGTTCCAGGGAGCTTTGCCAATTTGGCTGCGATATCACCTCCTCGTTTTTTTTAAAAACATCTCCGGATTGTAAAATCTTTGATTTTGTAGAAACAAATCTGAACTTTTTAATACCACATGTTGAACATCTACCAGTAAGTGCTGATCTGTTATTTTTAGTTGTAACCGTCGTCACATCATTTGTGCTAGTACGCGTTTTACACTTCATACAATATAGATCCATAATTTATGTATAGAGATATGGATATAATTGATTTTTCAGCGACTAAAACAAGAGAACCAATTAAGCATCATGCAGCGCTACCAAACTCTATCCGGATGATTATAATCGGGCCATCTGGATCCGGTAAAACGCAATTGTTACTCAATTTAATAATGAGATGGATGAAGTGGGATAAGTTGTATTTAATTGCCCCTAGCGTAGATGATCAACGATGTTATGAAGTGCTAAAAGATTTTAACGACAGCGCGGTAGAAAAATCCGGAGAGGGTATTATTGAGTTTATAACCGATATCGATGAAGCACCGAGCATTGATGATATTGATGGAGATATTAACAATTTAGTCGTATACGACGATATAATGTTAGATAAACAAAAAAATCCTGCTAGGATCTTTTCCCGGGGGCGTCACAAAAACACTGACGTGATATATGTCACTCAACGCTACACTCAGGTTCCAAAAGTCATCAGAGATAACTGCAATATTCTTGCTGTATTCAACGGAGTTGATACTCATACTCTTAGAAATATTTGACAGACATGGTGTTCTGATATGGACTTCAATCAATTTCGAGATTTCTTTAGTCATGCTCAGTCGACTCCGCACGGATTCGCAACAATAAATCTACATGATCCTCGGACACGATATCGTATCGGACTGGATCAAATATTTGGTTAAAATCATTTATTATTTTTTGTTAACCTGTAGCAGCAGAGAGGGTGGATGACCACATCGTTGCGAGCAAAATTGATTAAAAAATCGTAAAATCTCCGTTTTTGCAAAAATGGAGACTTTTTTTTTGGTTAAATGAGATTTTGTTGGAAGCCTTATTTTTTGTCTGAAAACGTAGTCTATAGGCCATATTTTGCTCGAAAACGTTATCTGGAAGCCTTATTTTTGCTCGAAAACGTGGTCTGTTCACCCTCTCTGCTGCTGCCTATGGCGCTAGCGACAAGTTCATTAAATAACTTTAATCACTGGCAGAATTGCAGCGTAAATCTACCAGGACGTGAAAATTTGATTCTGTGGCCAACTTACTCTTTTTGATTTTGCTAAGTGGAGTTTAGAAAGCAGAAAAGGTACCATTTCATTTTTTTTACATAAAAGTGGCTGATAGATTAATCAATGACACACAGCAAGAGTCAGGAGTCAGAAAAAAAGGAATTTCATTCCTGTGGGTGTTTTTTGTGCGGCTGTGTTGGTTATTTATTGTTTTATTGTAGCTTCTTACAAGTTGTGACCCCTTTATTCGGTTCTCGTTATCTACAGGATGATTACCAAAAGTATTATTGCCCAGATCGATTAATATCAATAGAAAGTGTGGAATATATAGATATCTGATCATATATATATATATATATATATATATATATATATATATATATATATATATATATATATATATATATATATATATATATATAGAATGATTCGAGCCGACGTACATGAAATAAAAAAAAAATAATCGATTTATAAACAGCTGTGAGAATGCATTTCCTTAGGAAGATACAGATATAGATACGTATATCTACAGTAGGTCTTCATTAGGTTTCTGAGTACGTCTACAGTATGAATTCTTGGTGGGAAATTCTCCTTGTGCTATAAGCTTTAACCGCTTATGTTGCTAACATTGTGTGTGTCGACCTTTTAGGCATCTGGACCCTCGGACAAAATGATTTAGGAAAGTAAATTTCTTCCAAAGTCCACTCCGGAGTAAGTAATTTCACTCATAGAGAAGAAACGTAGCCTGATTAGAATTTCCCATGTTTTTATTTTTTTAACGAGGGGTTTACATGTGGGAAACACGCCATTTACTTAGCGCAACCAATCAGAAGTATATATATATATATATATATATATATATATATATATATATATATATATATATATATATATATATATATATATATATATATATATATATATATATAGATATATATATATAGATATATATATATATATATATATATATATATATATATATATATATATATATATATATATATATATATAGATATAGATATATATACCGCCTTTTTAACTAGGTGCCGAAATTTACGATCAGTCCTACTTCTAGATAGCCGATTTTGTTCTGTAGAATATCCATATTTGGCATGTTCGACGTGTTCGATATAAATTTCTAATGTAACCTTCCTCCTAGCCTTGACTGAACCGGTTAAATAAACGAAATCTTCATTAAGAATAACTACCTCTCTCGACCTTAGAAAACAGTGCAGCATAGCGATTTAACAAGCACATGTCTCCATAATTTAATTAATTGTTCTCTGGCTCAAACTAATGTGCTCTTTACTGATCAACAGAAATTTGCCCCATCACAATTACTAATCAAAGGTCTCAACAAAATATTGATTTGCGAGAAGAAAAATATCTGTTTAGTAAATGATTTTTAATTGCGACCGAGGGTTACGACTTGTATGTGTCGGGAAGGACGACCTGAAGTTAATTTTTACATTTCTTTATGGGACCTAAAACAAGGCAATGGTCTCAATGCATCGTAAATCTACAAACTGAATATGCTAATATATTAATAATTTTACCAATAATGACAAATATATATTTTGATTTCTTTGCACTTCGTCCTATTAAAAACATCATCGATTTTAATTCGAAATCCTATTTTCAGTCCGTTCAATAATGTGGGATTGTATGATATAGATTTGATAGTGTGTTGACAATAATATGGTATTGTTTTACATAGATCCAGTTCCTTTAGAATGTGTACTGAATTGTTCTGGAAGTGACCGTTCTAGAAACATAGACAGAATATACAAGTGGTTTTGCGAATGTCATGGCCATATATTTTGTATATGTGCTGTGCATATTGGTGGCAAAATGACGCTGTACTAAAATGTGGAAGTTTATTCGTAATCTAGAGATTTGTCAACTTTGTGAACACATTTAAGTTTGTCATTTGTACAAGAAGAGAACATGACTAACCTAATAGGAACTCACTAGCCCTTATCCTAAATCTCCGGTTTAACAACTTAAGGCAGCGATATTTTATTAAAAAAATGAATTTGAATAAATGGTGATAAGCTTTTGTTTTGATAATGATAATTTTAGTGGAGTCTTTTGAAAAATACTTTTCATTATTCATTCCGGTTTCCTAGAGACAGAAATACTATGCTAGTGTTACCAGTTTGTGCGATTAATGTTTGCCTATGTACTAATTACTTTCCATATTCAACATTTAATGTAAAGTGTCTACTTGAAATAATTAAAGAACCATTGTGTGTTTTGTATTATGTCCATTTTTTTCTACGTAGGGTGCGTTTAGCTCAGTATATTAAGTGAAGAAATAAATGTTGCAAGCTAACAAATTGAAATCTGACCTTTATACACACTGAATTCGTCAGTTTCTTGACAAGCATAGTTAATAGATTAATGTATTGCTTTAAGGACACGACAAATTTAATGTAAGACAAGCCAGTATTAAGCCACTATAGGACTAGCAGAATGGTAGAACTTTGAAGAAAACTTAAGATTATATCCGCCACATGCTAATTTCTGCCTGATATTGTGCACAACAAAGAACTCGAGTCTAAACACCAATAGCTTCAACCTGTGCAGTGAGTAGGTCAAAGGTTATGTTATTGCTCGATTTGGAATTTGCCGGATATAACACTATTTTTTAAAACTAAAACTAACTAAAAATAAGTCAATTTTCGGTGTCGGATTCACACGAAAAATTGCAATACAATAATAACAGAAGTGCAATTGTATCCACACAACTAGTCATTTATATTACAGGGAGAATAGAAGTCCATTAGTGTATAGAAAATACTAGTGTATTTTCGTCATTAGAGATGTCTTAGATTACTATTGTTTTAGTGGCATAAACTGAAAGATGTTTACGAATGGAACTGATGCGTCTCAATTCAAGATATGCAGCCTTGCATATGTTCATGACATGTTGGTGCAATGTCAAACATTAGTACATTTACTAGCAATGAAGCTTTCAGAGTCATTGTTTAATATGATTTGTGTTATTAACATGGACAATTACGGGCGTCCAAAGTTTCCTCAATAATGTATACATTATACTATAGTATTGTAGGAAATATACAGTTTAAATCCCTTTACTCTAGGCCGAAGCAAATACTTTATATATGTATACGATCACTACAAACTGGTTTTAGCTCGTCAATGAAAATATTTTGCAAAGGAATGTTATATAAAAACCTTTATAAGAATTATTACTTATATGATAGCTACAAATATACATTACGGTTTTTCGCACTAAACACAACCTGCATGGTGCAATGCGTCATATACCCCTTTACCAAACATATCAATGACTGTGATGAATAGCTTCCTTTTTAGTTCCTTTGATATTATCCACATGATGAAAAAGACCTTCCTGTTTATACATGTTCTTACCACTAACATAGTGAAAAGGTGCTGAATAGTTTCCTTTTTAGTTCCTTTTTTATCATCCACTTAAAGAGAAAGCCCTTTCTGTTTAGACATTTTCGTACCACTAACATAGTGAGAAGATTCTGAATAGCTTCTTTTTCAGTTCTTTTTATTTTCCTCATAATGAGAAAGACCTTCATGTTTAGACATTTGCTTACCACTAACACAGTGAGAAGGTTCTGAATAGCTTCTTTTTAGTTCTTTGTTCTTTGATATTATCCACATGATGAAAAAGACCTTACTGTTTATACATTTTCTTACCACTAACATAGTGAGAAGGTTCTGGATAGCTTCATTTTCAGTTCCCTTCTGCTCTCCAAACGCGTCGGTCCATTCATTATCATACACTTCTGAGAACGAGTCTGCAAGCTTTGATGGTCTGTATTCGTCGCTTAAGTCGGCTATTGAAGGATTTCTATCCACCACTAGTGATCCTGCTATTTCACTTAATCTATGGATCCGGCAAAATATAATGTAAATTTAGGCATCTTTCAATTGCAAATAAGTTGAAATCCCTACAGTGAACAATGTATTGAGTATCTAAAACGAGGCATTGACATTTCCTTCTGATTTCCATAGAAACCTGCATTTATTACTATATCTTCTTTCCAAAAGTTAATTCCTACGTTGTTGTTGTTGTTGGTATTGTACGTATATATAAGTGCATAATATGTGATACAAAATAAATTAAATGTTTGATATTCATGAAAAATATACCACACTACAGAGTACTTGGAAACAATCCAGAGAGGTGAGCGAATATTCTTTGCGCTAAAACTACCTGCAACGTACCTCATTCGAAGCTTCTTATTATCTTCCTTTAAGAAATCTCTCTCCATCCGTATCTTCGTCTTCTTCTTCTTTGCATTACTAAAATAAGATGAAGTTTAATTATTTCTATATAAATATTTCAGCCATTCATTCAATCTTTCTTTCTTTCTTTCATTTATTCATTCATTCATTCATTCATTCATTCATTCATTCATTCATTCATTCATTCATTATTTCATTCATTCATTCATTCATTCATTCATTCATTTTCTGTCAGTTTTATATTATAGGTCAACACTATTATTTGTTACTTTTTGTATTACCTTAATCAGTTTAGTTGTCCTGATTGTTCTCTTTACTTTGTATTGAGGACGGAATAGAATGATGGCTTAGGAAAATGTATCTTTTCATATTGATGTTAATGTTATACTGCTGATATATGCATTTAATCGATTTACAAACAATTAGGATAACTTTGGATCAATTATATCATACGTTTTCCAACGGAATTAGAATTTCATACTAGGGCATAATTTTTAGCAAAATAAATTTTCTTCCAGTCTCAAAGAAGTACTCTATCACTGTTTATCCCTGGTTCCTTTTATCTGTCTTATAATATATATATATATATATATATATATATATATATATATATATATATATATATATATATATATATATATATATATATATATATATATATATATATATATATATATAGTAAGTTCTATCATACAGTACTAACCGTAACAAGGTTGTGTCCGTGATCGCACGTATAATGTGTTATACTGTGTATATAATGGAGTTCAAACAACCTCAGTCAATATCAACTATAACACCTATAAGTTGTTCCTTTCTTTGATAGAACTCCACGCCAAAAGGTTCACGTTAACCCGTTACACAGAGTATAGGTACCATTGGCATGCAGTAATGCAATACAATTTCCATGCCTAAAGAACATCATAGTCCTTTACAGTTTATATGTATTTACTGTCAAATCCACAATATGATCAGTTCAATCAATTTTCGATAACATACTTTACTGCTGCATGTATAAATGTAATTATCAAATATGGTTCCTAAAGCTATAGCATAGTAACTTTTGAGTGGTGGGAAAGACATTATACTAATGTAAATAACATATTAAATTGAAAACTCAACAATTCCACACTATTTTCTAGATAGAGAACAACAATAAAATATAAGTTCAATAAATTGGCATTATGCAATTGCAAAGTTAATTTATTTTAAAATGTATCTGCTCCCTGATATGCGAGTAGTTACCTTACTGTTATACTATTTTGACTCTTCGCCCTTCTCTCAGGAAGTCCGACTTTTTCTTGGGAATCTTCAAAGCTGAAAAATAATTTTCCAATCTGTACTTTAAAACCTAAGTAATGACGCTTAATGAATTATACTTTAAATCCTAATGTAATGATAATTTAAAATGTAATGTAAATATAGCTTAACACATTACTGTAAGACTCGGTGATAGCTGCTACAACCTGAACACTGGGCATTTATGTTATTTGTTTTACTGTACATTGACTTGAAGAAAGGTGTACTAACCATTTATCAATGTATACTGATATGACAAGGACTTTTTTAAAGTATTATTTAATGTGGATAACTTATAATCAGCATTTTAGAAGATCAAGCATAGTTCGTTTTATGTGAGTTAATATCCCGGTCGCAAACAATATTTATTTTTATAATAACTTGCTTTGCTTTATACACCTTCGTATACTGTTGCACGTATGTTGCTTTTAAATTTAAAACATTACGGGATTCTCTAAAGCTCAGAACTCATTGTGATTCAAGCCAATGAAACTAAGATGCCTATATGCTTCATTTACACGCATTCAATTTACCATTAATGTTATCTAAATAAAACACTGAGAAGCCATTGTAAATTTAAATGCAAAGATCTAAGAGGACGGTTATTATAACCTTATGAAATTTAATGTTTTCTGCAAAGACCTTCATGAAACCTTAAAGATACTTTGAACGTGATCCATGTTGTTGTATGATTTGTACGTGAACCTTGTTGTTGTATGCTTTGTACGTGATCCATGTTGTTGTATACTTTTACGTGATCCATGTTGTTGTATCATCATTAGTTTAAATACAAAGATCACTACCATATTACAAAAATGAATTATGGCTTTGTATTTTATCTCGGGATTTGCATGTCTGCATTTACCGTCATAGCAAAATTGTCTTTAAAGTGGATGATGGCCAAGTAAACCTAATACTTACATGATCAAAATATTACCGGCAAGGTCACTATAGTCACAAGAACAGAGGCTGTATATAACGTATTTTTTGACAAGGTCACTATAGTCACAAAAACAGAGGCTGTATATAACGTTCCATTTGACTAGGTAACTAACATAACAAGAACAGAGGCTGTATATAATGTACCATTGACAAGGTCACTATAGTCACAAAAACAGAGGCAGTATATAACATACCATTTGACAAGGTCACTAACATCACAAAAACAGAGTCTGTATATAACGTACCATTGACAAGGTCACTATAGTCACAAGAACAGAGGCTGTATATAAAGTACCATTTGAGCAACTGTTGTTTGAAGTAAAATTGTTTTAAGAACAAAGGCGCACGAATTTATATTAAACCCTTTGCATCCAAATATAATAACTAAAATAAACTTGTTCAAACCTAGTTATTGGTAACACAATTACGCCAGATGATCTCAGTAGAGACTATGAAGAGAACAGTGGTGGTTCTTCCTATTTTTCAAAGCTGGAGGGTTAGAGTAGGTATAGATACATCATTCGGGTGGAGCAATGTGGTAATTATTGGCATTTGTTTAATGGCATAGCTATATAGTCTTTGTTAGCGAAGTAGATTGAGTATATAATTCAGACGATTTAAATCTATAATGTGTAAGAAAGTGTGTTTCTGGATTTTGCCAAATATTTGACTGCGTGAAATTTATACTACTCCTGTATTTGAATTTCATTCTTTACTTATAAACAAATATTTGGTAATGAGTTAGGACAATTCTTAAGTCCCCCCTACAACAAAACCTAATGTTAGCAAGGAAACATAGTGGATATGACACCAGTTGTTTTATAAATAGGATGTTGTATACAAACTATAAATCCATGAAACTGAGTTCAAAAGACAACCGATAACATGGCTAAAGCATGGAAATTGTAGGGAATATATTTTTAATAAAAATAAATTCTAATATGTTCCATCATTTCAATTTTTTTACTATTTAGGCATATAATCTTTCTTACTCTCTATCTTTCCTGTAGTGAATATTAAAACAATATTCACGCATATAAATCCAAGCATTAATTCCAGCACCTGTTCAAATAATTTGCCAACCGCATTTTGTGGTAACTATATATTTTACCAGAATATTTAAATAATTTCTATAGTTCAGTACACTAATAAGAGATGTGGTAGTTTTGTTTTTCTATGTGATGCCAACACTTCAGATTCAAATATATAAAGGATACGCGTGTATGTTTGTACGATTGCAATAACTGAATATAATGTTTTGTCAACTCTTGGGTAATTCTTTCATCTACCTTTCACTTGATTTATTTTGCCCTTGAAGTGCGTCCATCTCAATCTACTCCTTCTGTAAATTTTGCTCTAGGATGGTTATTCTATAAGTGAACATGAGACCTTAAGAGCTAATACAGTTTCCTATCTTAAACATTTTCAGCAATTTTATATTTTCCAATTTCATGAGGGTTTTATTTGTTTTTGTTTTTTGTAGTGGTATTATTATAGATATTATAAAACGCTTAGAGCTTCTAAAGATTAAGCGCTTTACAAAGTCCTCATTATTATTATTATTATTATTATTATTATTATTATTATTATTATTATTATATGCCAAGAACCTGTGTTATTCTACACTGTATCAGAAGAGTTAAATACCTCGAAAAATATTGATGGAGAGGTTGATTTAAGAATATTTTGACCACTTTGCAGAAACATTAGTACACAACCAAAACATTACCTATCAGACAGTGTCTTGTATTTTGCTGCATTTTTACTTTTGTTAAACGGTCATCTGCTGGCGTGGTTAATTCATTGTTGTACAGTTCATTGTCATTTGGTCTCTTCACGTACTGAATTGACGCAGCCTAAATAAGCCGCTTGACGTACATACCTTGCTCTGAAATGAGTTCCGATTTGGGATATTACCCTCAATTTTGAAACAAGTTTACATGTGAGAGAAGTAAAATTGTATAACTGCTCAAACAGACCGCCCGGTGGCCTATGCTACTAGATTGTCTATCACGAATGCGAGAGCACGCGGTTTGAACCAATGCCGAATCATATCAAAGAATGGTGCTGTCAGTTGCCTTGCTTGGCGGTCAGTAGTAAGAGCTTTGTTTTAGGACTGGCGTCCTGGTGTCAGGTTAATTTGTTTGGGTTGAGCATGATGCATAATGGCTGCGGCATAATGTCCCACTTCTAGACATCACTATAAACTGCCACACTCTAGACTTTTAGCGATGTGACTATATTTATTACAGGTACGTTAAAAATCTAAATCACACTGTACTCGCACACACACAGTGCTCAAATAGCATCCTCCTAAATATATCGTGCGTACAATTTACCTCCTTGTTGAAAACATATTGGAATTAGCCTATAATGATAAATAAATAAATGAAATATTAAGCAAAGTATTAAAACAATACCTTACCTCTTTGACACATCATGATATAGTCAAAAGACAATCACATATAGACATAAAAGATAATTGCAAAACACAGCAGAAAAATACCATTTTTAATATCACGACATAACCTCTATTATACAAGCATATAATGATAAATAAATACATGAAATAAAACAATACCTTACCTCTTTGACACATCATGATATAGTTAAAAGACAATCACATCTCGACACAAAAGATAATTGTAAAACGCAGCAGAAACGTACCCTGTTTAATATCATGACATAACCACCATAGTAAAGGAAACAAAATTTACCAAAGAGATATCAATAAAAAAAAGATTTAAAATGTTACTGACTGTGGACATATATACACTAGTGATCAATGTTCATTTTATTATGTAACTGATGTAGCATGTTGCTGGGTTTGTCATAGCCGCTACTGAGGTAGGTGTGTTATTATTTTTGGTGTGGGGTGCTGCCAATATTTATTTAAATTAGTATACAAGTCCCACCCAGGATCAATTTTGGAGGAAGTTAAATGAGAGAGAGAGAGAGAGAGAGAGAGAGAGAGAGAGAGAGAGAGAGAGATAGAGAGAGAGAGAGAGAGAGAGAGATAAAGAGCTCCAAGCCCCTAATCAGAAAAGCGAACAGTTAAATTATTAAGTACACAACAGGTGAAATGCGAATGAAAAACAATTTAATACAATTCAATAGTCATATGATAATAATTCAGCAATCACTCTTCTTCCGCTCGACTAAGTGGTAGTCTATTGCATCGTTTGATTTATTGTATGAGATAATTTTTCCACTTGTCCTTGTTTTCTACACATTTGTAGTATCTCTCCTATCTCGCCCAATCCTTCACTCCTTACGACGTCCCTCCTACCTCCTTCTCCTCCTTGACTGCTCCTGCTCCCATTTCTCCTCCTCGGCTCCTTTTCCGACAAACCTTCGAATCGCAATCGATTTCTCCACTAGTCTTTATTCCGTCTCCCTCCTTGACACAATGGACAAACTATATCGGAAGTCTGTCAACAAAACGCTTCCTTTACGAAGCTTTGTCTTTCTTAGCATTTCCCAAGTTTACACGCCAAATTACGAGTAACATTTCCGGAGTGTTGCTTTATAACCTTTCAGCACGATATTGGGGCAATTACTAAGTTCCTAGCTCGAAAATACTAGATTAAATTCGGATTTAAATGGTTGCCACACCCTCTCTTAATTCCGAGTGGATTTCGATTCTACCCTGTTCTATTCAACTTAGCAGATAATGTCACTCGGCCACCTGGCAATGTGGTGAGATTGACGACGCCTATATGGGTCCTTTGTACTTTAATAAAGTTTTCAATGTCCACGTACACACCCAACAGAGTTATCGTACCCTTACGAAGAGGGCCCGCTATATCAGCGGTGTCTAACATATGCACATTGCATCCAATTTCATTTCGTTGTTCCCCTGACTTACACAATCTCAGGCATGGCAACGAGACAGTTGAGGAGCTGCGGTAAAACCGACGAACTCGTCATCCAAGAATACTAAGTTCTACACTCGGCCAGACCGATCGGCAGCCTAAGTATTTCATTGTGAAAACCAAATAGCGTCCACTTTCTATGTATGAAAAACCCTTTAATGGGCCAACAGTGTAGTTTATACATATCAACTAATCATTAATATATCATTGTACACTGGGGTGCTTAGAAACCAATCTCAGTGAGTTAACTTAATTTTACCGAACATGGTTGACACGTGGAGATACTGAATAATTAAAGCTAATACAGAACAAAGCGATTGCAAGTTTGCGTAATGTTAGTATACTCATTTCTTATACTGAACTCACTGACTGAATAGTCGTGTTTTACACAATTTAATAGCAACTTAAAAAAGTGATTCATAAATCTATCTGAATTTATTTGATTTTATTAATTATTTTTGAATACCAAGATGCTATACCAAACTCATTCTAAAATACAAAACACAAAAAGGAATTAAACTATAGGCAAAACCTTGATTTTATATTCAAGCATAGGTTTACTTACTGTACGTAATATCATTTACTTAATGTTTACATGCTTAGTTTCACAGAGAACTCAGGTGATTTAATTGCGACTGCGTCGGACTCTAATTTCATTATTACGTGTCGGCTGCCGCAGTGTTGAACTTAGTTGTCATTTTCTTGACATGATAAATGAGGCAAACGTGCGGTTAATATCAATAACTACAAAAAGAAAAACTGTTTTCCAACTCTTCATTTTTACAATCTGGTTTCAGTCTGGAAAAGTCGAATGTGTTTAATCCTGATGACGTATGGTGAAACAATATTGGTGTGTACAATAAATTTAAATTTAATGCATAAAATGACACTGTGTAGTTAGAGCGAGGAAGTCATATCTATCCTTAGAAACATTTCTTGATAATGTTCCTACCTTATAAATATTTTAACAAAAAGACTAAATAACACTGATTTCCATTCGGTATCATGCCTCTTTATTATATTAGGTCGTGTCTACAAAAGATGCAACAAACTGCCTTCGTTAGTCCTGCTAGAATATAAGCCCCTAAAACCATATAAAAAATAATTGTCATGGTATGTACGAGTCGTAAAACCTAATTATTTAATATTTTTGGAACCGTTTTTAATAATTTCAAAAATCATACCTGTTCAAGAACTCATTCTTCTTTCTTTCATGTTTTATGTTGAGTTCGCTGTGATTATCTGTTTCATCCTGGACTGCTCTTAGCACTTCCTCGAGAGTTATCACCCTATTGGAAAAAGAAAGATATATATAATTGAAAGCTGATAATACATAAAGGATAATTACATTATTGGATTATACTTTACTTTATAAACCGTGTGCTTTAAAAAATTGTCTAAGATCATACCTCGCAGTAAACAAACTAAGCACGCATTATTAACAAAATCTGACTCAAAAAACACCCAGACTATGGTATGATGTCAACGGAAACTAGTATGGTCTGCATTAAGGTCGATGTTTCACTTTTGGGAGGTATGTAAGAGCCAGGCATGTGCATTCTATAAGCAATAGGACCTATAACATGACATACATGTGATTTATTTCTAAATGAACGATGACAAGTAAATAGAACATGTCGATGAGTAAAATTGACTAATAGTATGGAATCTTCCTTTCAAAACGAGTGACTGAAGACAAACGTTCGCTATTTTTTCTGACCTTTTCTTATTCACTATACCAATGTCACTTGGCAGCCAAAACTGCATACCATTTTACAGATTATGAGGAAATTATTTATCTCTCAAATTTAGGCTACTACTGGGTTGTCAAATTTAAGGTTATGTAATGATTCTGGTGCATATGTTGAATCTGAAAAAATGAAGAAATTATTCTTTTTGTTCTCATGTTCCAATGAAGATTAAATATTAATGTTTGGCTGTAATTCCTGCTGTAAAAGCATGTTTCAACTGGTAACCGACTCGAAATGGTACTGGTGTGTGTTGGAACGGCAGGCTCAACGTTGTGTCCGTATTTAATCCGTCTGTATAAAGGGACGTGTAGCCACCCAAGCCACCCAAAGCGTTGATTTAAGAAATATATAATTTTCAGAATTGTTAAGATTTGATATTCTATGCTTCTTTATTAGAACGAATTCATGTGCCAAAAAGCAAAATAAAATTTGGCTTTCGAAGACTGCTACCTATGTGGGATTAGACAGCTTTAAGCATAGTTCGGTAGTATACTGAAGAGTCGACATAGTTTTTTCAGATAATATTTCTCGATATAAAGGCTCACTGGGAAGGTGAGTTATTAATCCTCTGATACAAAGTGTAAGTTCGTATTATGCAGCTAATAACGCTTCTGCACGTATGCATGCTCCTCATCACGTTTGACAATGATGTTAAGTGTTCTTCTCTGGCTTCTGAATCAACTGTAAAGGCCTTATTGCAGGAGTCTTTCATTTATCATTTATCCCATGGCTTCATCTATAGCTTGCTATTTCTAGAAGATGGAATCGTCTATATTTTCCTTTTCAAGTTTGGGTACTGGTATTCATCAGCTTCACACTGTTGTTTTATTGAAAATGTTTACTGTTGTATTGTGAGCTATACAATGTAAGCTGATTTGGCCTGGTCGTGCTTAAGTACAGTGGACTCAATAAAGAAAATACTTTTTGTAACTTTCTTAATTGGCTGAAATTTAAAAGTACTGCTTTTCATATTCGTTCTCTCCGCATCTACACTTGGACTGATCTCCTCCGGTGCACTAATTACAAAGGCCATACACTCTGTACACGTGGAAGGAGAAAGAAGAAGCGGAATTGACTCCGCTCGATGGATACCTTTCCTTGAGTTCGCAGATTTCCTTTTCGTGTATATAACATTTCTCTTTACCACCAACACATTCAGATTGCACACTGCCATCTGGCGAAGTCTTTCTGAAAGCAAAATGATCATCAAATATTAACACGAATACAGAATCTAACTTGTATCACTATGAATATAATAACCCGATTTTGTCTAAATAAAATCAGCTGTAACCTAGTTTAACTTAATAATCATGATATAAAGCATGACTTATTATAAGTCACTAGAACATATGTTATCTTACCAGACTAATTAATCAATGCTTAAGCTCTTAAGCTGTCCGAACTTCCAGTATCTTAACATTAAAGCAGTGATCAAAACGTTTTGGAGACTGTATTTCCAACCTCTTGGCATTGAAAGGACAGACGTCTAACCTATAACATGTAAAGCATAATTTCACACCTTTCAACACTATTATACAAATATTATATAAGAGCCAGGCATGTGCATTCTGTAAGCAATAGGACCTATAACATCACACATGCTATTTATCTCTAAATGAACGATGTCAAGTAAATAGAACATGTCGATGAGTAAAATTGACTAATAGTATGGAATCTTCCTTTCAAAACGAGTGACTGAAGACAAACGTTCGCTATTTTTCTGATCTTTTTTATTCATTATACCAATGTCACTTGGCAGCCAAAACTGCATACCATTTTTGAGATTATGAGAAAATCATTTTTCTCTCAAATTTAGGCTACTACTGGGTTGTCAAATTTAAGGTTATGTAATGGTTCTGGTGCATATGTAGAATCTGAAAAGATGAAGAAATTATTCTTGTTGTTCTCAGGTTCCAATGAAGATCAAATATTAATCTTTGGCTGTAATTCCTGCTGTAAAAGCATGTTTCAACTGGTAACCGACTCGAAATGGTATTTATCCTTCATTCCATTGCTTCACCTATAGCTTGCTATTTCTAGAAGATGGAATCGTCTATATTTTCCTTTTCAAGTTTGGGTACTGGTATTCATCAGCTTCACAATGTTGTTTTATTAAACATGTTTACTGTTGTATTGTGAGCTATACAATGTAAGTGGATATATCGTCTGGTCGTGCTTAAGCGCAATGGACTCAGTAAAGAAAATACTTTTTGTAACTTTCTTAATTGGCTGAAATTTAAAAGTACTGCTTTTCATATTCGTTCTCTCCGCATCTACACTTGGACTGATCCTCTCCGGTGCACTAACTACAACGGCCATACATTCTGTACACGTGGAAGGAGAGAGAAGAAGCATAATTGACACCTCTCGATGGATACCTTTCCTTGAGTTCGCGGATTTCTTTTTCGTGTATATACCATTTCTCTTTACTACCAACACATTCAGATTGCATACTGCCATCTGGCGAAGACTTTCTGAAAGCAAAATGATCATCAAATATTAACACGAATACAGAATCTAATTTGTATTGTTATGAATATAATAACCCGATTTTGTCTAAATAAAATCAACTGTAACCTAGTTTAACTTAATAATCATGATATAAAGCATGATGTATTCTAAGTCACTAGAACATATGTTATCTTACCAGACTAATTAATCAATGCTTAAGCTCTTTAGCTGTCCGAACATCCAGTATCTTAACATTAAAGCAGTGATCCAAACGTTTTGGAGACTGTATTTCCAGGAACAGCGGCTATTGTCAACATGATTGTCCTCTTGGCATTGAAAGGACAGAGGTCTAACCTATAACATGTAAAGCATAATTTCACACCTTTCAACACTATTATACAAACGATGATCTTGTCATTAATTTTCTTATTTCATGGTACAATATTTGCCTCTTACTGGTAAGAATGTTCTGTACTTTCTTTGATTGTCCGCTCTAACTCTTCATATTTATACTTCCAATCACATCCTTCCCTGAAGAGCAAAAACAAACAAATTTAAATTGTGATTTGAATTTCCTAACTTCTTTATTTATGTGGATATAAAGACATTGTTTGATTGACTGACTGACTGATTTAATGATTAATTGATCACTAGATACGATTGTCTGTATTCTTATGTACCCAAACAATGTTCATATATTTTATGAAAGGCAAGGAAGATTTGAAAATCATAGATACACGCTTCCTAAATTTAAAAAAGTCTTAAAACGAGACAAGAAAATGTATGTAATCGAAATTAGTTAAGACTAGTCTATGATATCACTTTATCAAGCATCGCACTGTATAGAAAGCAACTAAGACAAACAGGGGAAATAAATCTCCAAAATATTAACATGATATTAAAAATTCAACTCAACATTTTCATCATCACCAGCCGAAAAATGACCAAAATAGATTCAAAATGCATCATGAGAAAGAGCTGTTGCCCTTGAATCGATAACAAATCTATGTTGAGACCTGAGATCTAGACAAAATTATATATATATATATATATATATATATATATATATATATATATATATATATATATATATATATATATGTAATGAAGTACAATATTAAATTACTTATTGATAGAAAACAACATACGTAGTTGTGATATTATGGTACAATCACACCAAGCAGTCAGAGTTTAGAAGCAAATTAGACTTTTGCCGCGTCAGAATTCTCTCATTCCATACTAAATCGTAGTATTTAAGTTCACAACGGCTGACAGCATTGTGCAACACATGAAATAGTCAACCTGATTTATACAAAACGGGATGTTAATTCGAGTTCACCAGGTGCAGCAAGGTGGGAAATGTGTGCTACATGACGCGGCCAAAATTTATCCCGTAAGTATATGGATAAGAGAAGCAAATCTTTAATGATATTTCATCATCAAGCAGTTAATATTTATTTTTCTGTTACATAGAGTCCATGTAGCAAAATATAAGCCCGTGTGATTGAGAGAGAGAGAGAGAGAGAGAGAGAGAGAGAGAGAGAGAGAGAGAGAGAGAGAGAGAAAGAGAGAGAGAGAGAGAGAATTACATCTGCCACCTGTCGTTGTCTGCTCGCATTTGTGTTTTCAGTTTTTGGACTTTTTGTGTCAACTTTTCATTTTGTCTAAATGATAATGGAATGCATAATTAAAACTAATAATATAATTTAGAATTAAAACTGTACCAAAATTTTAAATAACAGAAGAAACATATCGAAACCTTTGCTTCTAAATATTTAAATGTATTATGAGAGAATATTTAATTTAATAGAAACTTGGTATAGAATGAACCGTTACATGTATCATTAAGATAATGAGAATATAATACATTCCTATCATGATGCTAATACCTTTGGGGTGCCCAATTGGTAAGGTACTGAGTCTAGACTGTCTACAGACTTGGATCTAACATGTGCTAATGTTAAGTTTGGTTCTTTTCATCATTTTAAGGACCTTTTCAATATATTATTCTTTTTACCATTCCATTGATATGAGTCAAGTGTCTTCGTCAAGGATACACCCTTGTAGTCACTCTGCAAGGGTAGCGGAGCCTCTGGGCTTGGGTTACTAGTCTAACCCTTTACCAAACGAGCTACAGCATATCCCATCCTATTGCGGCTCCTACCCTCTCTGGATACAGTATACGTCACGATATGCAAATATTTTTACGTCTCTATGGTTTTAAAAAAAGTTACAAGAAAGAGCGAAAGCCCCAGAGTTTGTTAAAATTGAAAATATTACTTATTTCCCTAAAATACAAAGTGAAAGATTTCATGATATCTTGTAGTATCGAGAATGAAATCTTAAAATCCTAAATAGTTATATCAAGTCAATGAAATGACTCCCAATGGTTTTCTAAATGATGGCCAGTACTGTACTGATGAATTAACATTTTAAATGTCTTTGAACGAATTCACTGTAAATCCTTGGAAGTTAATATTCAGATCTTAATATTTATAGCACTGTAATTCCACTAAATGATTAAATTAGATATGTGAATCAATCATCTCAATATAATCAAAGAACATCCAAGACTTGTGGTACTACTAAGATATGCGTAATGCTACGCACACATTCTATTAGATAGATTCCTAAAACTCAATTGATAGATCGTCGCACATAAGTTTTTAAATAACCCAATCTCGTAAACAACATTTCCTGTTTAACACTGACTAATATTAAATTAAGTCAGTCTGGCCATTTGAAAACTCGTGCCCTTGTTATATGAATCAAGCATGGGAGGTCTTGAACGAATACTAAGCCATACATCGCAAATTGCATGGACTCAAATTTCCCGTCACAATATATACTGGCATATCTAGACCTATGAAGTCTGCTAGGAATGATTGGTAGAATAAATAACAACGATCCTCATATATCGGCATATTATTCGTCGGTAGACTATTGTCTATGTTATTTGCATTTGAATATGCGTAATAAGGGAGAATATACTGTATTGGAAACAGGAATGGACGTGTTATAGTCATAAACAAACAAATCATGAAAAAGATAATAGAAAATACCTTATGATCTCTATCAATGTCGATTCCATGTCAGTCGATTTCTTTTTAACATCATCCTCACTGTCAGGTAGACTGAAGATAAAGACTTACCAGAGTAACATAGGTGTTTACGTGTTACTAATGTTAATGTCAAAAGCTTATACGTCATTAAGATGTACATTTCGTTCAATCCCGATTTTTCCGTCAAGCTACTGTGGGTATACAATGTTTAAATCTGTAGAAAACAGTAAGGAAGGTAATATGAGTTATTTAGAGAAGGATCGCCTATTTGTATTTATGCAAGGTTTGTTTTGCATGTTTGCAATAGATATGTCTCATACAGTCTATGTATGTATATATGTATGTATGTATGTATGTATGTATGTATGTATGTATGTATGTATGTATGTATGTATGTATGTGTGTGTGTGTGTGTGTGTGTGTGTGTGTGCGTGCGTGCGTGCGTGCGTGCGTGTGTGTGTGTGTGTGTGCGTGCGTGCGTGCGTGCGTGCGTGCGTGCGTGTATGTATGTATGTATGTATGTATGTATGTATGTATGTATGTATGCATGCATGCATGTATGTATGTATGGGGGAAAATATTAGCATTATATTATCATTTTACAACCATGGAATATATAAATAGCCCAAGCTTTCAGCAATTTTCTCAAAAATAACAAAATATTGATCTACAAATTTTGGGAAAAGGGGCACTAACCTGATATTTATTTAAACATCAAAAGGTAGGGGAGTATTGTCCAAATGCCAGTAATAAATATTTGAAACTAATCTAAAATTCCAATTTTTACTTTTCTCTTTGCATTTACATATTCTCTCTTTATTCTGCCATTGTTTATTTCTTTTTTTCTTTTCTTTTTCTCTCTTAACACTCTTTTTACATCTTGATCATTTCTACCTGAAACTGAATATGTCTCAACTCTAATTCCAACCTTATTAGGTCTCGTTCCATTTTTAATTTCCAACCACTTCTGGGTCCAGTTTAAAATATTCTCTAGTTTATATGATATTGTAAAATACTTGCTGACTTCACTAAAGATTTCTAAAATGGGAAATAATACTTGCGAATTAAACACTTCCGAAACTAAGGGAATTTAAGTTTCATTAACAAAATTCGTATCCCATGGACGAGCGTCCATTTTTCTATACTTTTAATATACGTAACAGAAAAGAGTGAAGATATCAAACTTTGTAAAACTAACAAATAATTTATTTCCCTAGAATACAAAGTGAAAAATGAGAGGAAAAAACGAACTAACGGTATTGTGAATTAAATCCACAAATCTTCCAAGAAATGAAGACACAAGTCCTAAAAAATAAAACGACCTGAATAAAAGTCAGTTCAAGTCACGAAGAGATCTAAATTTGAAGACTATGACGCGTCTGATATAGCCTATAAAGTACTGATGTGTCAACAGTATCTTGTTGAATCGCATAAATATTATTCCAGGTTTAAATTCAGTATACATTCAAGTGAATGTCTTTATCCAAGACCTTTATCAGCGTACGTTTATATTTCCAGAAAAAATAATTACTTGAAATCAAATCTTTGAAGAAAATAAAATTCATCCCAAACTAGTCACAACATAATAAAACTTAATGTGCTAGATGTTAAAGAACAGTCACAAAAAATATATAGTTCTCTGCTTGGCCTTATTTCAGTTAGGATAGTCTAAAAACAACCATTACCTAATAGAAAATAACCTTCTAGAAATAGATATTGAGCCTTATTTATTTACAACACAATATCCTACAAAAATCATTTACGAATCTCCAATCTCCAAAACCATGATCATGATCAACATATTTACTTCTTCTTTGTTTACCTGATTAATAATCCTGATAATAACCTCATACACACAGAAACAAATGAAACTAGATTTGTGTGCTTACATAAATTGAAATTAAAAAAAATTAAAATAAAAAACAATCAGGTTAAGCGGAAATGAACTCAATCTTGGAAAAGGTCAAATCCAGCAAACAATGTTACATAACTAAAACATTCAAAACATTTTAGAACAATTTAAACTAACAGACAAACAATTAAATTAAATATACATAACATTACATGAATTACGAAAGCCATGAAAGAAGTGATACAAATAATTACAGCAATGTTTGTGTTTCTTTATCCTCAAGCACCACATTCTTTTGATACTTTGATTCTTCGATAGTTGAAGACATTGGTTCATCGTATCTGCAGGAAATACGAAATAATATTGATTTCTCTTTGTATGCATCACTGAAGAAAAAAATATGCATTAAATAAAAGACTGCTCTAAAGAAACCTTACTAATATAATGTGTCAGAATGAGCAGTTTGCATATGGAATTTATTTCTATTTGTTCGGTAGTCACATATTGCAACAAACAGGAAGGTTATGCATGAAATAGGCCACAAAGTAATCTACTCACGAAATGTCAAATCTTATCACTTTGCGTCTATCAGAAAATGATATTAACTTTTACTGTCAAATGTAACTTTTAAAACAGTAATCATTCAACGATGGGTTCGTAGTTTTAGTAAGAGAATGTCACAGAGAGAGAGAGAGAGAGAGAGAGAGAGAGACAGAGAGAGAGAGACAGAGACAGAGAGAGACAGAGAGACAGAGAGAGACAGAAACAGAGCGACAGAGAGAGACAGAGAGAGAGAGAAAAAGAGAGACAGAGACAGACGGACAGACACAGAGAGAAAGAGAGAAAGCTAAGGTAAACCCGAGGTCCATACATATCATTTATCCCACCTCCTAATGAGCATCCACGTATTAAATTGGAGGACAAATTAAGAGAGAGAGAGAGAGAGAGAGAGAGAGAGATAGAGAGAGAGAGAGAGAGAGAGCATTAACAAGTGCATAGATGACTTCGTGGATGCCTGATATAAAATAGTAAATATACCGTGTACTCCACGATAAAGCAGTATTACCTGCTTCCAAATTATGGCAATATATTGTACATTACGCTGGCCAGAATGTCAATCTATTAATGAAAATTATATATCCGTAGGACGTAAAATGTAATAGTAACCAGGATGAATTTTACTGTAACATATTTACAAACTTTAACTTACACATAAAATGTATTGAGTTTATACAAATATGAAGACCTGCTATCTCTAAAGAGATGGTTTAATAATAAACATAATCGCTACAGGTTTCGTACACTTGGAAATAACTAAAAAATTCCAAAATATCTTACCCCAAAAACGGTGATTGATTTACTTCACAACGAACAAGGTAACATCACGTGGCTAATTGAATGGCAATCAAGGAAGTAGATTCTCTCTCTCTCTCTCTCTCTCTCTCTCTCTCTCTCTCTCTCTCTCTCTCTCTCTCACAGAGAGTAATTTTCGCTTGAACGTTAAACAGTTGCATAAGGGGGATTTGTCTGTTTGTGTTATTTTAATGCCAATATATAATTACGTTTCCAGTTTCACTTTAATATTTTTTCGTAGTTATCCGGTAACACCTGCAGTGACCCTTTGAGAAAATGTTTTAAGTAATATTTGATGAAGTGCGTGACGAAGGGATATATGGACATCAACGAATAGCTTCGATAGACAGTTTGAGCAAGATCATCGTCGAGTATACCATCTTTCACTTAGTAGATAATCGTATCATCCAGATTCCTAAAAAAAAACAGTGACGTATTATTTATGTATTATTTAATGTTTATTGACTCCAACAATTCAAAACGATGTGTGAAACGTAGCAGTTTTATGTAAGAACTATTTCAAAGTTACTTCATTGAATACTCATGTTGAATATTAAATATACTTAAACATTTAGAATGTATTGAAGAATATTTTCGGATATAAATACAAAATTTTGAGCATACAGTACGTATTCGTGCTTAGCACGTGCATGGCCTTCCATTATATTTCAGGAGCAACCATAGGTTGTTCCTTTACATCTACGGATAAAGCGTCGACAGCCAGGTTTAAATATTAAAATGTATTATTTTTAGACTAACTATTTACCCCGTTCTTCAATGAACACTGGTACATCACTGGATGCGATATCTGTACTGTTAAAGTGTCGTGGGTGATGCACAGTCTGTGCATTTTAGTTAAGTCCCATATAATGTGCATTCTTGCTCATGGTTGGAAATTAGGACTGATTACCACAAAAGTGCGGGTTTTTTTTTCCCTTTTATGTCCCATTTTATAATCGAAATCACTTTGCGAGTTATAATTTCTTTCCAACCTCCACATTAAGTCATATGGCTTGAATTTGAGTGTTACCCTAACTCCAGGTATCTTATGACAACATTCGCTGTCCACTCTAGTGTTATTAAACATATAAGTATCATATATACTTGACCTTTTATCAACTATAAACCGCACATTAGCGAGAGGTAGATTAGTCCTTCTTGCCTTCAAAATAAACAGGACCCAAAACGCCAGATACACAAAATTGTTCCCATTTCAAATTATAAACACTTGTACGTGAAAACATTCAGAAAAATCTTCTGTTCGGAAAATAGGCAGAGTTAATTGTTTTATACCATACATGCTACCATAAGCTCTAGAGAACACCATACATTGTCACGTATGCTCGTAGCAATTGGATAATTACTCAGTTTTAAAAATATCTTCCGAAAACGATACTCCAAAACATAATCACTAAGATTTAACAAAGATATAAACGTAGACGTAGAATAAAGTAACATCTGCTTGGATTCGTTACGATATCTTCACTTCATATCATCGAAATTCTCCTGTTAGACCTAGGGCCAACTCCTTCTCTCTTTTCTATAGAATTTGTAACAACAAACAAGCATTCTTGTGTAGCCAGTGTTTGCACAAAAACAAGTTATGAATAATTCAGTTGAGATTCACGATGTAGTGTTTCTATTAGCTTTTCATAATATTGCTCTAATAATTTTGATGGGAAATTGACAAAACTTGCAGATTTAATGCAGGAGTAAGCCATTTTGATGCAAGGAGCAAGATTAATCAGAGTTATGTCATAACCATTACAATGAATACTCTCTCTCTCTCTCTCTCTCTCTCTCTCTCTCTCTCTCTCTCTCTCTCTCTCTCTCTCTCTCTTACATTGTTTTAAGTTGGTAATATAAAATACAGTATCAAGATTTCAAAACTGTACAGTATTTTCAATCGACAAGATATGGCATGCACAGTTTTTATATGTAAGAAAACAATAAGAAGACTAATATTGGAAAATCTATTCGACAGTGTTGGTGGACATACATATAACGCTGCGTTTAAATCAGTAAGTATTTTAATATAATGAGTAGTATTGGGATCATATTGTTGATTTTAGATTTGTTTCTTTAGTATTATTTTTTTATCTTCTTCTGTTTTAGGCTCATTCTTTCTTCTCTTTTATTTTTAACAACATAATGACCATGTCATGACTTGGAACTGGAAGGTAGTAGTCGTTAATCACAACTCACGGAGCCATTCCACACAGGCTGCCCTGGGCCTATACTGAACCAGCTGTCATTGAATTACCAGTCCGACACCCAACCAGATCTTCTTTATTTGGAAACTCCGTGATATAATAATAATAATAATAATAATAATAATAATAATAATAATAATAATAATAATATTTTTAAAAAGTAATAGTAATAAAATAATGGTAATGATAATAATGATGATAATAATAATGACTATTATTATTATTATTATTATTAATCACATTGTTATTATTAATCATATTGGTATTATTATTAATATTATAATGATTATTATTGGTATTATTATTAATCACCATGTTATTAACATTATTACTATTAATACTAATGATATTATTATTAGTATTATTTTAGTATTATTATTTTAGTATTTATTATATTATTATTATTACTCACATTGATATTAACATTGTTACTATTAATACTGATACTATTATTATTATTATTATTATTATTATTATTCCTGTTTGTTCACAAAGTCGTAGAAAGGCTTAGATGAAGGCCATGCTGTCTGGTAGGTTGATGGTGGCTTGCATTTGCTACATCGGAATTGAAAACAATGAACACAAGATATACACAATGATTGAAGAAATCTGAGAAAAATATGTTTTAGTGTATGTAGATCATGAAAGCCTGAACTTTTAAAATTATAAAGTAATCGGATTTCAAAGGTTCCCTTTCTCTTCTGCAACCTGGTTCCAAACAGGCGTCTGTATAATTTCAATTTTCACTTATTCTAATGATGGATTAGAATTGTAGGCTTGCAAGAGTTGTCTCCATTTTAAGCTAGACATTCAACGCTTTGTCAGTAACCAGTTATACAATAGGAAAGACAGATTAGCATTGTCCATATATACACGACATAAGAATTTTCAAGCATTTGAAGTGGGATAAGGAAAACAAGTCAAGATAACATGCAGCAGATGGTTACATCATGTGTATCACAGGTGATTGGTTATATTCACTTACAGTGTTTTGCTTGTAACTTTTATTGAAAAGGATTGCTTGCAAGATCAAGTTGCAGATGAGAAATTATAGAATTTTGTCATCGATATATATTTATAATGCCTTAAATAATACATGGATGTTGACGTCGACATATTATTTGATTTATATATTCCTTTGAACCTTTGTAGGCAACACATTAATAGTTCCATTTCCTTAAATAAGGTTTTTCATCGGGCAATACAATCCTATGCCTCTAAACTGAATTGGTTCTTCATTATCAGAACATAATATGCTTGTAGGATATATATTCGTATAATTATAATATTGCTAGATACACATTAGTTTCATTGCTTTCTTCTTTCGAAACATTTTTTTTACAATATGAACGAATAGTACCGCTTAGTCTCCACAGTCAAACCAGGAACCGTTAAGGATAGATACAGCAAACCATATATACGTTGGGCAACATTTACTGGACTTTCGCATAGAGTGCGTTTGCTAAACGACATCTGGTCAAACATCGGATCGTTCTTCAATTGCCAACGTTAGAAAACAAATAAAATTGCACAGCCCACGATGGAATAAGATTGGATGATTTAACCTTATTATGCGATTGATATACCGACGTTGTGATGTTAGCGTTTTTTAAGTTTAATAGGTGCTTCAAAGTTTAAGATATTGTACCCATAGAATAAATGAACTAACATTTACAAGCATAATTTGCATACGCATACTTGAAAATCAGATTCGGCTCAGACGTTCTATAAATGCTTTTGGAAACCAGATTGAAATTTGTATTCAGAAATGTCATGCCCTGAATGGTCAAATAACGCCTCTTCTGCCATTGTTCTATTCACAAATCTAAAATTATTAATGTAACTGTTTCTATTTGGATTTATTTGAAATTCTCTCTAAGAATATCACACACATATATTGATGTAAAAGTTTACGTGACACCATACGTGACTGTTAAATATCACTTGCTTATTGACTCTCAATTATTGCAAGGTATAAACCAACTTAAATAATGTCGACCCAACCGTAATGCGATAAAAGGTACTTTCGGCAAAGGAAGGGGGAGGGGCATATAGGCCTGGTGTATCATCAAAGAAACGTGAAGTTAGACTGGCTTTGATTCTTGAATCCTCACAGCTGGCCTAACTATGACACGATTCTTAGGCCAACAGAAGGCCGGCCACGTAGCGAAATGACGTTGTACTTGCGACATTACGCTACATGGAACAGACGTTCGGGATGAAGTTAATATGTTGGACCAACATCCATATGCAATGTGGGTGTGTCTAAAATAAAGTTCACATAAGAACTTAATTTAGTATGAGGCTTTCAACAGATACATAATTTAATTTTAATAACAATTTCTACATTGCTTCATATTGCTGTTGAAGCTGCATGTATTGCGATGATAAGTAAAGTATGTTTGAGGTGTAAGATAGTTTTTATAGTTCAGTTATTGTACATATTTTAAAGTAGAATTTTGTCATTATTTTTTTGTTCTCTATCTGGTAATGCTAGCGCCGACATCAAAATGCTATTCCATTGTCCCAAACTCCTTTTGGTAATGTTTCAGACACATAGATAATTTGAGTGAGAACTTTGTAGCTCAGATGAATACTCTAGACAAATGATTTCTCGAGATAGTAAATGAACCCACCTGTCATAAACCACCCTGTATCAAAAAACTAAATTCTTCTTAGAACCCATCTGACCCCGCCAGCTAATGAGAAAATATCTCAAACATGTCAACATTGTTAATAATAATATTAGTGGTAGTAATTTGATCATAGCTATGTATAGGTTTTGCGCATTCTTGTAACTCGTATTATCTTAACACAGAACCAAAAACGTACACACAAAAACAAAATCCATTGATAATCACTTCAGCCTACAGTAATGAGTAAATAATCCAATACTATTTTTGTAAGTCATTTAAGACGCTTTTGTTGATATAGTCTTTGTACCTTTGCCATCTGTATTGACTTGCAAGTGTATTCTAAACGACGTCAAACAGTATATTCCTTTTGTTATGATGATACGTAAATAATAAGTTAGCAACAAATCAACTTTATCAGACACAAGTATGTGTTGGTCACAAACTGTGTGGCCCATATTTATTCCTAATGGTATGGAGGCATATGAAATTGGCAAAATATGAATTCAAAATGTCAGTCACATCTGATTTAGATTAGTTAGAATACATCGTGCCTTTCAGAGCTGAAGCATACTGGTTATGATATTACAAATATACTCTCTAGATAGTGTATGAAGTTTATAATAATGCCAGCAAAAAGGTTTGCAAGAGATTATATATTTCGTCATTTTTTAGATCCATCAACAACAGAACGATCGCTCTCAACTTTCTCTTCATGACCTCGCAAGCAAGGTATATCCAAGTGATTGTGCTTCTACTAAGCTTTAATTGTTTGATTGACAATTAAGTGGATATGCATACACTGATCAGCAATTACGTCTGAATTAAGAAAATATAACAATATATTCTCAAAGTCAGGAAACTTAATCAAGGTTCGTTAGGTTAAACCTTAGTCATGCCGTTTTCAAGATTCGAAGTTATATTTCAACGTTCTATTATCCAGTACCTAAAGAACGTTCCCCTAATAGCATTTTAAGTTATGCAAAGTATTCAAAATCATTCTGAAATATTTTGAAATATTCCAAAATTAAATAAAGTAAGCTTCTTTGAAATAAATCGAATTCCTAAACAAAAGAGGATACTAAGTTATAAACATCTTCCTCGAGTTCTTGTTCATCACCGAATAGACGCTGAAAGTTATTATTTTCTGACATGTAAAACATATGGAATGTAATTTCTTGTCTGAAAGAGATAATTTGGAAATGTATCTTCGGAAATAAGATAGTGTAATGAAATTATGTTATATTTTATAGATGAAAAATTATATTCTTGAGTTTCAGTTTCAAGTCTAACTGTATAATTTGCTCGTTATTTGATTTATTTTAATCGCGAATTAAAAGTTTGGTTTGCTGTGGGTTTCATAAATAACACTATGATGTATTGCAATAATAAATATAAAAAATAGTTTTAAAACAAAACGAATGTTTTATATATCGTGATTGAATATTTATTAAGTAATTTGATTATAATGAAAGCTATATACAATAATAATCAGCTCATTTTGTCAAACGAATAATAAATAGTAGACATTATTATGCTTACAATTAACTCCGTGTGATGACATTTACAGAAATATATATAAAACAAAAATATTCGTATAAAACTATTTATATTGGTACATACAAAAGAATTCACAGAGCATTCATTATCTTATGCAATATTTGTTGAAGAAATCATTATAATTTCATTCAGAATTTGATTACTTTTTTATATTATACAAGAATATTACACGAATTAAATTTGTAAAAGTCCTAGTAATGAAATGTTCTTAAACCTCAACTGACGGAGAATGCAAGATGGAAAACGATGACGTATGCTGTAGTTAATACTTTCCTTATCTACAATTCCTTGTAGAACAAAATATTCAACACTCCGGTGTTGGAAAGCCGAATAAAACTTTGATAAAATGTCTTTCTCCAAGAATTCTGAATGAGCTATTAGCTACAGCAAACACTTTCCAGTGTAAGGTAAAAGTTGAAAACTGCGAATATATCTAAACAACAAATATTATATCATATTCTCAAACGCTGTTTCGAAAGTTGCGAATCCAGGATATCACATAATCGTTTTTATATCACGTACGGATAACATGATCCTGACGCAAACTAGTAATTTTACTGTACAAGTATAAATACAAAAGTTGTTTACTTCTTAAATCATGTAATCCCATGATGCCCTGACAACAACCAATCATTTTTAAAAAAAAGTAGAACTTGTTTTCGTGGCTGCTGCTCATTTAAAGTCAGGATCTAGATGGATATTATTTGTTTACGAACGAATGATTAGAGTCAACTGGTTTTATAGAAATATGGTCTCCAGTGAGTATATTTACATTATAATAGCATGAAAAATTATAAAAAATGTAAAACTGACAAGATCAATTAAATTAAAATAAATGTATATTACATCAGCTATACTCAACAGATTATATATATATATATATATATATATATATATATATATATATATATATATATATATATATATATATATATATATATATATGTATATATATGGCATTGCCTAAATTATGTAAACGAATAATCCTCTAGTATTTGAAGATTTCGATCCCCATGCATTTGTGTTAATATACGCATGTACCTAATGTACCTAATCTCTTTCTCCATTAGATTATAACCTTTCTGAAGACTCAGCCCCAACTATTGCAAACAGATTTCACGCTTAAAATGTCACCGTTAAAAATGTTAAGTAAACCCAAATAATTAAAATGAACTAGCGCACAATAAAACTGGATTTTAAAAATTTATTTTTAAACGCTTCATAGCCTTTGCAACACATTTTTTTAACTTGAATTAACTTCGTTTTTCAAATACGAAATTAGATTTTTTGTTTTGAAATTCGTTTCCAGAAATATTTCTTACTATCAACCTCTTATCCATGACGAATTGTGATTATATCGTAGCCATTATCTCACCACAATTTTATATAAATAATAAAAACTTGAACAAAACTTATGACATGTAAAGCTGAGAGAAAACATTCTTGACATGTTAGTCCTTTTACAAAATGGTGATCGCATACATTGACTGTGACACTGATGATGAACAAAATATATCATTTTTTTTTTCTTGCGGTATGGTATAATTGACCAGAACAACAAATGCTTTATAAACAATCCAGCAAAAACACGAAAATACAATTCTTCTTACAACACATGAGTGAGGAATTTCACACGTATTAAAGCCGTTAGTATGTCTTAGAAGATTGAAGTTAACGTACATTAAATTATATATTTGTATTCAAGACGTATGAAGTAAGGTATGAGATCAAAGACACGACAAAGGTGTGGCCTCTGTACTCAGTTGAATACATTATTGAATAATTATACTTTTGTATTATTTCCCAATGATTTCTGTTAGATCTATTGACTTACATGCATACATGTATGCCTGAAATGAAAGATTGGCTTCCAGCTCGAAGAAATGGACATTTACAATGTATTTTTGTTAATAACTTAATCAACTGACGTTTACATATCACTTACAGAGACAATATAAAGCTTCACTAGAACAATCTTTTACGTCCATATTTCATATTGTCGTAATTGACAGCAACATAGAATTCGCAGTGACGAGAAACTCATATACGGTAATAGACCGAAGAAGATGTACACAACAATACACAAGTAATCAGATGATAACGATAGAACACTATGGCGTGAAAACCTTCCATCATTAAAGAAGAATTCATTACGGAGAGCAATTATCAACACGTTCAGAGAAATAAATATTTAGAGTAATCGGTTCAACATTTCCAGTCGTTTTCCAACTATATACAGAGGATGGTATACTGTTTACTTGCTCGTAAAATATATTCATCATTTCGTTGGTATTAGATGAAGTTATAACAATAGTAGCCAAATGTAAATGTAATAACCAGAAATGCATCCATTCCACACAAAAAAAAACAATGAGCAAACGATGGTCAAAATGGAACGAAAATGAACCGGAAACAGTAGTGGGGATTGTTCAACCTCTTGTCACATGCATTTTGAAGATCCCAAACTAATCACTACGATATTATTAACATGGCAAGAAAATCACAAATATGTTACAATAGAAAGAGATTCTAGATACAACTGATATACAACGTTATACACTAATAGTATTCTAATCAAAGAGTACTTAAAACGTTTTACAATCGAGTTTACTTTTGATCTTTATTGAATGTACAATGTAAGTCAAACCAAGGCGCACAACGAATATGCAGTACTATTGTCCTAAACTAGTTGTGTTATAAATTTTCAAAATTCTGATTATATGGGTATACTCAGCTTTCAGATATTTCGTCACTCATCTATTTGTAAATAATATACTGTTTGTAGCAATTGGTAGCTCTTTCAACTGCAATTACTGCTGCAATACCATTTCTTTGTGATTTTTCTAGATCTTTTTCCTATATGAATATGCAATGGGATGGTTTGGTATTTGACGAAA
The DNA here is from genome assembly GCA_030141615.1 of Unio pictorum. Lineage (NCBI taxonomy): Eukaryota > Metazoa > Mollusca > Bivalvia > Unionida > Unionidae > Unio > Unio pictorum. The sequence continues at coordinate 1,622,510 of JARLTB010000378.1, read as the reverse complement.
ATATAGTATCCTCCATGCCAAAAATATGCGTTGATATTGAACTGCCAGGTTTGTCATACTGGCCTTTACTCTTTTCAGTTATGTTCAGACTGCCTATCATTTACTTTTACTTTCGTCGGTTTATGTCCATCGGACGATTCTGGCATCCCCTGTGCAATACCTTTGCATAAAAGGGGACCGTCATAACATAAATGCAGTGCTGGCCATACTACATAATACATTTTCTTCCCGAATTTGGTGTACGACCGAAAACCAGAAGCATCGAAGTGCGGGCTACTCGAGGACATTAGTCCTCTTAATTCCAGGGGTGGCTCCTGTATATTCATCAAAAGGCATATTTCCACGCACTCATTCAAATATGGTCGTATGTCCTGCAGCATTCGCTCGTAATTCGTCTTTTTAATCAACTTCTTCTCCACACTCTAAAAAAACAGTTGATCAATACCACATTACATGTAAATATTATGATGATTATTATTAAATGCCATGTTATTTTTATTAAATTTCTTTGTTGCTGCTCCAATACTTGTGGCAATTTATAACTTAATTGTCGCACTTCTTAATATGAACCACTAAGAGTTATCGTAAGTTTGTTCATAAGAGATAGCATTTCACCTGACAAAATGTTTAACCGTAAATATATGGCAACTTTGCATTAACTCTTTTTCTTTGGTAAAGATTATTTTAAGGTCATCATCAGTAATATACAGGCATTTTCTTATGGAGACATCACTATATATTTATCGCAGATATTTTAGAAGGTTAAAACACGTTTTAATATTATTTGTTTCAATTGCAACAGCTATGACTTCAGTTCAACTTCAGTTGTGCGGATTATCACCCAAACTAGAAGCAGTTCTATTTTTAAATGATCCTGTTTCTGGTTAATGGTTACAAATTTAGACAGTGGTAATCACCTCTTTAAACACTATTTGCATTCTTTTTATGTTTGTCCTCTTGGCATATTTTAATGTCTTCATCACCTCAAGTACAGTCAGATCTTGGTCATCCTTAAAAAAAAATAGTATCATACAAATGTAAAATATTTCTTAAACTAGATTTTAAACATGTCAGCACGCAATGCATATTTTAATACACCCATGGCGTCAATAATGTAAATGCCATATTATACTAAATTGTTATGTCTTATCATGTGCCAGCAATTCGTCCTCGGCTGGAGCTAAGATACGAAGAGTCATGAATTCCTGCGACAAAGGCCAGGTCAACTGGTAAAGCTCCTGGCTAACGTTCTAGAGATTCGAGTTTTTATTCCCACTCTGTGCCTTTGCCATATGGAAGAAGTATGGTAATAATCCATACCAGTACAATTTAAGTGTGGTTGTTAAAATAACCCGGAGTTGAAAAGTGGTCATTACAACTGAAAGAGACATGATAGCATTCAGCCCTTCCAAAGGTGGAAATATCTGTCAAATGTTCATGAATCAGACATATGTTCGGAGAGTTTAGATAATAAAGCAACCAGCATTTGAGATATATGTTTATGCATTATTCCCTGTGCAAACTGGATTGCATTTACACGGCTGATGCATTGGTCAAATGTGGCAACTTTAAATTTTAAAGAGAAGAAGTCACTCATTCGCATAATCACCACAGTCGATCTTAAAACACAAACCAAAATTTACATACCCCATCAGCGGCAATATATTGATTTAGAGCTTGCAAAGCTCTTTCTCTTTGTAATCTGGCTTGTTTGCACTCAACAAAAGAAACCTGTCAAAATCAAACAAAATTTGTACATTTATTTCTTCTTTGAGCCACATACATTCTATACAGTCTTAGGTAGGATAACTTTATGACTACTGTAACAATAATTATGAACTTGTTAATACTAAATGTACCCATTGTTTGTTGTCTACAACATCTTTCGAAAGAAGATTTTGTGATAGAACTAATGCATATTTCTGAAACTAACCTCTTCTTTTAAATGTTGTAAGTTCTACTTTGAATCACTAAAAGGGTACAAGTTTAGAATAGTATCGAAAAGTGCGCCCAATACGTGACATATGTAAATCATGATGATTTGGTTTCTCTCATCCAATTAGCTATTAAACAGCTGCGTATAGGCAAAGCATGTGCATCATGTTCAACGATTACAATTCACGTTAAAACGCTAGGTGCCGATACACTATGTTATTATTTCAATTAAAAACTTCACATGATCGGTAATCACTGACTTGTGTTTGGAAATTATTGAAAAGTACAAGCGCTTCCATGTCATTATTTCTTAATTAAATTGAATAGCTGATGGCATGTAGTGATTTTGTCAACGAAAAAATAATTCCTAAAGGTCACCATCTAAGAAAGCTACCAGTAATAACCTATTGACTTCAAAGTATAATGAGACCAGGTCTAGAAATTACATTTTCACTTACATAGAGCACGTCAAGGAGAAATTCAATGCCTTCAGTCTCTGACAAGTGATGTTTGTCCTGCAGGTTCACGAAAGCATCTGTCCAATGGTTGTCATAAAGTTCTGAATATCTCTCGGAAATCTTAGTGGGTCTGTTTGGGTCATTCAGATCCGTAATGTATGGGTTTTCATTGGTCATTCTTGCCGCAGCATAGGAACTAAGTCTTAATTGGATAAAAGGCTAATTTGAAAAAGCAATGGGACTCATTCACCATGTTAGTCTGTTATTAGGCAGCTTGACTATGCTGTGGGGTTGAGTTGCTATTTTGAAAGATTTTGTCTGTAGCAAACCTTTTAGAACAGGAATGATATCGACCTCAGCTTGATATAAATAAATCGTTTATATATATATATATATATATATATATATATATATATATATATATATATATATATATATATATACATATATATATATATCAACTGTGAAATAAGGTTTGCGTTAGTTCCATCTTGAAAGATTGTAGATAGTGTTATGTTGAAAATTCCAATTGCAATAGTGTGTTACCAAGATGAAGAAAAAAGACGTTATTTATCCCAGTACGATATAGTGCTTGATAATTTAAAAAAGATCAAACAATATTGTCGTAAAAATTACTTATAAAGTATCGTAAGCAGCAGTTCATTCTCATAATAAATGCAGGACGTTGCACATAATACGACAGATTGAAAACTATGCTTTTGGTAAATGTTGCATGGATGAATGGCAGGCAAGGCAAATATATAGTTCAGACAATTTAAGTTTAATACCATTAATGAATGGCGTCATTTGAGAAAATATTTTCTTTGCAGAAATGTAGAACTCGCATATTATGACAATATAGCAAATATAAGGCCTATCGGTTCATCCATTATTGAATTGTTTGTTAGTTTAATGTTATGTTTATGTAATTTATGTGTGTGCTTTACTTTGTCCGTAAATTAGGGCATCTGTTTGGGCCTAACTGACAAATGCCAATTTTAAAGATGATTGATAATACTTTTATTCAAGGTCTCACCTTTTACAGATACGTATAATTTTCTGAAAGTGAGCATGCGACCCACTTCCTGGTCAGTTGTATAGTGTCGTCGATTTTTATATACGGTAGTTGTAAAAAAACATTATTCATTTATCGTTTAAATCTGAAATTATATACGGAAGTCTTCAGGTATACATTTAGTTCATTCGTTTATTTTAGAAGTTTGTTTTTAAATAACAAAATGATCAGTGTCATTTTGGAAATGTCGCTATTCTGAGATTACTGTGATACGAATTAGTTCAAAGACATTCAATAGACTATATTACTGTTATGCATAATTTGGAATTGTCATATAACATCTACGATTATTTATGATTTTGTTATAAATACTCTTTTACTCTTATATTTGTTCTTTGAAATAACTGTAGTTGTTGATTTTATTAATTTGATGGTTTATTTTCTCCTGTTGCTTCGTTTTAGTCATTATAGTCATGCCAATTCATTTCATATAGGCTATTTCGTATCAGTTGGGCATTATTCAGATAGATATTGCTAGTATAAATGAACTAATGGGTTCAAGTATTGTCAAACGCAATACTTCTTGTGAATTTTGAAATTAAAATTATTGTAACTAGTAACATTAGAAACTTGTAAAGACGATGATACACTGGTTTCATGTAAAATGCACCTTTCAAACGTAGATTACGTTCCTTAAGTATTAAGTTTTAAACACACATATATATATATATATATATATATATATATATATATATATATATATATATATATATATATATATCATGGTAGCTCTGTCTGAATTTGAATACAGGTCAGTAAATTCCTCCTAAGGACAACAACAAAAACCTCTGTTTTCTTGTTAAAACTTCATCAGTAGTTTAAAAGTGTGTGAGTATTTTATTTTGTACTAATATGGGACGTTTCCTTAACTTTTGCTAAATATATAATCGACTTTTCGTTATGATTTTGTTTAGGAAATCGATGTAGGGTTTAATTGGATTTAATTATGATACTTTATTGTTTTGTATTTAAGAATGAATCTGAGAAGAAGCTTATTTTCTTAAACGCATGATTGTAGTCAGCTGTTGGTACACAAAGTACGCAAAAGCTATGCTTGTATTCGCCAGTTATTTCCTTCCTTTGGTTTGCAAAGTCATAATGATATTCCAGCACATGAATACAAGTGATTTTGGAGGCAAAATGGTGAAGTTTTAAAATACCTCATTGAAGCAAAAACAACATTAGAGTAAAAATAAATAGCTGAACATCTTGAACATAAAAGCACATATATTCATTGTTAGATGACAGTATTCATTGCAGGTGTTGTATGTATACATTATTATATATTATTCGGAGAATAGTGTTATACATGTGTTACAGTTATTACAATTTATTATTAAAGAACAAACCTAATTTGAAGGTCATTCTTTTCTTTCTCAAGTTGTTTGACTTTCCTTGAATACATTTGCAATTCTTCTTCGTACCTCTTGCTCATCTCGTCTAAGTCTCCTTTTTGGAAATCTATTTCCTTTCTTGAAACAAATGTGATTGTGGTATGAATATGATATCACATTTTAGCTAGTAGTAGTAGAAGTAGTAGTAGTAGTAGTAGTAGTAGTAGTAGTAGTAGTAGTATTAGTAGGAGTAGTACTAGTAGTAGCAGCAGTAGTAGTACCTTATTGACATAAAATGCAGATTGTGGATATTGTAAATTTAATAGGCTAAAAAGGTCAGACATTATGAAATACTGAATTTATTAGATATTAGAAAAACAAAAATATCACATAAAGCCAATCTTAAAAAAGGTTTGTAGTAATTCAGATAACGCGATAATTTAAGAATATATGCAATATTTTAAATAGGATATATTTGCGTATGCAATCTTGTGTTCATATGGTAAAACAAAAGTCTATTTTTAACCACTAAATGGGAACAAATAATTCCATTATAGTTCTAGTGAGGTACAGCTTCAAACAGTGGTTAAGCTACAGCTGAGGAAGAGACAAAGTTGGAGAAGAGATAAGACGAAATATCTTTTCAGCTGCGGCACTTGTGATTGTTTTATGGTTCAGACTCTTACGTTGTGCAATTTCGTCACAATGAGGTATATATGTTCATACAAACTGTCAACTCCAAAATAAGGTTGGCAAAACCCATTATCCAATTATGCGTGCATAGTCGGTCAATCTTCTTGACCAACTAGATTTGTTTGAGATAATGTCATGAGTTTAATGCAAATCGTTATGCACGTGTAGTGTCAATATTAAACATTAGCGTTTGTGTTATTAATACACCAATACACCATTGGATTGGGGATTTGTTTCCATTTTCGAACTACTGGACTGAGATACTTGTCAACGTTAAGTGGCCTGTTCATAAATTGTCAGCATTACCTTACACGGTTGAGTTCCTCGTCATTTCTTGAAAACATTTTTCTGCAATAACATATAAATGGTTGCAAGATACGTGTCATATAGTTATGTGCATGCTTCTAAAACAAACTTGTAAAACGATAGCTGCATCGTATAGTGTATTCTTTAACTATTAAGATTTTCAAATTATATCAAAAATATTATTGTATATTCACACACTGGTATTCTGTTATGAAGTAACATATTTTGCTTATCATATCTGGTCAGTTAAAATGATTATAACTAATGGCTAATGGTCTTTAAATGGTAACGGTGGTTCCTTTCGTAATATCAACATTTATACGATTTTGAAAACCTAAAATATATTTATATAGATGTAACATGAGTGCAAAGAGTACATTTCACACAACCTGAATGAATGCTGTTCCCTTTAAAAATTATTTTAAAATGCAATAATTGCCGAACAGAATCTTTCTTGAGAGCATATGTCTGGTCATTTATTTGGCTTCACTTCCTTTTTGTACATTTTGTAAGTCGCAAAATGAAGGATGATTTTGTCCAAGAGTTTTGCTAAGAGGGATAGCTCCCCGTGTGCTATAATATTCTAATTATAATTTGACTTTAGTTCAATCTGGGTCAAATGTTAACACATTGAATACAATAATATCTTTATGTGGTCTCCGTTTGTGAACCTTGCTATAATCATAAATTGTTAGCGGTGTCCTCGTCTCTTCTCTAACATTACATGGCATGTAGCCTCCTATGTGATCCATAACGAAATGTTTATATTTAGTATGGCTTCATCAATTTGCTAGAAAGGTTGCATATAACAATTATATATTTTCAAATACCTATAACCCATAATGAGGATGACTTTGCAACTTGCTGATTTCTAGTCTGTACACATTACACCGTCGAACATTGTCCTTAAGAGGTAGAATGGTTTGAATATACTATCGGTGAACTCAATGTCTTTAAAAGGTTAAGAACGTCTTCCAACTAAATGAAGTTTTCACCATCATATTCTTAGACATGATACCGAAGAGTATCTCAGCAAAGAGAATATTGCTTGGGCAGCATGCTCTAAATCAATCTCTTATTGACTTGGGGTCCTTAAACTATTTTTCCAGACTTGCGTGTTCCTAAATCCCTAACCCCGTCGGAGTACAAATGGAATCATCCATAACTTATTTTCAGTATAAAGAGTCAAAATCAGTTTTTTGCAGAGTTTAATAATAGAAAAAACAAAGGTATTCACCACATTACTTAGATACGTAATTATTACCACAATATAAACATATTTTGTCTTCATTAAATACTTGAAGCAACATGCCCATTTGATACTAATTTTACGCGTGGTTTTCCTACGACAACTGTGCAAGAGTTACTATTCCTATGAACTCATTTTAACACAATGGAGGTGATGTCAGGTATTTACATTCCATAACATCTGGACTAGAGTGTTCGAAAAGTAACTTTGCTCATGCAACCAGGAACAAGGAAACGTTTAATCCTTTTTTGAAGAATTGGATATATCCTAGAAACACATAGCACGTGAGAAGCGGACAAAGGAGAACAAACGGTATTGATATGAAGGTCGGAATAAGAGAATGTATATGCAGGACGCTGCAGACGAAAGAACAATGTTACGGATGCCATGTGGATTATACCCCTCAAGTACAACACAACATTTTTCTGTCAACACGAAGGTTAGGCGCATTTGTAAAGAATGTTTGAGTTCTCATTTTAGTACGAACAAAATTCCTGAACGAGTAATGTTGGAACTATTTCCTCGTCATACACATTTTTTAACATAAAGCCAGTCGACTCCAGCGTTCAGAACCGATTAAAAGGGGCAAATCGTCCAAATTTAAACGACATTAGATTTTGTGTCGTCATTAAAGAAAAGTCATCAACCATAAAAATGCACGATAGCTGTCTACATTCAGAACGATGATCCTTGGGAATATTTTCGTTTGTATTGAATACCTATGACGACTCTGATCTTGTAGACGTATCAAGAATAATAGGCTTTCTATATTTTTTTTAATTACCATGACATTATAACTGTCTCGTTCATAATGTAGACAATATATAGTGTGTGTATTATATTTAATATCAAAACAATAGATTCCAGTTTGCATTTATTTACTGGCTTGTTTGTGTATAATGGTTCCCTGGAAACTATCAACAAAAATAATTGTGGTTTCTCAATTAATATTCCTACCTGCGTTTCATCAGCCAGACAATTCGGTTTAAAACCATGACAAAATGAAACTGTAATATAGTTTAATGAGAATGATGATGTCATAAAGTTACATCCGGCCACAGACTGCTTCAGAGGCAGCATTCAACATTATCAAACGGTATATCCAATGCACCTTTCGAGAGTGAAACGACTCATGGCTATTAATACGACAGATGTGATTCAGTATTAAATGAAGGAATTAACTGAAAAACCTCAACGATACTGTGAAGACACTCTACGAGCCACGACCATATAGTACATTTACAATACTGAGCGCTGACTTCACCACTCTGATCACAGACTAAGACACGTTACTTCACGAATGGGCGGAACATCTCATAAAACAGGCCTCCAAACAATGCATATTAATTTAAACCTGGTATTTTGTGCCTCTTATATCTTTTAAACTTTACCATGTAACACTTAGATTTTCTGCAAACTCAAATATGAAGCATTAATAGCCATATAATTGTGAAGGACATGACTCAAAGATCCAAATTCAGTAATACTACATTTTTGGAAAAAATGATGATTTTTTCGACTTAGGTGACGATGATGAATTGGATAATGGTTAGGATAATATTATGGCGGTGGGGTCCGTCAATTACGATGAAGATAATGATAATAATGTGTATGCGTGATTTGGAGTTTTAATGTAGCTTTAAAATTGTTGCAGTCATATCGATACGATGTCCGCAGTATTGAAATATTGAGTGATGTCTAGCACTGGGGCATACTGCCTCGTACATGTCGCATCATATCCATCAGTTCAACCTGTCCTAACACCAATCTATTAATGATAAGCACCAAGCAAGTTATGACTCTAACGGGATTTGTACACGCATCCTCCGGCATCCGAGGCGGACGCTCTAACCACTAGGCCACCAAAGCGGTCTATCATATTATTAATGATAATGACTTAGTGGGTGAGAACCGTGAGTTTCTGTAAATACACAAATAGTATCACCAATAAATATTGTTTTTAAGGAGCTGGGAAAGTTTTAATTTTCTCAGACTGTAAACAAACTTGCAACCTAATAATTTTACAACTTGAACGTTTGTACAAGACTAGTATTCAAAGTTATAAATTAAGACATTAAAGTTATACGAGAGTTGTTGAATTGTAAATAAAACACTTGGTTTTTTTTTCAAAATGCAAGTTTAGATGGGATAAGCCTAAGGTGGATACATTACAATTCAACCAATACGAATTATCAACATTGATATCTAAGTGCTTGAACAAACATTACATTGCTTTCTTGAAATCAGAGACAGCAATTATTTATTTCAGTGATGAATTGGATACATATGTGATCCCTTCTGATTTTAAATATGTTTCCACAAAACAAATAAGTATCTATTTTTGATGCTATATATCGAATATATGCTAGCATGTTTGATCCGTTGCTTTTGAGGCCATGGCATTGCTGAATAAACAAAATGTCAGGAAATATGTTTTTACTTTTTCGATTACTTATGCGGAATCCATGTCAAGCATCTATCACATAACAGCCTAGTAAAAATACTGCCGCGGCATTGATATCGCTGAAAGTTGGCGAATGAGTGATTTTGTTGTCAGAGGAGAAGGAATGAATTGGAAAAGCTGGTGGATTTTCTACAACAATGAACAGCGGAAATAATTTGATATAGAGATACAGATACACCTTTATAGTGTAGAACTTGTTACAAGTTGCAGATAACATGGTACATCACGAAACAAATAGAGCTATATCTAAAACATTATAAGTACCTAATGGATGGATATGTTCACAATTTCTATAGTGAATGCATGTTTACATATAGTAAGCTGGCAATGTTGCGATATAAGATGTCATATCATTCGAGCCTCCGTGACGAACACTATGGCATCAGTTAAGTAAACACGTTTCACATTTATAACAGTGGCAATTCACGGTATAGGCGATAAATGAAGCAACAAACAAATCTCACAAGGGAAAGTCAAATATGTAATGTAATTTACGAGCAGTAACGTATATTTAAGACTTTATGGATTCAATTCAAAAGTGTAGGAAAACGCGTGTTCTGGAAACGTTTTAGTACACACACGGATAAACAATCATGTAAGGAGAAAGGTCATACCCAGTCCGCTGGACGCAAATTCGAACGATCATTATACTCGAGGAGTATTAACAAAATTAGTAATACATGTGATTTTGCACAGTTTGCATTTTGAATACCTATAATACACGAAAAGCCACCAGATATACTGGAAATTGAATGCAATTAACATAGCTCTTTAGAAAAACTGACTAGAATTTAAACTATTTAAAAATATAATTTCCTGATATGCCTTAATACTTGGTTAGTTAAAGTCATTCCTTGCTATCATGTATTAAAATACTCTTTGACTGAGATACCTTAACACTTGGTTAGTTAAAGCCGTTCCTTGCTATCGTGTATTAAAATACTCTTTGACTGAGATGCTTTAACACTTGGTTAGTTAAAGCCGTTCCTTGCTATCGTGTATTAAAATACTGTTTAATAATATTCAATCATTACAGGAAGAAGAAAAAAATTTGGTCAAGAAAATTCTTACCTCAGTTTTCTTACTTTTGCCTTTAATGCTTCCATCCTGTAGAAAGCATGATATCATTACATGACGTTAACCTTACTCATGATTTCATTATATAATGTTAACATTAATCATGATATCATTATATGACGTTAACATTAATCATGATATCAGTATATAACGTTAACATTAATAATGATATCATTATATAACGTTAACATTAATAATAATATTATATAACGTTAACTTTAACCTATATTAAATGGTTGATATATATGTCAAACATGCTCTGTTTTATTATAGTATTGCCCTTCTAGTGAACATACCATAACAATATCCCTTTAAGAATATTGTTATATTAAATAACTATATTACATTATATAAAAATTTCTTCAATATCGACAAGAGTATCACTATAAACATGACATAGTCTTGAAATTATTCTAGTTTTCATAAAATAAATTTACATCATTTGAAAAACGAGTGTGCACACACACACACACACACAAACACACACACACACACATAAACACATATACAAACACCAACCTCTTATTAGGGATTGAGGTTGATGGTCCCGCATCATTCAAAGGATGCATATCATCCTGATAACTCAGATTCATTCCTCCTGCGCACATCTCACTTGACGCACTGGCAGATATTTGGTTATGTAATCGATCACTCTGCAAATTTATTGCAAATACATTATGTAACGATTATTGATAAACAGTAGACTATACTAATAGGTATTGCAATAGCGATCGTGAAGTTTAAGTGGTACACATTTGAAACAAATAATGCTCATATTTCACTAACAACCAAATATTATAATATCACCACATGATTATAATCATAACAAAATATGTTTGAGGGGGATAAGAGTGGTCTAAGACGCTAGTCTTTACAGATGAAACACGTCTTACCGCTGTCCACGTGAAATCAAGTCTTCACCAAAACGGATTGGTTAACAAAGACATGCCAGTAACATTCCATAGACCGGAATTCATAACGATATCCTCCATACTCCTCCACCAATAAATATACTGACCGCCATATATAGTTTTATAGAACGACGTTACACCTCAAAACTCACACATATCGCATACATACATACATATATATATATATATATATATATATATATATATATATATATATCCTATTTACTAAGTGTTAATTTTTTCTGCACACACACATATATATATACACACACACACACACATATATATATATATATATATATATATATATATATATATATATATATATATATATATATATATATATATATCCTATTTACTAAATGCTAATTTTTTTCGGCACCATATTTATGTCCATTGTCAGTTCCGCCATAACAACATTGAGAACATTAAATATTAGTGTACTTCGGGTTACAATCAAATATCCGACCAACACTATTTATATAAGTTGACGAAATCCTAGCATGCAAACAATGGATTGTAATATATGTGTGCACTATACCTTTCCTGTTTCTTCGTTTTGGATTTTCTTCCGTCGTTTTCGTTTTGTTTTTATTGCGCTGTGATAATAACAATAATAATAATAATAATAATAATAATAATAATAATAATAATAAAAATAAAAATAATGGTGATGATCATGGTGATAATAATGGTGATGATCATGGTGATAATAATAATAATAATAATAGTAATAATAAGAATAAGAATAATAATAATCGTGATGGCGATGATAATAATAATAATAATAATAATAATAATAATAATAATACCAATAATGATGATAATAATGATTAAAAAAACATCTAACCATTAAATATATAATAACTGTTGTGCATATTATACATACAGAACAGACCAACTGGAAATTGTGACACTTGCTGTATTGATGCTCATACACGGAACACGTGACAGTAGGCCCGGCGATGTGGAACGAATAGTCCTTTGAAATTAGACACAAAGACAGAGTGGTCCCTTTTAAGAGTGCTCTTAAAACTCACTTTTTGCGACTGCAGGAACAATCTTAGAGACCTAATAATGTTTTGTATCTTATGTTTTCAGCATCTTTTATGTCTTCCAATTTCAAAACCCTAGCGCTTATCCCGCTGTAAATCATATGTTTCCCCAAATATGCAAAGACTTCTATACAACCTGAGTTGTAAATTGGAAAGTCTGACGTGTCTGCTTTATATACTAAATTTTACTCTAATAAATTGGAGACCACAGTTAAAACAACTTGCCCAAAAGTCCATTAACCGCACCTTTGCATTGTTTTTCTTCATTACCATCAGATTTCCGTGCCGCTAGCCGGTTATGCTATATAAAATACATTAGTATCTGCTTTAGTTTTAGGATACGTTTAATCATTACTGATTGTATGATGAAGATAAAGTTCGATCTAAATTCCTTAGAACATGCCCGCAGGCGTTGAATTAGCCGTCAAACGCTCAAACATCTGAGTTATCGGAGCAAAAGGATGGAATAACGGCTAACTGAATCAATTGTAAATTGTTTAACTTAGTATCATAAATTTAGTCTATGTCAGTGGATCGGTAAATTTTCACTTGAGCGTCTCGAAATGTAGATGAATGTTCCTAATTCATTTCGCGTACAAATGATGTCAACACCATTCGGCATATCAAGATCAACATATTTCAGGAATTTCAAGTGATGTCTGTTCTGTGTTTGTGGCAGTTTATTGTGAATTCGAGCAGAAGGACATCACGCCGAAGACATACAGCATCATGGCCCACTCAATCAAATTATAATAAAACCAGTCCTAACACTAACTTATTAAGGTGTATCGCTTCGAGAGGCAGCTGTGAGTACTATATTTAGCAGTCTATGCTATGAATCCGCGACCTCTCGCATTCTAGGACACGTTCTAATCTCTTAGGCCGCCGGTGCGGTGCAAACAAACAAGTAAAGTTTACATTAATGATGGTAACATACATTTATAAAGAATCCTACCTCTTATCTGTGAACGAGGTTGATGGTCTCATAAATTGCAAAGCATCCGAATCATCCTGATAACTATCATTATTACTTCCAGTATTTACTTCCTCCTTTATATTTTCCGTTTTTCCGTCGGATGCCATCTGATTAGTTTCATGATGGGAGCGAAATATGTTAAATTTCAGAGAGATAATTAGTGGATGTATCGAATGGTAGTCGTTTGGAATTGTTTTTAAAATCATATAACATTGTCCTTAAAGAACCTTTTTCTTGCCCAATTTTAAAACTCCTGCCACGTTATCCATTGTAGTGAGTATAGAAATCGTGCAGTTGTATGTGCCCGATTTAAACGTTGTGATAAGCGTCAACGAGAATTTACTTCATCAACGTAATCATGTAAATTCATATCGTCTAAATAATATGGTTATAGGTGTCATATCTAATTTTAACTTTTCACATTTCAGGATATTCAACATTTAAGAATATTTTACTTTTATGGTATAAACCTATTTCTTTGACTGTAAACCTTTATGCAAAAAAGTGGATGAATTTATGTAAATGAAAGATGTATAGTAATTAATGAAAAGTATAAACAGACAAACATATATATTGCCGAAGCATACAATACCATATGCATAGTATCACATAGTAGAATGATTGCCTTATACTTGAAAACAGAAACAAAATACTTGTAGTGTACTCAATAAATAACTAGTTGATATTTTATTCAAGGCTCTCCATTTTGCAATCCCTCCATTTCTGTTCTACGATAAAACGTAGGATGGTAGTTTTACCTTCCCAAATTTGATGATGCTTGAAGAACTGTTAAATGTTTGATAGGTAAATATTATTATAGGAGGTAGTTATGCATGTCTATTTTCATATAAGTTCATCTGTACTTGCAACATATGTACTATAAGGTCTTTTCAATTGCCGCTCGAGCGTACCTTATATGATCTAGTTTGCAATTGTTTAATAAACATATTATCAATATGTATCGTTAAATTATTCTCTGTAATTATTTTCGTCCTTTTTTAATCGACATTCTTTATATAAATTATATTGGGAACAACGTTTGCTTGAAGAATATATCCGTAGCCACTGGTAGAATTACATGTCATAGGCTAGACGCACGCTGTCATGTTGGCAGAGTAGGGACTAAAATGTTCCTTTACTGTAACACATATAAATAGAAAGTTATATTTTTCGTTAGGATCGTATCATATACAACAATATCCATTTTTACTGCACTATAATTAAGTATATTAGCTGCTCACCTTAATAACATAAATACATATCAGATCTTAATGCACGTCTGGTTACAGTCAAATACGCGAACACCTTGATATAATTAGGCTGAATTCTTGATTATATGGAAAAAGAATACATGCGGGCACTATACCTTTCCTGTATCTTCATTTCTGTCTTTTTTATTTCCCTTACGTTGTTTTGCCTTTGCAATGAAATATTAATAATAGCAATATTTATAATATTAAATCAAGATCTCAGAGTTAAGTTTTATCATTGTTATTCCAGGCCACACGCATAATACAGTACACTTGACAGGATATGCCGCATGTCTTTCTTTGATCAGTATTGGACATGCTTCAGATTCCGTTGCTCGCGGTTCTGCTTTGCCGCTGCAATTCTCTTGGGTTTAAAGCCTGTATTTCAGATGAGCCTCATACTTAGCGACAATGAAGAAAACAATATTGATTAAAATGATAGCATTGATTGAGTCAATCCAAAGGCACTCAAATCAATTGCGACCGACGCAAGAAAAAGGTTAAATATTTATGCCAACATGGACTATCAAGATAAAGTGACAGCGATTGAGATCAGAACATCAACTCTCTGTAAGATTGTGTGAACCAACTGAAGAATGCGCTCACTGGAAACACAAATCTAGTACCCGGCCTAAGTAAAACGTAAAATTGGGTCCATTACCGAAACCTCCTGAATCTGTGCCAGACTTGAAATGTGCATCACTATGGTCCCCTCAGTAACTTTGGCTCAATAATGCTTCTTTATGATACCATACACGCAGTTGAATAAAAAAAAATACAGACCAAAGAGAAGACAGTAGTCACGAAATACTTAAAACTAATGTAGCCTTTAATATAAAACACATCAGAATGGGCGTTCAGCTCGCTTAAATGACGTTCTGAAGATATGAAAACAAGTTTCATCGTCTGTTTGTCGTCCCAATTGCAGTCTCAGAAAAGCTTTAGCTTTGATGTTCGTTTGACACTACCAGTGACAATATCTACAGCCCCATCTAATTGTGGTAGGTAGTCCTTGACCTGACCAAGTACCTTATTTGTGACTTTGACTACAATGAAATAAAAGCGCGCTTTAAGCGCACATATCGTGTGCTGATACTAACAATCTGCTTCTAAGATTTATTAACACGTCCAGGGAGATACAGTCGAGAATGTCCCCTTTGTGACAATATATATAATATCAAAGGGTAAATACGGCACATAAAATTGCCTTAGGCATGTTTAAGAGTGCAACCACCTCAATATGTAATCTGTGCTAGCCGGAGGCCAACAATCCTTATTAGAGAAATGTAGGTCCAATATTATATCAACATTACTTATTAGAGAAATATAGGTCCAATATTATATCAGCAGGTCTTATTAGAGAAAAGTAGATCCAATATTATATCAGCAGGCCTTATTAGAGAAATATAAGTCCAATATTATATCAACAGGCCGTATCAGAGAAATATAGTGTCCAATATTATATCAGCAGGCCTTATTAGAGAAATATATTTTCCAATTTGATATCAGCAGACTTTATTAGAGAACGATAGGTCCAATATTATATAAACATGCCTTATTTGAGATATAGGTCCAATATTATATCAACTACAATTGTAAGGACTGAATATAGGTTCATCTAGAGAAACAGTGTTTGGAGATAGTTACAAATATAAAAATGCAATGCATTGCATTGTATGTTTTTCACATAATATAATTCAATTTGTTACAAATAACTTCATTGAGTTCCTGTCTTTTACAAACGTTTTTATAGGGACAATATTTGACACTTCTACTGAGATTTGAATTTTTCTGGGTAATACGGAGGCAATTTATTTGAAGCCCGTTAGTCATTCATTCTTTCATTTTGTTCGATACACGTTTTGTTCCTTACCAGATTTTTATTTTTCATTACTGTCATTGTCAGGATCGCCCTTTTATCCTAAAATATACATGTTCAGAAAGCTTTTTGTTATCAAAACCTCATCCAACATGTAACTATATATTACCTTTCTTCGTCTTTGGAAGTTTACGAATTGTGTGAGGCTTTTGTATTATATATATTATTTCCTGTTTAGTGGTCTCTTTCTGTATTATCTAAAGTCTCTACTTTATGCAAATTACCAGCTATTCAAATGATATATTTAATTTTGAAACACTCTTCTGCTAACATGGAAGATATTATTTAAGTTTAAAACTTGATTTAGATCTCAAAATGATATCATTATGTACAATATTGAAGTTCAGTGTTTTAAAAGTATCAGTATTCGAGAAAGTAAACCGTATCTTTGAATGTCGTTTCTTACTTTCTTACTTTCACTGACGCATTTTCTATACATGAATATTAAATATTGGAATATCCCTTAAATCACTCTTTTAATACATTTTCTATACACGAAAATTCAGTGTTGGAATATTCATTAAATCACTCTTTTTATATATTTTCTAATCCTCGTTTACATAACAAAACATGCAAGTCATATTTAAATGCCTTAATAAATCAGTTATTGATATTGTTTCTCTGAAAATGTAGACATTTATTTAACATCAAAGGCATTTTATATTTTTTTATAGAATTACTCGCCGTCAGCAGACTGTATTCCTGCTGCTTTGTGGGGGTGGAAGCTCTTCTCTGTAACGTATCTCATACTTTTCTCTTTTGTTTTTATTTTACGGCAAACGAAAGTTTTGATATTACATCTATAATTATGAAGCTACATTTATATTAATTAATTATTTTTTATATAATTTCATGCCATCGGAATTCGTTTCCCACTGGTAGTTATTATGTGTAGCACACTTTACTTTCTTAAAAGTGAGTTTTATTGTCTGTTGATTTTGTTATGTTTGTTTCCTTATTTGTTAGCTAATAAATCAAATCAAAGCATTTTTTACCTTTTTCTTCTAATTCCATAATTGTTTAATAAGGGTGTGTGCTAACTCGACTTATTGTATCATTATTCAGAAATCCTTGTTATACATCATTGGCTGAGAATCTGCTAGGAAGAGTGTTTTCATAAGTAGCTTTCACTGATGTTTCATGATTTGGAAATTATCAAACTATCTTCATTGAAATATTATACAATAGATATATGTTCATTCATACTCTTTTATTTGGAAAATAATAGTTATACATGAGAACTATACTCTTATAAAAGACAGGAATTATAATGCTATTCACCAGACAATACAATGTATTATCCAAGACAGGAGTTATGCTGATATTCACCAGACAATACAATCCATTATCCAAGACAGGAGTTATGCTGACATTCACCAGACAATATAATCCATTATCCAAGACAGGACGTATTCTGATATTCACCAAACAATACAATCTATTATCCAAGACAGGAGTTAATCTGCTACTCACCAGACAATATAATATGTTATCCAAGAAAGAGAGTTAAGCTGCTATTTACCAGAAAATACAATATATTATCCAAGACAGGAGTTAATCTGATATTGACCAGACAATACAATCTATTATCCAAGACGTTATGCTAATATTCACCAGACAATACACTCTATTATCCAAGACATGAGTTAATCTGCTATTCACCAGACAGTATAATCTATTATCCAAAACAGGAGTTATTCTGATATTCACCAGACAATACATTATATTATCCAAGACAGGAGTTATTCTGATATTCACCAGACAATACAATCTATTATCCAAGACAGGAGTTATTCTGATATTTACCAGACAATAAAATATATTATTATCATGGTTCTGCACACAATAGGTTTTTTTTCTGAAATAAATAGTTTCCTTAATATGGTACTTATTTGGCATTCATTTGAAATTTGTTTTTGGATAAACAGCATGAATATAATAAATATGAATGCCTATTGTATGTCCCTTGTTTGCCATCAAATCAGCACCTAACATTAGAAAATACTTAACCGTTAATTTCGGGTAAGAAAAGAAACACAATGCATTTTGTCTTTACTTGAAAACAACTTTGCAATGAAAAGCTTTGCTTGATTTTGCCATTTCACTCGACCATTCTTGCAATTCAGAACAGTTACCTCGTTGCCAAAATAAGTTATGTAGTTTCATTATAATGCAGTTAACGTATTTGTATGTTTGATCTTTGTCAGTAATTGACTTACCTGACTTGCTTTGCTTGAAGCTGTTTTGGGATATATGAATTTGACCTAGTTTGGTTGATTGATTAATTGATTGATTGATTGTATTTTAACGGCGCACCAGCATTTTAAGGCTAGTTATCGCCATACCGGAGGTTATATGTAAAAATGTTTAAAGAAGGTAAAAACTTTAGCATCGACCAGCGATATAAAAATAAACAAATAGTTATAAGTAAAACGATAAGATGGTAACGTTAAAATATAAGCTTTCCTATCAACAGGGGATGAAAATGATGTATGTTAATAAAGACGGATGAAAAGATGTTGAAAATAAAGGATTGTATTTACATTACATAAAAGTGCTGTAGGTCATGGTATAAACGTTATAGTATAATATAAACGTTTACTTCCTTCAAGAATTCTATACCGCGAGTGATTTTAAATGGTATCAAAAGGTTCCTTCCTGTCATTCACATTATAATACTTATCATGCGTAGTTTACAGGTCGAAATCATAAAGTGCTTAACAGTGAATGGTTTTTTGCAAGTAACGCACTCTGCTGGAGCTTCACATATTAGAATTTGGGAGTGTGTTATGTGCGTATGACCAATTCGAATTCCTGCAATGACTATCTCCTCCCATCGGATGGTTCTGTAGAAATGAATCTATTCTTCTCGGGTTGGTTTAATGGTGTGAAATGTATCATAAACTGCATGATTCCACAATGCCTGCCACTTCTGGCGTAAAGACTCTTTGATGCAAGGTTTAAAGTTAGTATACGGTATTGTAAAAACAAATGTTTCTTCAGATAGGGCCATTTTAACAGCGCGATCTGCTTTTTCCTTACATATAATACCAATATGGCTAGGTGGGTGAAATAAAATTGACGTATTGATAGTTGTTTGGATCTCCGCTATCTTATCCTGGTTTGGGAACTGATATTACTGTTGCTTCGTTTCAAATCTTAAATATTTTATCAGCAATCCATACATCATTACCGATTTTCAAACGAGATGTTGGGGATTATTCTGGGAGATGTTTGAAAAGCTGCTAATGTACTTCGTCATTTTTAGTCGGCCTTATTTAAATTCCGTTGTGGGTTACCTCAGCAATTGTAGAGTTTATATTTGCAAGGTAGATTGAAAAGTGATCACTGCTCTGAATGTCATCAGCGACTTTCCAGTCATAGTCCACAAACAGCAAATGACAGCAAAGTGTTAAATTTATACACGTGTATATTTAGGTTCTTGGGTGTAAATATTTCGGTGAGTTGGTGTTCTATTTTGTGGCCTTTGTCATTTATGTTATTTGATCCCCAAAGAATGTTATAGGCATTAAAATACCTGAGTAAAACAAAGAGAGTGGAAAGTTGTTGAACAAGATTGTCAAATGCGTTTGGTACTAGGTTGGTGTTTGGTGGTATATAAATAGAACAAATGATAATCACTAGAGTGACGCTTATAGTAATGGCTTGTACATTTGTGTTTAGAGGCGATGACGCTATGGGGTCTCTTTTGTTCACAACAACAGAAAATTATCTTGAGGTCCTGTGAACATTTTGAAAGAGATGTTAAACAGGGAGTAGTTTTTTAGTGTAATTTTATCCGTATCTTTCAAGGATGTTTCTTGGTTTCCTGTGACAGTACTATGGGATCATGTTCGTTTAAAAGCAGGAGAATATCATTGTAGTTAGTTTTAAGTCCTCGACAGCTTGCAATATGGCATTCTGCATTATAAGTTTAATCTGATGACTGTGGAGCTAGGCTGGACCTTTAGCGGAGGCAATAATGAGTGGTCATCGGACCTCTTTTGCTGTTCATTTCCTTGAGATTTGTCCTTATCCTTGGTGATTTCGGTGGTGGATTGTTATTAAACGTTGTTTGAGTTTTTATGTAGCTGGTAATATCTGTGTTTGAGCGCCCTTCGTTATATTGGGATTGTTGTTGACGACAGTGGAAAATGATAAGTCAGGAAGGGATGTTTTAGCCCAAAACAATTTTTCTTGCCACAGAATAGGGAATGTAAGATGTATACATTAACCTCTGAATCTACTTCTCCTGTTTGCAAGTGTCACAATGCTTGGCATTGGCGTGACGCTCCTTTCCGTAGTAGAGATAACGAGGAGTCTCTCAACAAGCAGATTCCTGATGAGAACCGTATGCGCATTGGCCAGATATTTGGACTTTTGAGCAACAATCTTCATGATGGCCATATTTCTAACACTTATAGCATAGAAAGGGGTTTAGTATGATGATCTTGACCTTCATTTGCAAAAAGCCAGCTTTGACCACTCTGGGTACTGTTGGTTTGTTTAAGGTGAGTACAGTTGTGTTAGTGTCCTGCACCTTAATTTTTCATCCCGTCAATTATGTCTGTGTAGCTGACTCCAGCCAAGTCACGACAACGTGCCACGCCTTCGGTGTGAGCAAATCAGATGACTTGAGTATCGAAGAAAGTTTTTTTCAATTATATTATCAATGATATAATCTGTTTGACCTCGTCGCTCACACTCAACAAGAGGGCAACCCGATTTCAGCTTTTCAACGCTTTTTGGTGTGCCGATCGATCCTGTTCTTTTTTTCTCAACCGCAAAAGGACACAGAGATGCAAGTGGTTCTGAGGCAGCTTTTGACTATATAACCATTAATTATACTCATTCGATAAAATCACCTATGATTGACCAGTGAAGTCACCACCGTCTTTGGTCGGAAAAGTTATCTCCTGATTAACCCGTTAAGCCACCGTCGTCTGGAAATTCGTTTAGACTTGAGAAAGAGAAAGTTAAAGAGTTAGACGGTAGGGGCAACGGTGGTATTAGGAGAGATACAAGAAGAAAGATAAAGGGGAACAAGTAACTAAAGACTTCCTAGGTCTCGACGTGACCAGTCGATTTGTCAAGACCGGGCCCATCCCGACCACCCGTCTAGGAGAAGTAGAGGCCAAAGCAGTGTATTGCATCGGAAAGCCTCCGCTCAACCAGAATTCTTTCCTCCACCGACACGGGGTTCAACGCACGGAAAACAGGTTTTTCTACTTAGTCGCCAATTACAACACGTAATGAGGCACGTCAGGTCAATTCTACAACCCCGAACCTGCAATGGCTGACCAAGTTTGGTACGTCAGCCTATTTAATGCAATTGGTATATCAGCGCATTAAAATTATAATTCATTCGGATTTTGTTACAGAACATAGTGTTTTGGATTTAATTCACAATCCTGTAAGTGCTTCTTAAAAGTTCATTTTCTTTTCACTAGGTAAGTTACGGAACTAAATTTAGTTTTTTTTTATGTACTAAACTTGTTGGTGTTGCTTCTTTCTGTTACTTATGTCAAAACTACAGGGTCGTAACGGTACCTCTATCCGTACCTTAACAGCACGACTTTCACCTTTTACACCCAATTCGACCTCTTAACATAGTCAAAACATTTTGAACATTCGCTTCTGTTTTCTTTGTTTTATATGAAAACCGATTACGAGGCACAGTTAATAAAAGAAACATTATCGAAATCTACACGGAAGATTTCCATTTCTTATCTGAACTTTCACTGTCTAGATGGAGGTACAACATACGCAAAACATTTGAAATATGTAAAACTTTAATGTTGTTCTCTCAATATTATGAGTTGGATATTTTTTATCATTGATTCAAACACATACCAATATATTGGCATATATTGATGCAATATATTAATAACGTACCTAATTTGATTTAATTAATCTGTTAGTACAAAAGTTCACAAATGTAAGATAATCTAAATACACTTGATAATCTGTCACATTCTTAATTTGTAATTCAAACGAACGAATGTCACCAGTAAATATAGAAATACCTGGTAACAACTGGAGGATAGTAGCAAAACAATCTACAGCGTTCACGCTTAAAACCAATACATACAATCGCCCTTTATATTGGCGGTCTTTTACTATTACAAACAATGGAAACAAATAATACACAATCTAATATTCCATCACTATTTGCCACTGACCAACGTAAGATATGGTGAAAAAGTCCAAACCTATCAATAGCAGAATACGTGCATACAACGAGAGATAAAAGACAAATGTCAGATTATGGTTCATAACTACACAATAATACTAACGCAATAGGAAATTAGTAACTAATTATTGTCCTACTTAAGGTCAAACAAAATAAGATTTTGAAAGGGAGAATATCTACCTTGAATCATCCAGTCCTGAAGCCCCTTGTTGCTGAAACGTATATATATATATATATATATATATATATATATATATATATATATATATATATATATATATATATCGTCCTTTTTAAGGGAAAATAACTTATATATATATATATATATATATATATAGAGAGAGAGAGAGAGAGAGAGAGAGAGAGAGAGAAATATAGAGAGATAGAGACAGAGAGAGAAGGAAAGAAAGAAATAGAGAGAGAGAAGGAGAGAGAGAGAAATATGAAACTTTAAAAATAATGATTATTATAATTACTACACAGGCATATATATTTGTTTCGTACCTAATTTTCATACATGTTTCTTTCACGTGTCAATATTGTTCCGGACATATATTACGCGGATATATGTTCACAACCATTGATTGAACTTATATTTTGTACACATGAATTGGAAAACTGATATGTCATAATGTATCCATGATCAATGAATGAAAAGTGATGCTGCTGATCATCACAAAGACATTGATGGCGAAGATGAGGATGACAAATATTCCTTTTATATTGAAAATCGGCATTTTTTGAATATCTCTCTCTTTCACTCTGTATCTGTCTATATGTCTGTCTGTTTGTCTGTCTCTCCTTCTCTCTCTCTTAAACACACACACAGATATATATATATATATATATATATATATATATATATATATATATATATATATATATATATGTGTGTGTGTGTGTGTGTGTGTGTGTGTGTGTGTGTGTGTGTGTGTATGTGTGTGTGTGTGTGTTTGTGTGTATATATTAAAGGTAAAGCATTTACAAAATAATGAATGTGAATGTACGCCATCATCAACAAAAGTTTATACAAATTAGTATGGATATTATAACACAGCATGCTTATATTAATGTCTTTTTCAAGTACACGTCTGTTCCATATGTAGTCGTTTAAATGAC
This sequence comes from Unio pictorum, assembly GCA_030141615.1. NCBI lineage: Eukaryota > Metazoa > Mollusca > Bivalvia > Unionida > Unionidae > Unio > Unio pictorum. Next base: position 1,598,536 of record JARLTB010000378.1, on the reverse strand, counting down.
GTTTTAACGTAAATTAAAACTGATAGGATATTACTATCACAAGTCAAAGGGTTAGAAACTTACCATCGCCATGCTCGTATCCATTTCAATCGAACACCTTTGCAGATACTTAATTTACTTCTTTTCTTGTTTCATCGAGTAGTTAATTTTATGATATGTATCGATACCTGCTCGTATATGTGTTTATTGATTTCTGTATTGACTTTATCTACCCACGTTTCATATACCTATATAACAGTAATGTTGTAAAACTGTTACCCATATTGATATTTTGAAAACCTGCCAATCTCAAGATACTTCATCGTGGGTTTATTCTCTCACTTTAGTGAACAATTTATGATGAAACTCAACCCGAAGCTAAGAGAATCTGTGTTAGTTAGGAATGTTATTTAACACTATTAATCTGGATATGTCCCTTATATATTTATATATTTTATCTATAATATATATTTACTAAGTTGAGATGTGCCAAGCCAGTCTAATTAACTGTAGGCATTAATTTAGACGTATAATGAATACTCATAGTTGGTTATATCGAATTTTTTCAAAATCGTGGCATAGAACGAAGTGACTCTTATTTCGGTGCAGTGAACTCTCTGCAATCAACTGAATCACACACGTTTGCTTTGTCATCCAATGCAAAATAATAATACAAATATTTATTTTTCTGTTAGAGCTTAAAGCCTATCTTTCTTTCTACCGAATGCAAGTAATAATCTTTACCGTTTGGGAAATCTACAGCGAAAACAAATCAGAATCAATATTTGTTATAGGTACGACAATATGACGTTATAGCAAGACATTAACTTTGGTCGTTTGGAGAGGCACACTAAATAAATATACAGCTCCAATAATGATTGCATACCCGTTTATGGACATAATAAATATATTGGTTCTTAGTTTTATAGTTATGTTATAGTTGTGTAGCCTGGTCTTTTCGAGAGGCATAATAAATGAATGTACAGCTTGAATAATGCTCGCATAATCGTTTATTGATATTATAAATTTGACTGAGTGGTTTCTAACCTTATAATTATTTTATTGTTGTGTAGTGACATACCACTGTTGTCATTCTTCATTTTCCAGGTCAAAGTAGCTTAGAAACACTAGAGGTCACGTACTAGAAGGTAAAACGCTTATCTCTTAACGTTGTACATTATTAACGTTCTCCTTGGGATTTTTAGTTGAACTAGCCAGTGAGCAACTAAAACATAGGATAAATACAATTACACTGCATTCCATGGACTTGTTTGTGTATCAGCATGAAGTGTAATATATACATTAGAATAAAGAGTGATCAAAATGCACAGAACTTATAATAAGTCATAATTACAGGCATTCCTTTTCCACCATTGTTTGACAAACAATAGCACATAATATACGTCAAACATATTGTACTTGTGGGAATACCATGCTCATGTTTAAGGCAATATAATGTATATATTAAGTATTACAATTAAGTAATTTAGAATTAAATTATAGAAACAGTTTTATTTTACGCAAGTAGATTTTAGATTAGTGTGGTTTATTTTCCATACTTGTGGATTGTTTTAAATATATAAAATATATATTTCCCATGTGTTCAAATTAATTTCAGATGGATACAGAAAGAATTCACTTAATTTAAAAGCAAGACCTTAACAAAGCATTGCTTTATCATTTCATTTTTTAACTTCTAAGAAACGGTTCTTTTTTACATACATGTAAAATAATATATTACAATATCTTCCTCATATTTGAAACAAGAAATAAGTAAAATAGTTTTTGTCAGTACAAATAGGAATGTTTAATTGCAAATGCTTCATATTTACATGAACATGGGATGAGTCGTTTTATAATTGATGTAACCTTTTAGATTGCAAAATATTATAAAGATCTGGCGGTCAGGTCAGAAATGTTTGAGATCCGAATTCCTTGCATATGTTAAAGTGTTATACTTCGGTTGAAATCAAAGCGCTTTGCATGTTAATTGAACTAGGAAATGTGCACATGAACACGTCATAAATATCAATGAACCATTCAAAGACCATTCCAGTCCATAATACTGACAACAAGACATTAACCTTATTGTTCCAGGTATTTACTGCAGGTGTTCTGGATCTTGTCAAACAGTCGTTGGACTTTGCCTTGAATAAGGATCTAATATGGAAGCCACACTATTGCACCACATTTGTCAAACTAACGGATTGTTAAGCACGTTAGAGGACATAGCATTAGTAGTTAAAGAATGAATCGTACTGTATCATATAAAAATGTATATGTCACAATCTTTCTAAATATATAAATATATAGAAAAGTAGAAGAAGTAGAACGGTCATTATATAATAAAGACCTCAAAAACAGTTTTTGTTACAATACGCCAAGACATTGAAATGGAGATATTAACAAAACTATATAAAATCTGTATTGGCAGACAGAGTGAAGACTTGGTGAAACTTTATTAAACGGCACTCAACATCAACTGGTATGGTAAGGGAAAATTATCTGAAATATATATATATATATATATATATATATATATATATATATATATATATATATATATATATATATATATATATCTGTGTGGTGGCGGTCGGAGCCCAAACTTTCAATCACTTGATCTTCATTATGTATGTAACGTAAGGCTAAAGCATGTAGGTTGTGTGCATAGAGAATCTATGCCATTACAGCGGTAACGTTGAAAGGCATTTGTATATCCTTTGACTTGAAGTGTTTTGTTTTTTCTATATATAATATATACCGAAGTCACCAAAAGTGGCCTGCAGCAAAAATCATTGGGTATGCTATTATTTCTTCTCTGATGCTGAACTCTTACAACAGTTATCTTCCATGGTCATTCTTCATTCAATTACCTGCCACTTCAGTCTTGCTGTCCCTCGGGTTATAAAAAAAAACTAACCCTCTATATATATATATATATATATATATATATATATATATATATATATATATATATATATATATATATATAGCTTGAATAAACAGAAACATTTAGATTGGCAACGGTCACTAAAGCAAATGAACAGGAAGAGCATGTATACGCAAAGTACAAGCATGTAGATACAGATATTTACCTGGCTTTTAGTCCATGACATTAGTTAATGACCTCAATAATTCCTTGTTTACCTGTTGTTTACCATGCTATTTAATACAATGTAAGTGAAATAACTATTTAGATTGTTCTGGAAATAAATATTTGACTTTCATCCTGGTCTTATTATTTTGTGGTGTTTACCATCATGTACTGTCAGTCTAACAATATGCTGACACAAAATAAATATCATGTTGATGCGGTGTACGATAAATCTGTTATTTATACTTAATTTGTAATGAGTGCTTTCCCTTCCTTTGCAATTGAGGGCAAAGGCCTACCTGAGTAATCTAATGTTTGTCTTATATGTAAGCTATAACTAGGATACTAACCTGAATTTTAAGTTCATTATCTACTTTTGAATATGAACTTAGAAGGTTCATGTGGGAATAACCACATCTGAAACAGTGGGTCAATTCAAATATCTTGGTTCCGTAATCACGGAAGAGGGATCAAGAGCAGAAATGTTGTCAAGAGCAGCACAAAGAACGGCAGCTATGTCAAAGCTAAGACCCATCTGGAGAGAGACAATACTATGTCTGGAAACTAAAATCATACTATTGAGAGCACTAGTCATCTCAATCTTTCTGTATTCATGTGAGGACTGGACCCTTAGCAGAATTACAACGATGAATCCAGGCACTTGAAATGAGATGCTACATAACCAAACGCTTTTCTTACATGGACCATATCACAAATGAAGAGGTTCGTAACACAAACCGGCACCAAGTAGACCATTATAAAAACCGCCTCACCACTGTGAAAAAGACAAAACTCAAATGGTATCGCCATGTCACTTGCGCCAACAGTCTATCCACAGCAATACTGCAAGGCAGCGTACATTATGGCAGAAGCAGAGAGGTAGACAGAGAATAGAGTGGACTGACAACATCACAGAATGGACCAGGAAACGTTTGTGGAGACACAGGCTTCGGTACATGATCAAGAAAAGTAGAGGTAACTGGTCAGATGTTTAACAGCCCAGTGCCTCAACGATCCCACTAGATCAAGGGACTGATGATGATGATGATGATGATGATGATGATGATGATGATGATGATGATGATGATGAATAAGAGTGGTATATCATTGATACAGTGTACATACCATATATATATTATTTATATTACATACAAATAGACATATTCACAGTTTAAATAGAATCACGAAATGCTCCTGGCAACTGTGTTTTGATAGCGTGAATGAACTACTCACATCCATGCATGTGTGTCAGCTTGCTTCAGAGTGTAGGTCAACAATTTGTCTTATTGTTCACAAGCACGTAAGCAAATTGATAAGTCGATTTGTTTTTTTTTGGCTTTTTTTCATTTTAAATTTGTACTCACATTTATTAAATCAATGTACGACATCCTCCTAATTTAAACATGCACTATGGTTTTAATGAAGAAAAAAGTGCACTACAAATAATGTTAACCTCCTGTTCACAGAACCTGAACTGTCAGGTATTCATGTACTAGCGTATGGAAATTGGAGTGAAATAGAAACTAAAAGAAATGACAAACCAACAAGAAATAATTAAAATATGTTAATATCTTGACAGTTCGTGTAAATGTTTATTCTGATTGAATTAACATCTTTAGAGTCTATACTCTATTATCACGTGGTCAATTGAAGAGGAGTCCAGGAAGTAGATTCTCTCTCTCTCTCTCTCTCTCTCTCTCTCTCTCTCTCTCTCTCTCTCTCTCTCTCTCTCTCTCTCTCTCTCTCTCTCTCTCTCTCTCTCGTTCTCTCTATCTCTCCTCCTTTGCACGGCTTGACTAACATTACCATCATTCATAGGTCCAGAGACATCGTCGTACGACACAAGCGAAAATCCCCAAAGCTCGCTACAATAATAGAGAGATATTGGGGCAACCAATTGGATATTTTTATATTTAATAACAAATAATTGATTTTAGAACATTATAATAGGTTTAAGAAACAACAGATAAGGATTCAAACACGATACAGAAGGTGTGACTAGTAAACGAAAACTTCAACGTATATGTCTCGTGTCACAGGCGATAGCAACTATGTATCTTTCATATTACTAACACTGTAGATATATCCCAAGGAAAGCGTAAAGATGCCGTTACGACGAACCATATTAATGTAGATTACTTGGTGATTAGTTCAGTTTTAATGTTTTCGCCCAGCACATTATGTTTTTCTCTCTCACTACAGATTTGTTGTCCATATTTGTCATTCCCGCACGAGAGGGGAATGAAAAGAGGATGAGATTTCTATCAAATTATGTACCATTTTAATATCAGTTTGAAAACATGGATTATTAATACTTGCATCGTTATTTTCATATGACATGATTAATGCATTAGGATAAATACATCATTGATCAATGAGCACAATTTGATATACAAATGCCATGTTATTTTAATGTGTTTGTATATATATATATATATATATATATATATATATATATATATATATATATATATATATATATATATGTATATATAAGTATATGGAGAATATAAAGCATTTATGAAAATATATAAAAGCACAATAGTCAGTTGATATTATAACAGAAATAAGAAACAATATGGCATGTGTAAAGTGGCTCAGAACAGCTGTAATTTCTATTGTTAGCAAATATGGAGAAAATAAAATTTCTTCTACAACTACATGTTTATGTCTGTAAGTACAAAGATCTCGTTTAATTGATATTATGCCATAATTGGTTCCTTATATTACTTAACCATGACGCAACATTTGATACATTAAACAGCTAATGAACAGATGGCTTAAATTGCCTCTTAATTATTTTTATAACATACATACATGCATACACACACACACACACACACACACACACACACAAACACACACACACACACACACACACACACACACACACACACACACACACACACACACACATACATACATACATACATACATACATACATACATACATACATACATACATACATACAATATGCTTGTGTCCGCTTTTCAAATGCCTGCTGACCAATAACTTTTCTTTTTCTGAAACAATGCCATTTAGCATTGACCAGTTGGGAGAAAAGAGTGTTCAGACCCTTGACCAAACTCTCAAAGTATATTCACTTAAGTAATATTAAATAAAGCAGCAAAAATAATAAAGGTGAATCTGGGAATAACCAATCTCGATATGTGCTAGAACTCAAGAACCATAGCAAACGCAAACTGCATAACTTTAGTTGAAAGTATTTTTACTTAAATTTGCACTCCGATAGAAAAGACCGAGTGAGAAAGTTGCCTTTTCAATTTTCTTGCAAACTAACAGTAATTGCCAAAACAAAGATAGTGAGACATATAGAAACTGCCACCTTAATTAATTGCAAGCGAAACTTATTGCAATGTCTTAGTCCCGTACCCAACCACATTTAAACCGACTTTGCTGAAAACAAATATTTGGTTACAATTAAGTTCTTACTGTCAATAATAATTATGTGTTATGTCCCGTTATCATCTGGTTACTCAGAATTATTTTTTCATTGGTATTCTCTCAGCCTTTATTCGTTATTTCGATTTATTTGCTGTCAGTCATTGTTTACTTTTGTTCGTTTTATTTCGGAGTATTGGAATGTTCAACCTCAGCCGTCTCCACATTTTGTCCATTTCCCTACCCCACTATGCTCCTACTAACTTGACGATAAAATGAAACGTACATTAAGAAAGCAAACGATTTACATGCGAGTGACCAATAATGTTATAAAATAGTGTCACGTCATCGCATCTTATTTAAATGAATATCAAAACAATTTGACATTGGTTCATCCTGCTCTCAGGTAAAAGAAGTTTGCATGGACAGTATGCCGAATAAGCTTCAGCTCAATTATAAACGATTACAAATGCAACACGATGGCACTAAACAAACAGCATATTAACAAAAGGCCGATTTAAACTTACTGACTGTCAAATTTATATTCAACTCAAACGTATCAAGAATAAGCAATCTTGTATTTGAGAATCCTTGATTTACAATTATCATATACGTATGCGTTTGTATTTTATTGAAAACCCATCAAATGTTACAGACGCTCATATTTTACAAACGTGTACCAGCTGTTATTACCGTTCTATTTACAATTTGGGGTTTCTTTTCTACTTTTTCTGGAGATTCGGGATATGTTGAATGATTTGATGTCTTCTGGGTTGATTGCTCGGTTTGGTCCATGTGTGGTGAATCGTTCGATTGTCCATCTTGAGTTATACTCTTTTCAGTTTTCTTCTTTGACTCATGTGAACTAATTTCTGCGCGTGGATCTGCTGAATAGAACGATTCGTTGCGTTTCTCCTTGTGTCCATTCTGCTCATTGTCAACGTTTTTGTCATTTTGAACCTTATCAATCGTTGATTCCCTTGCGGGATCTTTCTGTTGTCCAATGACTTCTGTTGTGGATTCATTCTTGGTCGCATCATGATGATTGTCCGTCAGTATCAGTACAATAGACGAGTCGCGCATGCCCTGTGCAACACCTTTTCTAAGAAGGGGTCCATTCTGATATAAATACATAGCCGGCCATACTATGTATTTGATTTTATTTCCAGATTCGGTGTACGATTGAAAGGCAGACAAATCAAAAGCAGAGCCAGATAATAGTTCCAGTCCACTTAATTCCACTGGCGGCTCCTGAATATTCATCAGAAGGCAAATTTCTACGCACTCATCCATATATGGTCTGATGTCCGGGAACATTTCCTGGTAGAGCTTCTGTGTGGTCAGTTTTGAATGCACGCGCTGCTTAACATAATGTATGATCAAAGTTTTATTTCATAAAAGACTTATTAAATCACATGCTATCTTGATTTGCATTTAGTGTGTTGTGGTCAGTTCTTGACAAATACATGATAAAATGGTCATGTTAGAACCTTTGACAGTTTACATGAAAATCTAAACCTCTGATCTTAATGTTTTATCTTAAACACAGATTCTGCTAACTAACGTGCATCACAAGAATTAGATAGTAACATATTTATCACAGGATTTAAGTAGAACGTTCATTTTCAACGTCAGGATCTTTAATGCATGTATATTCTCTTAGAGTAAGCAATTACAAATATATGTCTCGTAAGCTTCCTTTGACTGCAAACATTATATCAAGAAATGTGGAATTCATCTATGTTGTTTACCCTTCAATCTGATTACAACTGACACATTGATATGACGGTGATAACCTGATTAAATTCTTCCTGCATTTTCTTAATTTTCCTTTTGATACCTTTCAATGTTCTCACCACTTCTAGTATTGTCACATCTTCACTATCCTAAAAGATATCAATTAATATGAACCACTTAGTTAACAATTTTTCAGACAAAGAAATTTGCCGTTTCTATTTCTCCCAATATTGTTTTAAGCAATATAAACAACGAAGAATATCAATATAGGTTTTAAAACACACTAGTAATTGGCTAATTGGTTTTATATAGTGTTTTAAGCCATGGTTTCTACTTCTACCTGTACAGATAGTTTATGTAGCAGTGCTACTATTCACCACATTCAGGTCCGCTTTTCACTACGACAGTGCGCATTTTCACTCTGATCTTTTGGTAACAGTGATGGAATTAGCTACAATATATACCTATCGGAGTTTATTAGTCTTTCACTCAGAACTGATCAAGGGTCGTTGCGGCTAAAGTAGACAAAAAGAAATTCCTCCCAAACGAAGGGTAATTTGTCGTAGGTACCTTTTCACGATTAATGAATAAAATGTAACATTAATGAATAAACGGTAACAACTAACACAAAAGCTTCTTGAGAGGAGAAAGAAAGTTGATTAGTACTACAATCACAATAGAGGACGTTGAGAAACACAACCTTATTCTACGTTTATTCTAATCATGACAAGCAAGTATGTTGATAAACACGATCGAAATGAACCTACCTCATCCTCGCCAATATATCCTTTTAGAGCTTTTAAAAGACCCTCATGTAGTTTTCTAGCCTTTTTGCACTCGTGCAAGGAAACCTGTCAAACAGAACATCTTAATCTCAGAAGTGTTTCGTTTGCAACTTGGCCATTTAAGAAAAAAAAACAATGTTGTCGAAGAATACATTCTGTACACTCTTGAACATGCAAGCCATTTATTTATATTATCAACCACTTTGCTACATTTGCTATGTAAATGCAGTTGATTGAGTGAGTAGATTGCCTTGTTGTCATCCAAATACAAATGAATTCTCGTACAAACGTTTAAATAAACAGATATCCGATGCTTTTATGTTTTTTTATATTCCTTAAGTTTCCACCTCTAAAACGCGGTGAATAGACTAACTGAACAGCACTGCAATATAATCCGGTGTCAGTATCTAAATTGACGTGAGTTTATATTATTGATCACTTCATTTTCACAAAAAAACACAAAATTAAGTTATTCTCGTAAAAAAGCAAATGTGCAAAATCAACTGAACTCTACAATTAGCAAACAATAAAACAGCTAAAATATTTATCAAACGTTTTCCATATTGATGCTGGTATGGATGTTGCGTTTGTGTGATTTACGTGCAGACTTACAAAGAGTACATCAAGAAGAACTTCTATAGCTTTAGTCTCCGACTGGTGATGATTTGTCTGCAGAAGTTCGAACGCATCTGTCCACTGGTTGTCGTAAAGATCTGAATATCTCTCTCAAATCTTTGTGGGCCTATTCTGGTCACTCAAGACAGTAATATAACGGTTGTTGTGGGTCATTCTTGCTGCGGCTTGGGAACTGAGTCTTATTAAGATAAAATGGACATTATAAAAATAATGGACATTATGTTTAAAAACAATGAACTTCACTTTTACTTAATGTCTAGATCTAAATAGCGTGAGTGCAGTACGTGACTTCATGACTGAGTGTTTGCTTTGCTCTCGGGCAAAACGTCTTCAACAGGAAGCAAAATCAAACTCAGCTGGATACAAAAAGTCTCCAGTTTACATACTTCCTTTGTGAAATATTGTGACTTAGGTGTGCGAGTTCTAGTGTAAATATTTGATACTTATCATACTACCAAACGCACCTTACATATTATTAAAATGGACAGGAAGACTCTAAACTATTATTTCTTCAAACACACCAATTATATATTTCGGTACAAGTTCAGAACGAAAATGATCCGCTGTAGTTACAATGCATGACTAGTATAGATGGCCTTCCTGGACACTAATAATAATAATGCAAGAAGATGGATACACCATAAGTGGATTACAATACCATCCCTTAAGACTTGCAGCATTTACAAACTTTTGTATGCCGATGGTGAACCAAACAAACATAAAAAGTACAAACCATTTTGGTTTTCATACGTAGTGTGAAAAGTAGGACTTTTGCCCCGTGGCCTTCTTTGTTGACAGTCAACAAGTTCTCCGATGCACCCACCACTACAATGTAGCTCCCTATGAGAGCGTTGCCTGTTACTTTTAATTTTAAGAGCACAAAAGCAAAGCGAATGATTCAGTCATGGTTGGTAGAGTATCGTCTGTGTGACAAGGCCACGGTTACGTGCTTAAGCTCGAATAAACAGTAACATACAACGAGTGAGAATAACAAGCTTGTAAAAACTTAATAAACAATTTATTGAGCACAAATATTTTCCAGAAAAGAAAAATAAACTTACGGTTTTAAGAATCAATTCTAAAATTAATCCAAAAATAATTCAAAATATTATCCACTAGAGAAATTGCAAAAATTCTTGTAATAAAATGTCCAAATAATTCCATGTTCGAATCTTAGTGAAGTATCCAAGATGGAAGACTATGTCACGTGATGAAGTCAGTTCTTGGTAATATAAATCAATGAGCACAATTACTTTCCAGATAAATGACAAAATAAATCCTCTTGATCCAAACGAATTGAAATAATTTCCAATACAAGGTAATTTAAAATAACTCAATACGACTCAACTTAATATTCTAACAGCCCAAGTTTTACTAAATAGTTCGCTCCAAAACATAATTTATATACCTGTTGTTATGTAAACAAGGATGGGGTCACGTGATCTTCTAGAATCTTTTAGATGGATTATATTTTCCTAAGAAGTTAAAATCTCCTCCAATTTGTAAAAGTAAATCTTTCTCGTAGATTCTGGCTTTTGCGAGATCGTGTGACCAGACCGTCCAGCTTGGCGCGAGCAGAATTATAAATTAACTGGTACTTAGACTGTGCCGCAAATCTTTTCAATCGTGTAGTTCGTCAGACGGATGGATTATATTTTCCTAAGTAGGGGAGTGTTTTCCATTTGCCGTTCTAATTATTTTAACCTAATCTAAAATTCCAATTTTTTTCTTTTCTCTTTGCTTATCTTTTAATTCCTTTCGTCATTGTCTTTCTCTATATTAACTCGCTTTTTACATATTCATCATTTGTACTTAAAATATATTTCTACTGCATTTTCAAACTTTCCAACCACTCCTGGATCAAGTTCAAAACGTTCTCTACTTGATATAATATTGATTAAAGCTTGTTCCTAAATGTGTGACGACGACAAAGTGTTAGCAAACTGTACAAACATAAGAAAATGCAAACATGGAAATATAGATGGGTTATATTTTCCTAAGAAGTGAAAATCTCCTCCAACTTGTAAATGTAAATCTTTCTCGTAGGTTCCGGCTTTTGCGAGATCGTGTAACTAACTGGTACTTAGACTGTGCCGCAAATCCTTACATCTAAGGGGACATTACCTGCCCGACCGTCGCGTAGTTCGTCAACAACGTCTAGCTCACGTTTGCTAAATGCAGTATCTGGAAGAGCTAGATTCCCGAGGCAGCAGTAGTTCTCTTAAGGTATTATCATTGGGTAAGGTATTTAAAGATGAAAACTGTTTTTATTAAATGTATATTTCATACAAAGATAATGCCACATTGTTTCCTCTCAAGCCACGAATGCTCATCAGCGATATTAATATATCAAGACTCTGTATGCCAAACTTGAAATAAGTTTAGCCTATCTAATACTATAAAAACCATGCTCCACCGAAAATCTAAATTTTAAAAGTTCAACGCGTACTACAGAATAGCGTCAAAAAATAGGACGTCCATGTGGGAGGATGTCCTTAATATCACATTAGCATCCGTACAGACAGGTTATGGGATGCTTGATCCACGTAGCATTTCCGTATGTCTGTTGCATGAGAGGTAACATCTCTGTTTGCTATATGTAACTTGGTTTTCTGAAAGAGGAATCACGTCAAACAACCAGGATGAAAGGTAGTGGGAGTTGCCAAAATGCCAAGTCGGGAGGCGGTGATTTGCATGTCACAGTTGTCAACAGAGTATCAGTTTCCAACAAATCGTGAATAAAAAGTAAGAATTGATTGATCATGCCTTGCTTGTCCGCCAGAAATTCTTGCATTCATGATATGTCACCATGTAGACTGGTGATGCCTACATCCTGACCTTTGCCTTTTGTGTTTTGCCCATAGTTCAAATCGGTAAGCAAAACCAGCAAATCGTATACAATTGTAGCACTGAACTTGTCTTTTAGAAGATAGTTTGGTCTAGTTACATTACAACATGATAACATAATGATATGCTTTAGTTTAAGAGATTTAAATGTTTGCTCTGTATATTTAACAAACACAACGTGCATACATAAAGCTGTAAAATTATATAATTATTAATATTCATTCATATGTGTTTATTACTGTGTGCTTATCTGTGGGGGAGGTATTTACCGTATAATATGGGTTCTTTCAAAGACGTGTATTTATTCAAGTTTCTTCACCAAAGTTACTGCCAAATCGTCGAAGTCAGTTGTTCGTGTTGCTTTCAGTGTTTTGAGATTAATGCCGCAAGTTATCAGTGGCAATCAGAGCAGCATAATGTCGTAAACTGTCATTTTTCAAAGATCATACAATCTATCTTTTCAAATCCATAGAATCGCAATACACAATCGTACAGTTTATATAACCATTACGTTTCATTTCACTTACGAATTAGCTTCTTTATATCTTTCGTACAGAGTCGTATAGGCAGTCATCAGATTATGATATTCGGCCTGCAGTTGTTCAGAGCTACAAATGGAAAATGGAAAAATTTGTCATGCATCTGAGTAGAAATACCGATTAGATCCCTCCAACATATATAATTTTTTTAATCACATGTGTCTTCAGAAGCAGATTGTACTAATCGTTTTGATCTAAATACAATATATATATATATATATATATATATATATATATATATATATATATATATATATATATATATATATATATATATATATGAATATGATTTATACCTGTGTTTAACAAATATTAGTAGCATAATTCATTCTTTTTATAGACTGTAACATAGACTTAAACAGAGACTTTTCAGAACAAATGATCCAAAATCAAACTTCCGATTAGACATATATATCGGCAATCAAACTTTATTTTATTCAAATATATCAAATTATGTAAGACACCGCATATATCCCAGTATGTCATATATTGTTATATACACAATATACAGACTAAAAGGTATATTATATCTCCAATTACCTGTCCTTCAACATTAACAGTGTTGATACCATATGTGATATCATAAAACACATTCAACAAGACTAATATTACACATACAGAAACCACATATTCCTATTCCGATTATCTTATCTATGCATCCAGTTAATAAGCATATACAAATTATATTTGTACTGATGGTCTGTTTCATCAAATTAATATATAGGAAGCTTAAAGCATTCACTAACACAAGACGGACTAATATAGCATATAATGCGTATAAACGTGACTAAGTCTTCAGCGTATACGATCTAAAAAAAGGTTTAGTTTTTCTTAATACACAACATAATTCATTTCTGAAGTTTTACTGAGGAGATTTCTTACATAGAAACTTTATTTATTTAACGTTATGTAGGGATAAAAAAATGTCCTGATACAGAAATATTCTACTGAATACTCAGTTACCTCGATCCTAACGAAGACCTAAATAGTAATATATCCTTTTGTTAGTTAGTAAACAAGAGTCCTGAACATTCGAATTTCCTTGTCATGAGTGAATATTCAAAAAGTACGTATGCAACGGACAGGCCTCTTTCAACCCGAATCTGTTGTAAAGTATACACTTTTGTAATCACATGCATACATGTGCGTGTTTAACACCCTCCCTCTTTCAACAATAGCTGGGACAGTCGTATATTGAATGATAAGGTCTAACACAATCAGTTAAACTAATTAGTTATTTTTAAGTTTCCATATGTAATGAAACTAGCATACGTAAGTTATGGTTGTCCCCTAATTTACAAATTTACATATATTAACATTGGCCTTAATGTATGCATATGAAATTTTGTAACGGAATATTGATACTACTGCAGAGATTGATAATGTATATTATCGCTTTATTTTCAAGCTGTAACCGACAAGTTTTAGCGATAACATTAGTTGATATGTAAGGAAAGGGCGCCAAGCATCTCAATAAAACTTCATGATCCCGTCTAAAAGTATAGTTAGATCGTCTAATTAACACGAGTACGTGCATATGTCAGTAACGTAAATCATGGTTTCAAACTCATTACATTGATCGAAATTACATTTTGAATCATTTTCTTTCTTTGTATGGATGCAAGAACTTATTACTTCGTACGTTTTTGGACCCATACCAATTAGAAAAAAAACAAGAAGACAAGTAACACACAGGCCTCATCAGAACATCCTTTATTATCTGCTCAGTGGCATTTACTATTTTGGGATTTGGTATGTATCATAGCGGCCATATATAATTGTTATTTGTGCGGAGGAATAGGTATTGCAAAGAGAATGCATCTTTAGTTTAGAAATGTTTATTAATTTGGCTATTACGGAGGCCAGACTTTCACCGAAATAATTGCAATTTCCTTTAAATGGGTTATGGTAAAGATAGAGGATTGAACTTCTTGAGATTGTATTGACCCACCCCTTACATTCGATATTACATTAGAGTTTTTCATGAATTGTCTGCGATAATCATAATCGCGTGTTACCAGCCCCATACAGATTCAGATAATGAAATAAAGGACTTGTGCAACACCATCCAATTATGTTGCAATCTCATTCAAAGGATGCATCTACGTTCGTTGTTTCATCATCATGACCTTTATGAATGTACATGTATATAGGTTTGCTGTTTCGAGACTCAAAATACACAAGTAGTATCAGTACCTATTTATATCACCAACATGACTTTTTCTGATTTGTGCATTCATGATAAGCATATATCAAGAGTTAGACCATCCATACATCAGCTTCTTCATTTGTGGAACAGTAGCGTGCGAGTTATGTCTCGTATCGTTGTCTTATCTCTTATGAGATCGGTACTGAGACATTTAATGTTGTAAATCTGTTGTTGTATGTATTATGTGTGTCAGGAAAATAGCCAGTAACTCAGTAAATATATATGATATTCTGTAGTGTGTTACTACACGTTGTACCGAGCCCAATTATGTAGCAGACTGATTATTACCAGACCAGTAATAATATTCGACATTTTACTAAAGCTTCAATGTAATAGGAACTCAAAATCATCAAGCAACGTACCAGAAACAATTTTGTCGCATGGTAAAGAATAGTTTCATAACGATGTCATTGGATTTGTTGAAAATCAGATAGATCCAGAGATAAAGCTTATAGTTTGGATGATACTAAGATTTAACCTGAATTCGATCCTCCAAGAATAGATTGAATTAGTAACTCACGTACATTTTCCCTTGCATACCCCATTTATGATAATACCACATATTCATTGAAAAGATACATACATGGTATCTCGATGCGGTAAGGAACCCGATCAGTAATTTAATATTGCAATCCCTCTTGTGAATAACTATCACCCAATTATCTCCCATCATTATAATTCTAACTCGCTAGGGGATGCGCACATCCTCAATACAGATGTGAATATGTGTATATGTGTGTGTGGTAAAAAGACCTTTAACTTTCCATTTAACATGCAATTTAAATAAGCTATAGTGATTTCATTACACATTTTACGCATGTTTAGTTAAAGTATATTTGAGTTAGCTACTTCATTTTCAATCACATAATGAATCGATTTTGATATCTCATCTAATCTCCTTGCTAAAAAAATATTTTAATTATCTCAAACATAATGTTCTAAGTCACATATAAATCCAAATTTACATGAGGACATTTAAGGCATGAAACGCTTAATTTCGAAATTTATTTGAGTATTTAATTTACCATAAGATTTGTTTCACATGTGCTGGAAAAATAGATAGATAGATAGATAGATAGATAGATAGATAGATAGATAGATAGATAGATAGATAGATAGATAGATAGATAGATAGATAGATAGATAGATAGATAGATTATATTATTTGTACAAAGTGTATCAGAAATATAAAATGTTATGTATACCCTAGTCATAAAACCATGAGCATTGTGAACAGGTGTGTACATCTGCATATAATAAACTTGTTTAATTGTGTTTTAATAAATATACATTTGTAGATGTTATTATTAACTGGCATATAAGCAATATTGTGTTCTGTTGATTTGCAGGCTTAGATATACTGTATAAAGCAAAGCATGAATTTACTTTGAACTTTAAAATATCAATATAAAATAATACTTCTGTTCATATTCTTTAATCTTCTTCGCCATTTCCTCTTTAGGTGCTGACAAGTCTTTAAAACAAATGACTATAATATTACTGAGAAATCGGCTGAAATAATATGAAAACTAACTAATTTTTTACCAATTTAATTAATATGCGATGCTTTCGTAACACACACACACACACATATATATATATATATATATATATATATATATATATATATATATATATATATAAATATATATATATATATATATATATAGATAGATAGATAGATAGATAGATAGATAGATAGATAGATAGATAGATAGATAGATAGATAGATAGATAGATAGATAGATAGATATATATATATATATATACATTGTTGTTAGACTTTAGTGTTTGGACTGACTTGTAAAATGGTAATTCTCTGAGTGACACGGGGTAGCCGATGGCCTTAATATCATCGCGGAGGTATTTTATACACAATAGAGAGTACAGTTCATAGTCCAAACAATTTCCTTGGTGAATACTTAGGAACATGTTGTCCTACATTAGAGTCTTCATAACCAGGTTGTTTGTTGTGGACTGCAGATAAACTGTTTTGTCGTTTGCTTGGTTATAATTTCACGAGTGATTTATATCGTCAAAGTATATATTCTTCTTCAAATCCACCAAACAGATTGTTTAATTCATCCGCAAACAAAAAAAACCAAAAAAATGGAATTGACGATAAGTTCTGGCGTCTACTACACTCAGTGGTAGCTTTCAACACATGATACAATTATACTACTTTTAGACACATGCAACTTTCAGTGTGAAGCATTGCATTAGGACTTGTGGCTATTAATTGGCTGTTTACAAGCTCGAAACAAATTGTTACATCTAACCCAAGAAATTAATTTATGAGTGTTATCCAAATGTAAAAGCAACGTACGCAGCAAACGAGAAACTATCCGTTACAGTTGTTAAGGTATCGCGTGTTTGTGAATCCAAAATATTAATAACAAAGTATGCCGAATAGGCCCTAACAAAACAACAATTGCTTCGCCTCAGATGCCTTTTTGAATGGAAAAGAGAACAGGCCGTTACTTACGCATACAATATTTGAAAAGATAAGTCTAGAAAATAATATTAAATGTCTTACGTCAAATCGTGAATCCTAATTACCACGAGAGGAAAACAGTAATATAACAGTGTCCTTATTAATATAAACACGTATTATGATATTATTACATTGTAATATTGGGGTGGATATTAAGCATAACATAGCAAACAAAAATAGTGAATTACTTGCATTATAGTTGCACTTAATACTGTTTAGGTTTCTCATCGCATTCTACAAATCATGTAAAATGTATTCATAATTAAGTAGGTTATTTAGCAACACTAAATATTTAATATGACGTTTATGTACTGAAGCCTTTAATCACTTCATTAGCATATGAAGTATAAAAATCATTAAATCTGAGACGACGCGGATTATAAATCTTTTCTCAAAACTGGAATGGACACCATGGCTTTGTTATTATGAAGCACATTACTTTTCATATATCTACATTAGGTTTTGTCAGGGATTTAACAAACTGAACGTAATAAACGGAAATCTCCGTAATCAGTGTCTTAAAAAAACGCAGTACGCTGGGTATGAATTTAAGCTTCTTAAAATGGGGCATTTTATGAAACATAGTTTTGGCTGTTTTTATGGGTAGACAATTTGTTAGATTTAATGAAATTATGATCCATATGAAAAAGCCTTCTTTTCTCTTCTCTTACGTATATCTGATTTAATATATATATGTCAGTGTTTGTGTTTTAAATTTGTTCATTCAATGCTATTTTAAAGTAAATGCATTCACTGGATATGCCTTTGTCAGAACATCGGTTGGCCTAAACTAGTTTTAGGTATACAAGTAGTGTTGACCTAGATTCTGAGCCTGATTCAAAGTTAGTGGCTACCAGGTAAACATGTTTAATTTTTTTTCTTAAAATGATTGATTGTTGTCAAGGTAAAGATAGCACTAGTGAATTAAGAAGCAAACAAGCTTTTTTTAAAGTATATTGATTGGTTTTGGTCATGGTCAAGTTAGGTGTACTTGATTGAAACGATCATGTGACTAGGTGCTCCCCTTGTTTTGTGATGTTGCAATTTAGGGATTGATTCCAAAATGCGTATTAGAATACGATATGAGCTTTATTTTAGTGAAATATAGTTTGTTTTGGGTTTTTACATCTGAATTTTTTTTGTTTTGTTGTAGCCAATTTTGAATCCATGTTAACTTTTCTACAGACCAGTTGGTTTTTAACGGATTAATTCGTATTTCTGGAAATATTTGATGTGCTCATAAAAATTTCTTGGACAAAGACATTTTATTAAACTTTTATTCGGATTTCAAAAACCGGAATTTTAAATATTGTGTTTCTACAAAGAACTGTAAATGATTCTGGAGTTTGGAACGTGAAGATACCGGACTCGTGTGCGTATTTACACGGTTTATGGGTGATTGAATGGTTTGGCTGATATATAGGGAGTTACAAATGAATTCCCGAATTAGGCGATACTCCCTTTCAGAATTTCCACAGTTGCCATAATCCGTCCCATGCCCCGTAAATTTAAAGATTGAAAATAGCCTACATCTCTTCTTAATTTAGTTATTTTTAACTTTTTAACTTCACAAATTTACACCTCAATGTGCGTACATGATTTGGATAAATATACATTTTGGGCCATTCGAAGTTTGGCACAGACATACTTTGCCCAGCTATACGTGTTTGTGTAATTTTGAATCCTGAGAATTGCCGGGGTAACGCATGTAGTCGTTAGAGATATTGCAAATGATCAAAACGTTTGGCGTTGAACTATACTCGACGGCAAACAATCTAGGCCCCAGTTTTTTTATTACAGCGATCCACATTTAGCGTGTGAATATATATATATATATATATATATATATATATATATATATATATATATATATATATATATATATATATATTATCAAACTAGCACTACTACTATTAGGGGGCCCGAGTGGCCGAGTGGTCTGCAGCGCTGTCCGTTACGGATCACTGCCATCTCACCTATGTCTGCGTGGGTTCGAGTCTAAGACTCGACTAATGTAGTTATGTGAGAAAGCCTTCCAGTAGCTTCTCGTGGGTCGGTGGTTCTTTCTGGGGGTTTTCCCGCGTGCTTCCTCTACCAATAATACTGGTCGCCATGTATAGCCGATCATGTGCTTAAAAATGGCGTAAAACTCTACAACAACTACTGCTAGTACGACTAATGTTAATAACACTGCTACTTGTATTAGTAATAAATAATAATAATAATAATAATAATAATAATAATAATAACAATAATAATAATAATAATAATAAATCGATCCCCCAAGGCAATCATAATATAGATCTGTCATAGGTCTGCAGGCAGCATTCTGAATGTATATTCGGCATAATTTAAAATGAGGACTTAATATGCATGCGATATATTTCACATACACATGAATATCTGAATCTGAAATCAACAAAATTTTTTTTTTTAATTAAATACTTTGGACTCTCCTTATGATTTGGTATCAATAATAAAATGCTGAAAGTTATACCGACAAATGACTTATTTGTAATTTTTTTATGATAGATCTGCATTTTAAACAAACCCTATTGCACAAGAACTAAATTATCTCATTTGGAAGTGTATATTAATTATATTTATAATTAGGATATATTTTCCAGTGGTGAACAATGTCCAGAGTATATTTGATTCGTTCTCGTAAAATTAGCGATACGCTTTTTAATAATAATAGTTCATTGTAAAACCAGAAAACAATGAACATGTTTCTGCAAAGTTTAAGTTCAGTACTTGTTATCAATAATAATAAATATCATATACTTGAAGAAGTCAGCTCAACAATATATTCACTAATTATACCATAGAGCCAGCTATCCTCAACACGATTACACACAGTTTGCGATAGTCTATGATAAACTTAATGAAGGATCTCATCCATGTTGAACGAACCCCTAAACCAAAGATCAGTTAGGATGACGAGCTTACGCTGTGACGTTATCTTCGTTTACTTATCTGCAGTGTCAACCCCTACAGTTATTAGTTCCTATACGAACTGACATATATTTTGTTTGCGGAATCCATATAAAACGTTCGTATACACCCATCAGTTCAGAGAATGAAAGTATTTTAAATATGAATACGATATTGTATAGAGACTACTATCTGAATGTTCTAAACTTGAATTCATGTACAATGTAAGTTTTAGCTGGAATTATAGTTTTCGATATTTTGAGCGTACTACAGATGACTTTGAAACACGAGCAGTCCGAGATGTATCTGCATATTTAAATAATAATCTAAAACTACAGACAAATATCAGGGAATTTATTTGCATTATGCATTTTTGAAAGCAAATAATCCGGCAATAAATCGAGATATGCATGTAACATACACAACAGGAAACAAAAATGTTTTTACCTTTCCTTCTTTTCAAATTCTTGTGCTATACGTTTAGCCTGCCAATGTTGCAAGACAAACCTCGGGTCCAATTGGATATCGATCGGTATATCCAAACTAATATTTGGTTTCTTAGAGGTAACATATTCATGAAGAGCTGCCATAAGGCTTTCCATACCAAGATTTGTATCTCTTAATTAATTGATGTCACTGGAAAAGGTAAATTATCGCACTTTGTCATTGAGCCACAAGTACTTGAAGTTGATTCGAAAGTATTAAAGGGCACAGACACATTTTTTTAAACTGTATTTCATGCAATCCAGTCCATCTAACCTGTAGTTAAGGCGATTTCCCTTTCTTTCTTAGAGTATGGTGCAACCACACCATGTCACCATCACTGAAAGATTGACCATAAACCTTGAGATCATAGGCAACTTTCTGATGTCTAATGGCGGTGCCTATTCGTGTGTATCCTGATTGGCCTCCCCCATTGCTTGTTTTATTTCCAAAACACTTGTCTCATCTCATCTCTTTTTTGATGTAAGTAGCTTAATAGTGCATTGTGTTGCTTTTTCAGAGCGTCATTCCATTTCTTAAAAGTGTTCGCAACAGTTTTGCTTATGGAGTCAATATTCTTCTAAACAATCAAAAACGGATAATGTAAGATATATCATATAATCCGAATTATAGTGAGACATACATTTATAGAACAAGAGTGAGACAACTGTTATTTGCCATAGGTTTTGCTACTAAAATAATAAGCCCATTTAACAACACTCATCACAGAGTAATGAGTTTCGCAAGCACGGCTGATTTTTTCCATGTGTAGTTCTAACAGGAACATATGATTATTACTTCAAAAATTTTACATTAAACATTTGAAAGCATCAACATCATAATTGAAATTAATATTTGTCACGGAAACTTTATAAATTTGTACAATAAGTGTTGCATAATAAGCAGAATTTCTGAACTTTCCTTCAAGACTGAAACTTTTTTTAAATAGACATGTCAAACTAATATTAAACGTTATCACGAAATATTGGTATTTCATCTAAGTCATGTTGTCAATTGATATTACAGATGCATTAGCTACATCAAGTTGAACTTGTTTCAATAGGAATAGGTAGCCCTTTGGGGAAGGGGTATCACACAAACCTGTAAAAATAACGTATTTATTGACTACCAAAAGTGAACATATCCAATACTCACTGGGACATAGTTTTATACTCTTTTTCCTGCAAGATACCCATGCTACAATAAAAACTGTCACACATACACTAATGTACATTAGGAATAGAAAACAGTCAGAAATACAAATAGAGGAGGAAATAAGGTAGGCAGGAGGGCTGTGTGAGACCGCATAGCCCACGCCGAGATCTTTGGTCGGTGATTTGTGTATTCATAAAGGTATAAAGATACCAATTATACAACCCCAGGTAGGCAGAGCTAATGGTGTAGGGACTATTGAGTTCAGAAATAAACAAGACTAGCTGTGATTGGTGAATTGTGGAAGAGGTGTCCTTTCGTTAGACTTAGAAGTTAAGCAACATGGGAGATTAAGTTAATTCATATTTAGATCATATTTTGTATTTTTATGTTTTTTTTTAATGTGGTCCACATGGGTGAAATGATGTCTGTTGTGACTAGATAACTCCTACCCCTGTCTTGTTCCAGCAGAGTTATATCTCTTAAATGCAATGGAATACCTGGTTTCGTCCTTGCCAAATTGACAATCTAAGATTGTTTTCTGTGACAGAACTCGATAAAGCTAGTACCAGGCATTGAAATATGGGATTGACCCGAGAAGGTGTAAATAATGTTATCGGAACCTTAGTTAACAAAGATGAGAGACATTGAATCTGAAATAAATTTTGAAAACGATATTCTTTAACTTTTTGTGGGGAGGGGGTAATTTGCTTTCTTTACAAACATTTCTCGACCTTATTTTATATTTTCGAATCTATTGTACAAGAACATTGGAGAGGATTGGTCTTATATATATCACATCAGATATAGTTTTGTCTGTAAACGAATCAAAGAGACAACTAATGTTATACTCACAATATCTGAGAAGATGGATCATCTTCCTATCGATGTCATGTAGTTAGTCAGAGGCTACCCTATTCCAACAACGAGGTTTTGGCGAATTTCTAACATTTCAATATAAAATGTGCCCATATGACATCCCATCACAATGTCAGGTTAGAGATAACTCGGACTACTATTCGTGAACTCTATGATGTGATTATAAGTTACTCAGTACAAGATAAATTTAAATGATGATATAATATTTTTTTTAAATCTCGTTCTGTTCAAAGTAAATTACTTGTTCCTCGCTCCCCCTCCCAGCTACTCCTCTGCCGACCAGTCCTAACACTAACCTCTTAATGTTGAGCGTCAAACGAGGTAGCTATTAGTACCATTTCTGTAAGTCTTTGCTATGACTCAGACGGGACTAAATGATCCCATGTAAACCTACGACCTCCAGCTTCCGCGGCGGACGCTCTAACCACTAGGCTATGGAGCGGTTAGTCGCCAATGAGTGAAACTATTTACGAATGTAAAAATGGTTACTATAACTTTATTACGTGCTAAACTTGTCTAGTATAAGTTATGGGTGGCCAACGTTCACACAAATGTACAATGTGTACAATAAATATAAGGGATGCGGTATTTATATATGTAATTATTTCAAGTTAATCTCATTGGAAAAAGGTATATGGTATTCCTTCCAATTTTGATGGTAATAGTCCTACTCTAGTTGTACATCTGTTGTACACTTTCCTGCTTGAAATTTAAGATGCATTTCTTTAGTTAAGTTAGATACATTACTCTTGATATATCCAATATATATAGAAGCCTGAATGTTAGGTTCTTATTTTATCAGTAATGTATTTTTGGATAATTTAATTGCGTTGAAATTAATGCACCTCTTCATGAACTCATCTGTATTACATGGATAATATATTGTTGGAAATAAATAGACCACACCTTATGTATTTCATTCAGTTATCTCCATTACACCAGACGTTATAATTCAAGAAATAAAAACGCAAATTTTCAGTGATTAGTTATGAAAATAAAGAGAATATTTGTGAAGTATTATATTAGCCTACAATCTTGATACGAATAAAACAAGAAGTAATTTAATAATTTCTCACAGTAAAGTTTACAAGATTAGAAACTCATCAAGTATATTTTGTTTGGCTTGTGTATTTTTCTGCCTGACTGAAGTCCATTATTGATAGTTTCTTATGTATAAGAAATGTAAATTATATGCATCTATATTATTTACATTATTCACCCTGTTATATTAGCTGAGAATGAACACCATTTCACCTGAAATGTTAGTGCCTGTAAGGGATGCTATAGCACAGGTGCTTTGAACTGTCCATTTTCTATACAAAGGGTGAATGCTGTACTTTTATAACACGGAGAGGTACGTACTATTCGGTACATTCACCTTTGACATAGTTATCACATACTGTCACGGCACAGGAGAAACCAAATGTTAACATGGGTATGTTAAACCTTGAGGCTATAATTTCTAGCCGGAAAAATGTCTTAGTTGTCCAGCGAGCTTAATTGAAACAGCCAAAAAACTCAAGGCTTGCGGTTATTTTGTCAAAGTCAGTTACGTAACCTTGTTCAAACAAGGCATCGTCCAGTTTTATCATAAACATCTTTGACAGACGGTTAAGAAGGGCGATGTCGGATCATTAGTAACCAAACTCCAATCGGAATTGAGTTAGGCGTGTCAGACATTAGAATCTTAAGATTAAATATAACATCTTAAAAATCTAACGTTAATAGCATTACAATTGTTTTGGTGGATGGAATACAATAAAGATTACTCCGAGACCATTCGTAATGGTGGATTTATTCAGAGAATAATCAGAAAGCTTCGAAACAGGTTAGTTATTATTTGCTCGATTGTTGTGAAATATTACTGCAAAGTAAGTGCACTTTCATTATTGGAGTACATCTATATAATTAAGTATAAAATCACAATTGTAGTTTGATTCTGTCGTAATTTTTTATATACATGCGTATTTTGAGATATAATCAATGTGATGTATAGAATGAATAATGTAATTCGTTACTGAATTAATTCGTAGTAACCTCATGCATGTATTTATTTGATATAGATTTGCAAATGCTGAAGTGAATTATATATATGCAAGCGAATTTGGAGATATGAGCAAAGTGATGTGTAGAATTAATATTGAATTGAATTATAAAGAAAACTTTGTATAATGTTATGATGTACAACATTAGTATAGGAATTTGCCTATTTGTGTATTCTTGTAGAAGTATCATGTCTATGGATATATGAAAGGATGAATGTGCATATCTGTGTACACTTGTAGAAGTGCAATCTACAAAAATGCGTCAGATTATATGATATTGATTTGTATATAATACGATTGAGAATATATATATATATATATATATATATATATATATATATATATATATATATATATATATATATATATATATATATATATATATATATATATATATATATCGTGTAAACGTAGCATGGAGAATGTGTGTTTCAATGGGCACGAATGCGTCTCCAGAAAACGGTAATGGCCTAGCTGATGATAATAACGTTAGTGTGTGATGTATAGTTTGGTAGTAAAGCACAAATATGAACACAGGAGCTAAAATAGTTCAAAGACCATTACATACACATCAGTATAACACATAGCTTGGTACCTCCTAAACTTGTTTTTGATACGCGAGTCTAAATATACTTGCTACTAGTACAGTCCTGAGTTATATCACAGATTATTAAAACATATAAGGTTGGCTTTAGGTATAACGGTATATATTGTACAACCCCAGGTAGGCGGAACATAAAGTATAGCAAATATTGCATTCAGAAATAAGCAGCAACACTAGCTGTGATTGGTACATTATGTAAGAGTTGTTCTTTATGTTAGGCATAACAAGTCTCTTGGTAACATGTGCGATTAAGTCAATTCTGATCTAGATCATATTATTTGTATTTGTGTTGATTGTTTTTAAAAGTGGCCGACACCGGTGAAACGGGTCTCCTGTGACCACACCATTCTTACCCTGTCTTGTTCCTGCAGAGTTATCTCTCTTAAATGCAATGGAGTACCTGTTTGTGTCTTTGCCAAATTTACACTCTTAGATTTGTATCTGTGACAGTGTGTGATATGGATTCTGAAGTAGAATACAAAGTATATTTATTTTACAAAAGTTTGGCATTGAGGTCTATGGAAAAACAATTGGTACCATGATACCATAATACAGTATGGATGTGTGTGACACCACCAGCTTCACTAAACGCTTTGGCTGTTAAATGTTTCATTTTAAGCGGGAGTAAGTGTTTGTATGTAACAGTGTGTATGTGTTTATTGTTAACTTATTGTTCATGGAACACAATTACGAAGTGATATTTGGACCATGAAACAAGTGAGACAATTGACTTTGCTAAGTATTAATGTAGTGCAATGATACAACCGTATAATTAAAAGTGAACGGAATAACATACATCAGTTCGTATTAATATTATTTAACATTTTATCATCACGAGATAAATTGTTTGGAGAATGTGTCATTGTGTGCCTTGCTAGTGTAATAGTCACAAAAAGTAATATTATTTGCGTATTTTCCTCTCTCTCTGTTTTCTTGTTGTTTTTGTTATTTATGTATTGATTATCTCCTGCCCATTAACTATCTACTAGCTTACTTATTATACGAGAAGTATATAGAAGTTCATTACAATATGTTGTTACGTGTATCTGATTTCACTAAATGTTTGTTTGTCAGTTTTAAATTATTTTTCTTTTTTTCAGTACATTCTATTACAATGTAAATTTTTACATAAGAGACGATGTTTCTTTTTCAGAATAGTTGGCCTCAATTACTATTTGATAAACAAGGAATGTTGACCTAGATCTTCACCTTTATTTAATGTTAGTGGCCTCCACATCAACACGCTTTACCTTAATTGTAAAATGATTGGTTGCTGTCAACGTCAGCATGGGACTTCTGACTTAAGAAGTAAACAACTTTTATTCTGAAAGTAAAATTACTGGTTCTCATCAGAGTTTTTTTAGGAGTACGGGATAAAACTGATCACGTGATTCCATTCCCTCTTAATGATTTCTCAATTTGATGATACTTTCGAAATTGCCTTTTAGAGTACCATATAATATTTATTTTAGTGAAATATGGTTAGGTTTGGGCTTTACATCTGATATTGAGTCATTTTCTTTTGCTGTAACCAGTTTTTGAATCAATGTTAACTTTTGTTCAACTCATTTGGATGTTAATGGATTAATTCGTATTTTTGGGAAATATTTGATGAGCTCATACCGAAGCCTTGGACACAGACAGTTTATCAAAACTGTATTCAGATTTTCAACACAGGATTGTTACATATTGTGTTTCTACAAGGGAGTGTAGATACGCACAAAACAGAAATAAGCATGTGTCATCGTCTTTCATTCCGACAGGACCCGAACTTAAATTTTTCATTATATTTCATTGTTAGGACGTTTGTAACTTAATTCGTATTTTTTACTTATTATTGGATTTGATTTTGAAACTGTAAGTTCTTTTCCAATTTTACAACATTTTACCAGGAAAAAAAATCATTTGTTAAATTATAAAAGGATTGAAGTGTTCACCCTTTCCTTGTACCGTTTATTAGAGCCTAAACTCGTAACAATATAAGACATCATGTATGTATGCATGTATGTATTATGTATGTATGTATGTATGTATGTATGTATGTATGTATGTATGTATGTATGTATGTATGTATGTATGTATGTATGTATGTATGTATGTATGTAGCGTCCGCCTTCGGTGCAGGAGGTCACATGTTTCAGACCCTGCTCAGTCATACCAAGACTTCTAGATATGGTACTAACAGCTGCCGCGATTGGCGCTCAGCATTAAGAGGTTAGTGTTAGAGCTAGTCGGACTGTTGCCAGGAAAATGTGACTAGGTTGGACATGGTGCTACATGTCTTCGGCAATATGTTTCAGAGCTAAACATCACTATAAACGGTCACTGCAAACATCATAGCGATGTAAAATCCAAATCAAATACTCAGGGTCGGATAAAATGTCGATGCTGTACAGACATACGTGTCTCTCTAGTTCCTGATTCATATTGTTATTTGGCATTGTACGTTACATATTATAGTAAATCTTTATGCTTCGCTCTGTGGCGTAGACGAAAATGAATGGTAAACACAATTAATTCTTGGCTCTCTTATAGCTATGATTTCCTTTACAATTATGGAACTAATTAATGTTAAAAGCTAAATTGTAGTCATATTATGTTGCCTCGGAACAATGATATTACTTTGGTTATTCATTAATAGAAGGCGAGCTAACAGAGTACCAATTAAAAGAATGTGATGAGGTAAACCCCAAAACAACGGAATTGGGTCAGTTGTAAGGAATTCTAAAAGTGATTACCTCCATTGATATTCTTAACTGTTTTACAGTATCTCTCTTCTCCTCTGTCATCAAAACCAAATGTTTTGTTCTTTCCAGAAACGCCCCATACTGCTTCTGTGAACATTCAATAGAAATAATTGAAATATATTAATAATATATATATTTTGTTTTCTCATACTCTATTGCAAATTAAATTAATTATTAAAAACCTCGTTAAATTCCAGAAGTGTCCGAAATAATATTCAACATTGATGGTGTTGATGTGCATGTACTAATACGTCAATATTCTGATGTTTGATAATTTGATATGTCTTCCAGTTTATCATAGTAACATAATCGAAGATGGCATTATACTAATTCGTTACAATTTCCAATTAATCTATATCTATCCAAATAATTTCAGTGAATAAAAATTTGAATAAGTATATACATTCAACTTAAAGCTGAACACAACAATACAAATGTTTCTGGAGCAAAATATTACATCAGTAGGAAATATAGTTTCATGTAAACACGTATTTTTACAAACACTAAGGTAGAAAAGAAAAACCAGGATGTTAAACAAAAGCCCATCTCATGAAATTCCTAAATTGTCAACAAGATAAAATATGTGAATATCTATAACGAAGAACATGGTAAACATAATGTCTTAGAATCAATTTAAGATAATGATCTTAATACTTAACACACACTTCTAGATCTAGTATGAATGTAAATAAAATTAATAATCGTTTTTAAATTATTTAGATTTACTTTGTCCTAGTCCAGTATTCAGTTTTGTCAAAAGGAAATATATTCATGTGTAAAGGCACATATATTCTGTTAAACAAATACAGCAAATCGCATACTTGCGTTTCGTTCAATAAATTTTTTTTCTATATCTTGGATTGAATGACCTGTGTGCTGCATCGTAAGGCATTTGGAACATATCACTACATCACATTCCTGACAAAATAAATCAAGTGATCTATTATGACCCAAACACATCGACGCGTGTTTGTTATCTAGAGCTTCTATGACGTTGCATAGGACGAAATTCTTAGGTAGTTGATCTATATTAGAATATCCAAGATCGACGTGAAATCGACACATTGGACACGAAAACGTCTGCTTCTTGCCCGCTATCCCTTTTAGACATTTCAAGCAGAAGGAATGACCACATGCAAGGCATCTTGGATCACTATAAATCTCCCGACATACTGAACATGAAGTCGCATTCTCCTCAGAATCCATTATTTCCCTGGAAAAATGAGTTATGAAAATCATCAAATTGCCAACAGAATAGATTTCTCCTTACCGCGATTGTATATTCTGTACATATATTCATTTTTGCTAATGTTGCAATTTTCTAAGACCTAAAAAGAAAAACCACACATATAAATTGATAAGGTACAAATTTAAAATGGATTCCTATACCTTAGGTCTAAGGAAGCTCATCTAAACATCAAAATGATACAGACAAACTAAACACTTTATGCAAAATGTGCAATAATATTAATGACCCCAACATATATAGAATCTATGTTGGGGTTTGGATTGAGACAATTAAATCCCAGCCTAGGGGTTATATTATTTGTCTCCCCACGAGGCTTGTCCGAGTGGGGAGACATATAATGTAACCCCGCGGCTGGGATTTCATTGTCTCGGTCCAAACCCCAACGTAGATTATTTTTCTCAACAATATTATCCTTTAAAGTAACAATAGCTCTTTAAAAGTGTGCACCTCGCAATGTTTTCATGTGGAGCATGAATACAAATAAGCTAATGAGGGCTGTGGTGTGACCGTTGCGTCCGAAGTACACTGTTCATACGCGTGAGCAAAGAAAAATAACAACATAAAACGCCGCATAGTAATGAGGTATTATCACATTTAATATATGAATGTTATATGAAATTAACAATAAATAGTTAAAATTTATTAGAAAGAAACTGTTTCCTTTCATCATTTCCAATTTTGAGTACCACACTCCCGTATCAAAGACTCTCGTCACCGTCCAAATTAGCGGACCACATGCAATAACAATGTGCTAAATTTTGAGTCTTTGAAAGTGTATATTTCTCTCTTGGAAATATGGCAAGTGATGCAGTGAAATTTGCTTATAGATTAGTGTGTTGAGGGATAAATGATTCCTTCTGGCTGGTAATTATTTGTCAATAAATATTGCAGGCATATTCAACTGGAGCACAATAGAGATGCTTAACAAAATTATAATAGAGGATGTTAGACATGACACATTTCTGGCTGTTGCTAAGTTTTCCGTTGTTGTTTAGAGAGTTGGGATGCTATGAAGTGTATAGGTATATAGTCTTATGTGCATGGATCAGTGTTTTCTGACATAGTTCATTTCAAACACCATTGATAATTTTATCCTATCTGTAGCACAGTAAATTTTCAGGTCAGCTTCATTAAATGTAGCTAACAATATATACAATGTTTCACGCGAAGTGTTTACAACTAATTCAGTTGCTTTAGATACATTTAATGATCTGAAAATGTACTGGGCTAGTCCTGCATATAGGATAAACTTGACAATGCTAGTTTGAACGAACTAACATAATATCAAAACCTCGAAATATTATACGTGTGTGTATTTGTCACTATCAAAATGTTTTTGTTTTGGTGTGTTTTTAAGACAGATTGACCTTAAGTAACTATGTTTTGGTTATATATTATTTGCTCTTGTTGATGCTTTTGTTGCTGTTTTATTTGAGAACAACTATGGCACAGCAGAAGACAAGATGTTTTTTATTTGTTGGTTAAAAGTAGTTCTCAGCGCGTGGACACCATGACTGAGACGACTGGTCTGAGATGACTAGACTGAGATAAGAAAAGTAAGGTTAGCAAAACAACTAGATGATAGAGTCACTACCGAGAGATAAAACAGCGTTACGGTATATAAAAAATATTGATGAGCAGGTTAATCTGTCACATAAAAGGACGGAATGTTTTGACCTATTTTTAAGTTGTGAACGAAGAACGGAGACAAAGTGTGGCGAGAGATCAATGCCAAAAACAATAAAAATTTGTATTATGCAAAACAGTTTAGAATGAATGATGTTAAGATAATTCTGTATCAAGATAACAATAATAATAATAATAATAATAATAATAATAATAATAATAATAATAATAATAATACTTGCTGCAGATGCAAAACTGATGACTGGCTCTAATGCTGAAGGTCTGCAAGCGGAAGTTTTGATATTTTAATTTAGGCCAAATTTGCAATTGCAGTATCCTGTATCGTTCTTTGCACGTGCTTTCTTGTTCTGTTCACATATGATAGTTTCAATCGGCAACTTCTCAAGCGACGCTACTGTATACTCGTTAGGTTTGTAATTGTTGTCGACTTTTGCGTTGAGTTTGAAGAGAATGTGGCATTTGTGATACTTCATTCGCGCCCAGTTGTCAATGGTTTCCTCAACATATTGAATGGCAAATATTTTGAATGCCAGAAAATAGATTGTAATTTAGGTTCTTCATCTTTACTTCTGATTGATCGTGTAGTAAGCTTTTGATGTCGAACATTTGAAAGATTTGGTCTCGGAAATACATTTCCAAATGACGGCAACGTTTGTCTTTTAAATGGAATATGCCTAAATAAGTGGCCTTGTTTGAATTTATCACGGTACATACTATATATATATATATATATATATATATATATATATATATATGCATGGTACACACTATATATATATATATATATATATATATATATATATATATATATATATATATATATATATATATATATATATATATAAATATATATAAATGAACAAAGAATTGTTTAGGCGTCCCACGATCAAGAATTATGAAGCATCTCTTGGTGGTGTAGTCAGAAACTGCCGGTTGAAGAAGCCAGTAGTATTTGTCAATAATCAGGGTTATTTAATGCTTACTGTTAGAAAGAAACATATCTCTATGTCACACATTCGTGTATGAATGTTTGTTTTTGGGAGTTGACCATATTGATGAAGATCCTAAACAAAATTCTTGATGTAACCTTCAAGCTTTCACACAAAGTCATAATTATGAACGTTTTTAAACCGCGTTTCGTAAGTCCGTTGAGAAAGCCCTCTTAAAATCAATCAATGTTGAGATGGGTGAGCAAAAAATATTTTAATCAATGAATGCAGCCCGCATGCATTTTGATTATTTCAAGCCCTCGATTCGATAATTCACAGAAAATTTAAATAAATTATCCTTTTTGAATACATTTTAGAAAAAGGTCAGTTAGAATATATGAGAATCAGAGGGAGGTAACTAGAGATTTCGTACTGTTTTTTTAAATTGTTACAGAAATTTTGCAGAAATAAACCTATCTGTTAAGTAGAACTGGATTCAAGTTGTACTATTTTCCTGCAATCTAAACCTACTGTATCTGTTTTAAAAGACTATTACTTTAATGCAATCTAAAATTACTGTATGTGTTTTGAAGGATTGTATTGTTTTCTTACACTATATAATAATTTGAAATGGATATCAAACTAAGAAGGCTCCGTGATGCAATACTAGATCGTCTAATTATTATGCTCACGAGAAGTAGAATCCCGTAACAGGCATATTGCCGACGGTTGCTTAACAGTGGTTTTTCTATATAAGTGGGGGCCCGCCGCAAAGCTCGAAGTTCAATAGGAAATATACACTCTGCCTACGCCGTCACCAAGGTGTGGTGTTGTTTTTGAACTCACAGGATTGATTTCGTGTGGGTAGTGTGCAAAAATATGTTGAATGTAGAGAAGGCGGATAATAGCGAATTAGATAAATTCGTACCCGTGTTTACTGCAGTAGAAAAAAATAAGATCAGAATTGTCAAAAGAATATGAAACAAAGGCAACTAAAAAGATTATAGAAAACGACAGTCCAGACCCACTTCCTAGTAGCGAAGGTGGCTTCTAAGTAACAAAATGAAAGTAACTCAGCACAGAAATATTCTGATTCACAATATAGTTTTACTACTAAATTTGAGCACCTTGATTTCATCAAGAATGACAGATTTGCTAATTCTGATTTGGTATTTACTACTAAAAGTCGTGTAAACCGTCTAATCGATTGTGTGTGGAAAATTTTCAAAATTACTATTATTCGGAATCAAAAATATCCTTGCATTTAAGATCTTATAAACATATATATTCATAATTTCGTTTGAGATAAATCAATTAGGTTAGAGTTTTGGTCCGTAAGTTTGAAATTCAGTTTAGTTAGTACTGAATTATGACATTGTAAATACATGGGGTTGACTGGTACTTGCACTATTAAATATTATGGATATACTTGAGGAGTAAAAGTATACAGAATATATCCCTGCTGTGCCTGATTTGATATTTCTGTGTTTGTTTGATAACTTCCATCGATTGCATCACACAGAAGACCGCAATCACCAAGGTTATATCTACATTCGCGGGTGATATACGACATACAAATAGATCATTATTGTATCTGAGAATATTATCCCGCTGAGGTGCTAATGTTCTCCATGACTCGACGAGTTTAGGAAAATTTACTTGATAAGATCGCTGAGTGATTTCTTTAACTCTTGTACGATATACCCAGGGATTTTAATGTTTTTAGATCTGCTTCTGTTATTTTATAAATATTTAAAAATATCTGTTTATATCGATTAGTATCACCAGATGCTTCAATTACTATCTGAATTACTTGCTGTTTGAATACTCCATGTCAGATACAAATTGATTTAATATTTCAATTCGCGAGATAATTTCACCACGATTAGATTCTTGGAAATCGTGTTGTAGTCGCTGAAGTTGTATTTCATGCTCTTGATTAATTACTCTAAAAATTCAGTAATTTCTACTTGGGCAAGAGTTGAAATTTTGGGTTCTCCAACTCGACCATTTTTAATATAAAACATACACCACCAGTCTGTATTATTTAAAAAAATCTACAAATAATTCACTAAGTGTTGATCTTTTTATTTCAAGTAAACGTTCTTTATATGATGGGTTAATTTCATGATATGATTGTTTTTTATGTGAGGTAATCTAACTGTACTGGTTCTGGTATGGATGGTGTCTGAGGTGGAATTTCAGTCCATCCTAGCTCACCAGGGTTGTATTCGTGGCTATCTGTTGCATTAGCTCCGACGATTACTTTATTATTTTCATTCTCTTTCAAATTTTTGTTTGTCATCCCGGATTCGTAAATCATATTCGTCGCCGTGAACTCGTCGTCATATAGTATTTTTGTCGTTAAGACTCTTTGACAGCAATGATGGTAATTAAGAATATGCGGTCGTCACGGTATGTAATTTTATTATATACTCATTAAGTTTATCTGACACAAGTGGATATTTTTATTTCCAATTATATTAGCAAAGCCAGATATTGTTAACACTGCTAGGGTACTCGCTAATCGTGTTATGGTTGATAGCAACAAACTAGTTCCAGCAATAACAGATTAAACCGTGTATACAACTATATTAACTATGACAATACGTCCAAAATAGTTTCTTATTTTCATTGTATACACTTCAATCAGATTTTTTTCAGTTTAGTTTGTAATTGTTGCACTTGATCGTATCTATAATGTTGTGCGTTAATTATATTTGCTTAAAATACTAGCAAATTGTGATTGACGCTGATGCTACATTACAACGTTTAGCGGTTATTGTAAATGTTTCAGTGGATCCATCTTCTATTGTTACACTTGTTTTATTAGTTCCCTTGGACATACGCGATGATATATTAAACTTAACTGCTGACATCAGAGTTAATATATAGATACATCGAACTGATGCGGTAACTTTAATGGTGTTATGGTGTTATTTTGAGTTGTCCAAGTAAAAGATCCATGTTACATCAAGTAAACCGTATTTATATTTTGCTAATGCGGTATTTTAATCTATCAAGCTTCTCAGCGATTCCTGGAAAATCACTAACGGTATTATCATCAGCGATTCCTGGAAAATCATTAACGGTATTATACTGGTTGTTTAATCGTCTCAATATTCGTCTTGATAGAAAGTTTCATCGGGATGTTGGGTGGTTTTCCGAGGAAATTATCCGCTGTCTCATCAATTTTTCTAAAAAATAATTACGGAGATATCCAAACGCGCCTACAATAACATCATATTCGGGCCGCAGAGTTGAGAGTTTTCAGTCTATGATATCAATACAATTTTTTTTTATCGCGTCGGTGTCAGATGCTGGATTACCAAGTTTGGTTATTTCATTCGAGTTCATGTTGAGCTTGCCTGTCATTGTATCACCATACTTTTTTGTACTCGTGCGTGAATATTATATAATGCAGTTGGAAAAAGAACTCCGGGTCTAATCGTAACAGTGGAATCAAATAACGCTATGGAGTTTTCGGTTTCTCCATTAAGTATAACAATAACATCGTTCAATGAAAGATTACTACCTTTAAATTTCCCCTGCTTGTCTTGAAATGGAACTTTTTCGTTTGGATCCAGATTTGCAAGAATTAACAGTTCGGATATTTCGTCGCTGATGAGTTTCTTTCGCATTCTCACGTAATATTCCTTCAGTCCATTTTGTCTCGAGATAGACCTTCACCAAATATCTACCATTATAATTAGATTAATTCTTTAATCGGTAGATTTTCAACGCTGACTTGTATAATCGTGTACAGCTTTATGAGGTGCTTTGGTTGTTTTGAAATATCATCAAGTACATTAATTACTTCTCTGCCGCATATTGGTAGGTCAATTGTCTGTGTTGGTAGCGTTGAGTAACAAACTGGAAATCGTAAATCACTAATGTATTTTGGAAACTCAACCGGTGGGGCTTACCCATACGAATCGAAATATGTTTATTAACGACATTCGTCCCATTTGTTATTGTTTCATGAATTTATATCAGTGTTTAGACTGGCAAGATAGTTGCTTTGACATGCAAGTTTAGTTTGATTTGCTAACATATGGAAATCACAATGTCAGGGTTTGAGGACGTACATCCTTTCCAAATCCAATACCCTACGCATCGCATATACTTGCTGATGGAAATTATGTTGAAACATACTCCAAACACGAAGTGAGTTTTGGAGGATTTACAGATGTGCAAGTATATTTGTAACATGATTTGAGTGTTACAGGATGTAATTCTGTACAAACGTATTCCCATCATTTTGTGAATTTTAGAGGATGTACAAAACCATTCCGAGTGTTATAAATTCATTAAGTGCAAGAATATTCTTAATACGCACGCTGAAAGATTTTGAGATTTAATACTGTACAATAACAATACATTTAATTTTCTTTTCTAAAATATACGTACATGCAGTAGTCTCTCTCTCTCTCTCTCTCTCTCTCTCTCTCTCTCTCTCTCTCTCTCTCTCTCTCTCTCTCTCTCTCTCTCTCCGTATCTTTCAAGGATGTATCCTTGTAAACATGTCTAGATGGAGGTACAACATACGCAAAACATTTGAAATATGCAAAACTTTAATGTTGTTCTCTCAAAATTACGAGTTGGATATTTTTTATCATTGATTCAAACACATACCAATATATTGGCATATATTGATGCAATATATTAATAACGTACCTAATTTGATTTAATTAATCTGTTAGTACAGAAGTTCACAAATGTAAGATAATCTAAATACACTTGATAATCTGTCACATTCTTAATTTGTAATTCAAACGAACGAATGTCACCAGTAAATATAGAAATACCTGGTAACAACTGGAGGATAGTAGCAAAACAATCTACAGCGTTCATGCTTAAAACCAATACATACAATCGCACTTTATATTGGCGGTCTTTTACTATTACAAACAATGGAAACAAATAATACACAATCTAATATTCCATCACTATTTGCCACTGACCAACGTAAGATATGGTGAAAAAGTCCAAACAGCAGAATACGTGCATACAACGAGAGATAAAAGCCAAATGTCAGATTATGGTTCATAACTACAGAATAATACTAAAGCAAGAGGAAATTAGTAACTAATTATTGTCCTACTTAAGGTCAAACAAAATAAGATTTTGAAAGGGAGAATATCTACCTTGAATCATCCAGTCCTGAAACCCCTTGTTGCTGAAATATATATATATATATATTTTTTAAGCGCATAAAACTGTAATATATATATATATATATATATATATATATATATATATATATATATATATATATATATATATATATATATATATACATTTATATATATATATATATATATATATAGAGAGAGAGAGAGAGAGAGATAGAGAGAGAGAAATATGAAACTTTAAAAATAATGATTATTATAATTACTACACAGGCATATATATTTGTTTCGTACCTAATTTTCATACATGTTTCTTTCACATATCAATATTGTTCCGGACATATATTACGTGGATAAATATTCACAACCATTGAATTGGAAAACTGATATGTCATAATGTATCCATGATCAATGAATAAAAAGTGATTCTGCTGATCATCACAAAGACATTGATGGCGAAGATGAGGATGACAAATATTCCTTTTATATTGAAAAGTGGCATTTTTTAACATCTCTCTCTCTCTCTCTCTCTCTTTCTCTCTCTCTGTTTGTCTCTCCTTCTCTCTCTTTTAAACACACACACACACACACACACACACACACACATATATATATATATATATATATATATATATATATATATATATATATATATATATATATATATATATATGTATGTATGTATATATATTAAAGGTAAAGCATTTACAAAATAATGAATGTGAATGTACGCCATCATCAACAAAAGTTTATACAAATTAGTATGGACATTATAACACAGCACGTTTAATATAATAATGTCTTATCCAAGAATACGTTCCATATGTAGTCGTTTAAATGACATTTTAACTTAAATTAAAATTGATGAGATATTAATGTCACAAGTCAAAGGTTTAGAAACTTACCTACGCCATATTCGTATCCATTTCAATCGAACACCTTTGCCGATACTTAATTAATTCCTTTCTTGTTTCATCGAGTAGCTAGTTTTATGATATGTATCGATACCTGCTCGTACATGTGTGTATTGATTTATGTATTGACTTTATCTACCCACATTTCATACACTTATTCAACAGTACTGTTGTAAAACTGTCACCCATATTGATATTTTGAAAACCTGCCAATCTTAAGATACTTCTCTCACTTTAGTCGAAAATTGATGATGAAACACAACCCGAAGCTAAGAAACTCTGTGTTAGTTACGAATGTTTTATAACACTGGTAATCTGGTTATGTCACTTATATATTTATATATTTGTATCTAAAATATATATTTACTAGGTTGAGATGTGCCAAGCCAGTCTAATTAACTGTAGGCATTAATTTGGACGTATAATGGTTATATCGAATTTTTTTGAAATCGTGGCATAGAACGAAGTGACTCGGTGCAGTGAACTCTCTGCAACCAACTGAATCACACAGGTTTGCTTTGTCATCCAATGCAAAAAAATAATACAGATAGTTCTTTTTCTGTTAGAGCTTAAAGCCTAACTTTCTGTCCACCGAATGCAAGTAATAATCTTTACCGTTTGGGAAATCTCCAGCGAAAACAAATCAGAATCAATAATTCTTATAGGTACGAAAATATGACGTTATAGCAAGACATTAACTTTGGTCGTTTGGAGAGGCACACTAAATAAATATACAGCTCCAATAATGATTGCATACCCGTTTATGAATATAATAAATCTGTTGGTTCTTAGTTTTATAGTTATTTTATAGTTGTGTTGTCTGGTCTTTTCGAGAGGCTTAATAAATGAATGTACAGCTTGAATAATGCTCGCATACTCGTTTATTGATATTATAAATTTGACTGAGTGTTGTAGTGACATACCACTGTTGTCATTCTTCATTTTCCAGGTCAAAGTAGTATAGAAACACTAGAGATCACGTACTAGAAGGTAAAACGCTTATCTCTGAAAGTTGTACATTATTAATATTATCCTTGGGATTTTAAGTTGAACTAGCCAGTGAGCAGCTAAAACATAGGATAAATACAATTACGCTGCATTCCATGGACTTGTTTGTGTATCAGCATGAAGTGTAATATATACATTAGAATAAAGAGTGATCAAAATGCACAGAACGTATAACAAGTCATAATTACAGGCATTTCTTTTCCACCATTGTTTGATTAACAATATCACATAATATATGTCAAACAGATTGTACTTGTGGGAATACTATGCTCTTGTTTAAGGCAATATAATGTATATATTAAGTATTACAATTAAGTAATTTAGAATTAAATTATAAAAACAGTTGTACTTTACACAAGTAGATATTAGATTTGTGTGATTTATTTTCCATACTTGTGGATTGTTTTAAATATATAAAAGATATATTTTCCATGTGATCAAATTAATTTCATATGGATACAGAATAAATTCACTTAAAGTAAAAGCAAGACCTTAACAAAGCATTGCTTTTTCATTTCGTTTTCAACTTCTATGAAATATTTTTTTTACATATATGTAAAATAATATATTAAAATATCTTCCTCATATTTGAAACAAGAAATAAGTAAAATAGTTTTTGTCAGTACAAACAGGAATG
The DNA here is from genome assembly GCA_030141615.1 of Unio pictorum. Classification (NCBI taxonomy): domain Eukaryota; kingdom Metazoa; phylum Mollusca; class Bivalvia; order Unionida; family Unionidae; genus Unio; species Unio pictorum. Next base: position 1,558,450 of record JARLTB010000378.1, on the reverse strand, counting down.
TTTAATTACAAATGCTTCATATTTACATGAACATGGGATGAGTCTTTTTATAATTGATGGAACCGTTTAGATTGCAAAATATTAGAAAGATCAGGCGGTCAGGTCAGAAATGTTTGAGATCCGAATTCCTTGCATATGTTAAAGTTTTATACTTCGGTTTAAATCAAACCGCTTTACATGTTAATTGAATTGTGCACACGAACACGTCATAAATATCATTGATCATTCCAGTCCATAATACTGACAAGAACCCCGGAGTCAGACATTAACCTTATTGTTCCAGGTATTTACTGCAGGTGTTTTGGATCCTGTCAAACAGTCGTAGGACTTTGCCTTGAATAAGGATCTAATATGGACGCCACAATATTGCACTACATATGTCAAACTAACGGATTGTGAAGCTCGTTAGAGGACATAGCATTAGTAGTTAAAGAATGAATCGTACTGTATCATATAAAAATGTACACGTCACGATCTTTCTATATATATATATATATATATATATATATATATATATATATATATATATATATATATATATATATATACATGTACTGTCATTGTAACAATATGCTGACACAAAATAAATAGCATGTTGATGCGGTGTACGATAAATCTTTTATGTATACTTAATTTGTAATGAGTGCTTTCCCTTCCTTTGCAAGTGAGTACAGAGGCCTACCTGAGTAATCTAATGTTTGTCTTATATGTAGGCTATAACTAGGATACTTACCTGAATGTTAAGCTCTCGATCTACTTTTGAATATGAACTTAGAAGTTTCATGTGAGAATAACTACATCTGAAACAGTGGGCCAATTCAAATATCTTGGTTCCATAATCACGGAAGAGAGCAGAAATGATGTCACGAGCAGCATAAACAAAGCAGCTATGTCAAAGCTACGACCCATCTGGAGAGACAATAATACGTCTGGAAACTAAAATCATACTATTGAGAGCACTAGTCATCTCAATATTTCTGTATTCATGTGAGACCTGGACCCTGACAGCAGAATTACAACAAAGAATCCAGGCACTTGAAATGAGATGATACATAACCAAACGCTTTTCTTACATGGACCACATCACAAATGAAGAAGTTCGTAACACCAACCGGCAACAATTAGACCATTATGATAACCGCTTCACCACTGTGAAAAGACAAAACTGAAATGGTATGGCCATGTCACTAGAGCCAACAGTCTATCCACAACAGTACTGCTAGGCAGCGTCCATGATGGCAGAAGCAGAGAGGTAGACAAACAATAGAGTGGACTGACAACATCACAGAATGGACCAGAAAACGTTTGTGGAGACACAGGCATTGGTACATAATCAAGAAAAGTAGAGGCAACTGGTCAAATGTTTCACAGCACAGTGCCGCAACGATCCCACTAGATCAAGGGATGATGATGATGATGATGTTGAATAAGAGTGGTATATCATCGATACAGTGTACATACCATACAAATATTTTATCTATATTACATACAAATAGACATATTCGCACTTTAAATAGAATCACGAAATGCTCCTGGCAACTGTGTTTTGATCGCGTGAATGAACTACTCACATCCCTGCAAGTGTGGCAGCTTGCTTCAGAATGTAGTTCTAAGATTTTTCTAATTGTTCGCAAGCACGTATGCAAATTGATAAGTCGATTCTTTTCTGTTTCAGTTTAAATTTGTACTCACATTTATTAAATCAAATGTACGACATCCTCCTGATTTAAACATGAACTATGGTTTTAATGAAGAAAAAAGTGCACTACAAATAAGGTTAACCTCTTGTACACAGAACCTGAACTGTCACGTATTCATGTACTAGCGTATGGAAATTGGAGTGGAAGAGAAACTAAAAGAAATGACCAACCAACAAGAAATAATTAAAATATGTTAATATCTTGACAGTTAGTGTAAGTCTTTAATTCAAATTCAATTAACATTTCTAGAGTCTATATTCTATCATCACGTGGTCAATTGAAGAGGAATCCAGGAAGTCTCTCTCTCTCTCACTCTCTCTCTCCTCCTCCTCCTCCTCCTCCTCCTCCTTTGGACGGCTTGACTAACATTACCATCATTTATAGGTCCAGAGACATCGTCGTATGACACAATCGAAAATCCCCAAAGCTCGCATGTTCATACATTTTCACCCGTATCTAGCTACGATAATAGAGAGATATGGGGGCAACAAATTGGACATTTTTATCTTTAATAATGAATAATCGATTTTAGAACATTATAATAGGCTTAAGGAACAACAGCTAAGGATTCAAACACGATACAGTAGGTGTGACTCGTAACCTAAACATTTAACGTATTGATCTCGTGTCACAGGCGATAGCAACTATGTATCATTGATATTACGAACATTGTAGATATACCCCAAGGACAGCGTAAAGATGCCGTTACGACGAACCATATTAATGTAAATTACTTGGTGATTAGTTAAGTTTTATTGTTTTCTCCCAGCACATTATGTTTTTCTCTCTTACTACAGATTTGTTGTCCTTATTTGTCATTATCGCACGAGAGGGGAATGAAATGAAGATGAGATTCCATGAAATTGTGTACCATTTTAATATCAGTTAGAAAACATGGATTATTAATACTTGCATCGTTATTTTCATATGACATTTATGATTAATGCATTAGGAGAAATACATCATTGATCAATAAGCCTGAGGTTGCAAAACTCTTTATAAATTCGTATTCTTGCGCCATAGGCGGATCACAATTTGATATACAAGTAGCATTTAAATGCCATGTTATTTTAATGTGTTTTTATATATATATATACGTAAATGGAGAATATAAAGCATTGATCAAAATATATAGAATCACAATACTCAGTTGATATTATAATAGAAATAAGAAACAATATGACATGTGTAAAGTGGCTCAGAACACCTGTAATTTCTATTGTTACCAAATATGGAGAAAATAAAATTTCTTCTACAAATACATGTTTATGTCTGTAAGTACGAAGATCTCGTTTAATTGATATTATGCCATAATTGGTTCCTTATATTACTTAACCATGACACAACATTTGATACATTAACAGCTAATGAACAGATGGCTTAAATTGGCTCTTAATTATTTTTATAACATACATACATACATACATACATACATACATACATACATACATACATACATACATACATACATACATACATACATACATACATACAATATGCTTGTGTCTGCTTTTCAAAAGCCTGCTGACCAATCACTTTTTTTTCTGAAACAATGACATTTAGCATTGACCTGTTGGGAGAAAAGAGTGTTCAGACCCTTGACCAAACTCTCAAAGTATATTCACAGAAGTAATATTAAATGAAGCAGCAAATATAACAGGTGAATCTGGGAATAACCAATCTCGATATGTGCTAGTACTCAAGAACCATAGCAAACGCAAACTGCATAAATTTAGTTGAAAGTATTTTTACTTAAATTTGCACTCCGATAGAAAAGACCGAGTGAGAAAGTTGCCTTTTCAATTTTCTTGCAAACTAACAGTAATTGCCAAAACAAAGATAGCGAGACATATAGACAATGCCACCTTAATTAATTCCAAGCGAAACTTATTGCAATGTCTTAGTCCCCCACCCAACCATATTTAAACCGACTTTGCCGAAAACAAATATTTGGTTACAACTAAGTTCCTACTGTCAGTAATAATTATGTGTTATGTCCCATTATCATCTCTCTGTTTACTCAGAATTATTTTTTCATTGGTATTCTCTCAGCCTTTATTCGTTATTTCGATTTATTTGCTGTCAGTCATTGTTTAGGTTTGTTCGTTTTGTTTCGGAGTATTGGAATGTTTAACATCGGCCGTCTCCTCAATTTGTCCGCTTCCCTACCCCACTATGCTCTTATTAACATGACGAGAAAATGAAACGTACATTAAGAAAGCAAATAATTTACATGCGAGTGACCCATAATGTTATAAAATAGTGTCACGTCAACGCATCTTATTTAAATAAATATCAAAACATTTTGAAATTTGTTCAGCCTGCCCTCAGGTAAAGGAGTTTGAATGGACAGTATGACGAATAAGCTTCAGCTAAATTATAATCGATTACAAATAAACGAACAGCATATTAACAAAAGGTCGATTTAAACTTACTGACTGTCTAATTTATGATCAACTCAAACGTATCAATAATAAGCAATCTTGTATTTGAGAATCTTTGATTTACAATTATCATATACGTATGCGTTTGAATTTTATCGAAAACCCATCAAATGTTACAGACGATCAGATTTTACAACTGGTATTACCGTTTTATGAACAATTTGGTGTTTTTTTTCTACTGTTTCTGGCGATTCGGGATATGTTGAATGATTTGATGTCTTCCGAGTTGATTGCTCGGTTTGGTCCATGAGTGGTGAATCGTTCGATTGTCCATCTTCAGTTATACTCTTTTCAGTTTTCTTCTTTGACTGATGTGAACTAATTTCTGCGCGTGGATCTGCTGAATAGAACGAATCTTTGGGTTTCTCCTTGTGTTGATTCGGCTCATTGTCAACGATTTTGTCATTTTGAACCTTATCAATCGTTGATTCCCTTGCGCGATCTTTCTGTTGTCCAATGATTTCTGTTGTGAATTCATTCTTGGTCGCATCATGATGAGTGTCCGTCGGTCTCAGTAAATTAGACTAGTCGCGCATGCCCTGTGCAACACCTTTTCTAAGAAGGGGTCCATCCTGATATAAATACATAGCCGGCCATACTATGTATTTTATTTTATTCCCAGATACGGTGTACGATTGAAATGCAGACAAATCAAAAGCAGAGCCAGATAATAGTTCCAGTCCTCTTAATTCCACTGGCGGCTCCTGAATATTCATCAGAAGGCAAATTTCTACGCACTCATCCATATATCGTCTGATGTCCGGGAGCATCTCCTGGTAGAACTTCTTTGTGGTCAGTTTTGAATGCACGTGCTGCAAAACATAATGTATGATCAAAGTTTTATTTCATAAAAAAAACTTATTAAATCACATGCTGTCTTGATTAGCATTTAGTGTATTGTGGTCAGTTCTTGACAAAGACATGATAAAGTGGGCGTGTTCGAACCTTTGACAGTTTACATGACAATAGAAACCTCTGATGTTAATGTTTTATCTTAAACACAGATTCTGCTAACTAACGTGCATCACAAGAATTAGATAGTAACATATTTATCACAGGATTTAAGTAGAACGTTCATTTTCAACGTCAGGGTTTTTTATGCATGTATATTCCTTTAGAGTAGGCAATTACAAATATATGTCTCGTAAGCTTCCTTTGACTGCACACATTGTATCAAGAAATGTTGAATTCATCTATGTTGTTTACCCTTCAATCTGATTACAAGTGACACATTAATATGACGGTGATCACCTGGTTAAATTCTTCCTGCATTTTCTTAATGTTCCTTTTGGTACCTTTCAATGTTCTCATCACTTCTAGTATTGTCACATCTTCACTATCCTAAAAGATATCAATTAATATGAACCACTTAGTTAACAATTTCTCAGACAAAGAAAATTCCAGTTTCTATTTCACCCAATATTGTTTTAAGCAATATAAACAATGAACAATATCAAATATAGGTTTTAAAACACACTAGTAATGGGCTAATTGGTTTTAGATAGTGTTTTAAGCCATGGTTTCTACTTGTACCTGTTCAGATAGTTTACTATACTATTCACCACATTCAGGTCCGCTTCTCACTACGACAGTTCGCATTTTCACTTTGATCTTTGGTAACAGTGATGGAATCAGCTACAATATAGACCTATCGGGTTTAGTAGTCTTTCACTTAGAACTGATCAAGGGTCCTTACGGCTAAAGTAGACAAAACGAAATTCCTCCCAAACGAAAGGTAATTTGTCGTAGGTACCTGCACGAAACGTCGACTCAGACAGAGCAGGTGGTTAAGCGTTAAGCTTTCAGCTGAGCTACTCATATGTTTTACATATTCTTCACTCCAAAAATATCATTATATGTTAAATGTTAATATAAATCTGGAACTTAAAGCATAAGCAAGCTGATGCATATTCACGATTAATGAATAAAATTTAACATTAATGAATACACGGTAACATCTAACACAAAAGCTTCTTGAGAGAAGAAAGAAAGTTGATTAATACTACAATCACAATAGAGGACGTTACGAAACACAACCTTCTTCTACGTTTATTCTAATTATCACAAGCAAGTATGTTGATAAACACGATCGAAATGAACGTACCTCATCCTCGCCAATATATCCTTTTAGAGCTTTTAAAAGACCCTCATGTAGTCTTCTAGCGTCTTTGCACTCGTCAAAGGAAACCTGTCAAACATAATATCTTAATCTCAGAAGTGTTTCGTTTGCAACTTGGCCATTTACGAAAACAAACAATGTTGTTGAAGAATACATTCTGTACACGCTTGAACACGCAAGCCATTTATTTATATTATCAACCACTTTGCTACATTTGCTATGTTGATGCAGTTGATTGAGTGAGTAGATTGCCTTGTTGTCATCCAAATACAAATGTATTCTCGTACAGACGTTTAAATAAAGAAATATCCGATGCTTTTTTATGTTTTTTTCTATTCCTTAAGTTTCCACCTCTTAAACGCAGTGTTACAGACTAACTGAACAACACTGCAATATAATCCGGTGTCAGTATCTAACTGACGTGAGTTTATATTGTTGATCACATCATTTTAACAAAAAACACAAAATCAAGATATTCTCGTAAAAAAGCAAATGTGCAAAATTAACTGAACTCTACAATTATCAAACAATAAAACAGCTAAAATATTTACCAACCGTTTTCCATATTGATGTTGGTATGAATTGTTACGTTTGTTTAGTTTACTTGCAGGCTTACAGAGAGCACATCAAGAAGAACTTCTATAGCTTTAGAATCCGACAGGTGATGATTCGTCTGCAGAAGGTCGAACGCATCTGTCCACAGGTTGTCGTAAAGTTCTGAATATCTCTCTGAAATCTTTGTGGGCCTATTCTGGTCACTCAAGACAGTATCATATGGGTTGTTGCGGGTTATTCTTGCTGCGGCTTGGGAACTCATTCTTATTTGGATAAAATTTATATTATAAAAATAATGAATTTCACTTTAACCTAATGTCTAGATCTAAATAGCATGAGCGTAGTACGTGACTTCTTTACTGAGTGTTTGCTTTGCTCGCAGGCAAAACGTCTTCAACAGGAAGCAAAATCAAACTCAGCTGGATACAAGAAGTCACCAGTTTACATACTTCCTTTGTGAAATATTGTGACTTAGGTGTGCGAGTTCTAGTTTAAATGTTTGATACTTATCATACTACCAAAAGCACCTTACATATTATTAAAATGGACAAGAAGACTCTAAACTATAATTTCTTCAAACACTCCAAATATATACTTCAGTACAAGTTCAGAACGAAAATGATCCGCTGTAGTTACAATGTATGACTAGTATAAATGGCCTTCCTGGACACTAACAATACTAATGCAAGAAGATGGATACACCATGAGTGGATTACAATACCATCCCTTGAAACATGCGGCATTTACAAACTTTTGTGTGACGATGGTGAACCAAACAAACATTTAAAAGTACAAACCATTTTGGTTGCCATACGTAGTGTGAAACGTAGGACTTTTTCCCCGTGGTTTTCTTTGTTGCCATTCAACAAGTTCTCCTATCCACCAACCACTACAATATAGCCCCCTATGAGAGCGTTGTCTGTTTTTTTTTAATTTTGAGAGCACAAACGCAAAGCTAATTATTCAGTCATGGTTGACAGAGTATCGTCTGGGTGAAAAGGCTACAGATAGGGTTATTGAGGACAAAACAACAGATTGCTTTTATCATTGGAATGCATCAAATAGGTTTATTATAAAAGATCAAATGATGTTATACGCACTCTCCGTGAATATTCTCAACACATTAGTAAGCTTGTTATTATGGGAGTGACCTCAGAAATAGAACTAAATAAACTTTATCAGATTGATTAGGCAAGTAAAGACATTAAAACAATTTACAGTATCATACTTGAAAGAGAGCATCAGCTAAAGAAACGTAACACGCCAACTACGTCTGAAGCGAGTGGAGAAGTCAGTGGCGACGATGTTTAAGAGCAGGCTAATTAAACCACGTTTTTTTTGCCATATGTATAAAAATGACAACCTGTTTCTCTTCAGTGGACATACGACAGGTATTATGAGGACGTAGTATTAAAAAAAAACTATTGACGAAATTTGCTAGCGCTCCGTCTACATAACATTTAATTGCACTGAATTCCAACGCACATCTGGCCAAATTCGAGCTTGCACAGTAAATATATGGGGAAGAAATATCCATTCAGACGTTGGGTGCATATATTTAACACTCAAGAACTGACCACGAGTCATGACGTTTACTGCTGTGATGTCAATGAAAATCAACAGCTTACAATAATACCCGAGCCTGGTAAAGGCATTGTCAAAATTATTACCGTACAACGAAAAATGAATGCCCAGTATATCATATAGGCAGATTTGGAATGTCTGAACGTTTCAGTAGAAAGTTTTGCATGCATTAATAAATCGCTGAAGCCCATACAAACTCTGATATGTTGTTGTTCAATTTTATGGCATACCAGACCCGCCAAGAGTACTAGCTCTCTAAAGCCAGTTACGGCGTTCTCCGATCGATTTTAGTTACGGCAAAACAGATTCGGCAGTAGCTCCACTAACCAGTTGATATAATTTTGACTGATGAGAACATTTGTGAGTTCTCCACAGCTACACACTGCTAGATTGGTGGAAAAGCTTTCTTTGAGAAAAGAAAAGACAGTCTAACGATGAAACTGAAAGTCTAGGTTCCAACGTTCGTGATTACTGTCCTATCATTGGTGCGTACTGAAATGACGCACACAACGCATTTAATTTGCAGTTGAAAATTTATCCCAAAACAATGCATTTGGTGTTTTATGACCTTTGTGGGCATAATGTACACTTAATGATGCAGCCAGTAGCCACGGCATCAAACTCCCCGATAAGTATGATCCCCAACAACATGTAATATTCACGATGTTTTGGATGGGGAAATTGCAGTTTATCGATTCGATACAGCTTATGAATTCATCTAAGGACATATTAGTGAATACATGTACTCTCATGGCGGTTAATTTCAACATCACCAAACAGTACGGACGTAGTGTGTATCCCTAGGAACACATGAGCGACTGTACCAAATTTGCCGAAACAAATCATTTCATTCACTGTTGTCATGGGAATGTATTTCGATAACGACTATGAAATGCAAGGAAAGTGTGGTCCGCATTTGAATGCATACACCAGGGTGACTATCACATACTTTAACATGATATGTTTGAGACATTTTGTAACATTGTCATGCACGTGTTTAAGTTAGGTGCTGCACATTACATTTCTTCACCAGGTAAAGAATGCTATGCATTGTTGTCCAAAACTAAAATCGAACCGGTGTATCTCACTCATATTGATCGCTATCTGTCAAGTCACAGATGCGCTCCTGAAAATAATCCAAACGTCTCGGGGTATAATCCTGCTGACCCCAACCGTTATATCATGCATATATACGCCAATAACGGTAATGACTGAGTCAGGAGGCAGCCACTTTCGGTTGGTGTATTTCAGAAGATTGAGCCTGCAAACAGTGATCTATCAAATTGAGGTGCACGATCATAACATCCACGATGACAATATATACCTCGTTAGAGTTGATCTGTAATATCTTTAGCATTTCCACGAGACACAAATGATTATCCGTTGTCACCAGGATCGCTGTCGGTGCCGGGTACATGGTTTTCCCTGTATTAGTGCGTGATCGTTGATGAGTCTGGACGGAAATACGCTGAATGCACCAAACTGGTATCGAATCTTCAGACCCAGCACATGATGTACAACATGTGTGAACTCTTCAGTTGTACTTGCGATTTGGTATGCATGTAACCAGAATCAATCGATTGATTGGATTTTCAGCAGCCTTGCATAGTTCCGTATGTTCAGATGCATAAGTCCACGCATAAAAGCAACCAATAAATTTAAAATTGACTTTTTCAAGCTCATGATCAATGACGTGCTTTAAAAAACATGGATATTATGTGCAAATGAACTCTAGTTGATCTTTCCGGTAATAATATTGAGCAAGACAAACCTATTAGGCTCATTGCAGACCCGAGCTTTGATTGCAGATCAATTTATATGGCGGATTTCTTGCCGTTCGCCGTAAAATAAAATCAAAATTCAAACCGACAAAACCATTATATGTTGATACGACCGTGCTTGTCAATGCATTTCATGTAGACGTTTTACTATGACAAGGTCAAACTGCTTTATCAGAATCTGGTCAAAAGGCTAACATGTTTGGACCTTTATACTCACTGTTGGAGACAAGGTCAAATAATTTATTGTACCATCGAATATCCTCTCCTCCGTGATGATGAAAGGTGTCAGCTCTCGTTAAGCGGTAACACTTTTATCGTATTAGGTGCTAACCTTCAAAGAGCCAGAGGAGCAAATTAGCTATTTCAATTTGCTTTATAGATGACTGGATATGTATGATATGTTCATTTGTATGGTAAAGAAACTCACCTAGATTTTGCTGAAAATCCTTATATCTAATGAGAGATCACTCTGGCCGACCGTCGCATAAGTCGGCAGACAAAACGTCTAGCTCGCTTTAGGTAAATGCAACATCTGGAAGGGCTGGATTTGCGAGGCAGCAGTAGTTCTCTAGCAGTAGTTCTCTTAAGGTATTATCATTGGGTAAGGCATTTGAACATGAAAATTGTTTTTGTTAAATGCATATTTCATACAAAGAGCATGTCACCTTGTTTCCTATTCTTTCTTTGTCGAGTCAAGAATGCTCATCAAGAATATTAATATATAAAGCTTTTGGAAGCAAAAAGTGAAATAAGTTTAGCCTATATCCTACTATAAAAACCAAACTCCAAAGAAAAGCTAAAGGTTAGTAGCTCAACGTTTACTATATAAATAATATAGGGATAACGTCTTTATGGGGAACAAAATTCCTCACAATGTATTCAAATTTATATATGATTATATAGATAGTACGGTCCATATATATTGCACCTTATTACTAACTGTTCAAGAACAAACCTGTTCAAAAGCTTATTGTTATCTTCCTCGAGTTGTTTGATTTGCTCTCTGTTTCTTTGCAAGTTTTCTTCATACTTCCTGTTCTCTTCGTTTCTTTCTTTCTTAAGTAAATCCATTTCTCTTCTTGGAAAAGAAAACATTCTTATAAAAGTGCTTAAATAATTACTTATTTCATTATTATTATTATTATCATTATTATTATTATTATAATTTTCTGCACATAATGACCATATAAAATATAAATAAATACATGTTCTTTACAATAATGACTCTAAAAAGGGCTGATAGCCAATAAACAATCTTCCTAAACGTTAAAGTCAGCACATTACAGACTAATATCTATTATGTACATACGTTGTAAAACGTGTTCTAAATGAAGAGCAAAGATACGCCGGCTACTGACACCTAAAGAGAATTAACATTACCACCATAATTAAAATGCCGATCAAGCTTCTGCCGCTACCGAAGAAAAGAAGGAGGTGAAGAAAGACGACGAAATTGGAAAGATCAGGATACAAGAACTAACATTGTTCAATTATAATATACTACTACTATAGTTCATAGACATACTCGATCAAATTATCTGTAAATTACTGATAAGTTTCATAGAGATCTACGCCTTCAAGAATCACTTCCACTCTTCAAGAGGCTTGGCAAACAAGGCGTGATAAAATACAAAGTAAGTATAAAACATAATTCATAGACTAAGAACATTTTGCCAAAGACATACCTTTCTGGATAATAATTTAATTGTACATTCGTTGTGTCAAACTAACTTTTCTGTAACAAAAATGTCAACTACAGACATTTCAAATAGTCCATATGCTTTTTTTTCAGACGTTTTGAACCAGGTACATTACACATTTGACAATCCAACGAAGATAGTTCTGTAAGGATGTGTTTTGTGTACCTTGCCGTAAACTCTGTATTATCTCTTCATTTTATTATTTCTTGTGTGATGGCTAAGTACAAATGTGCTGTAAGCAACAACGGCGCATACGAGTGTTAAATAAGACAAGGACATGGCCTGTAAGTTTCGTAATATATTATGATTGATTTCTTCACTATCTTACACAACATGAATCCAGGAGAGAGCTAAAGATTGATTTAAATCGACATGCACTGAGGTACCCATGGCTATACAATTTTATCTTTAAACTTTGCCATAAAAGGTAAATATTAATAATATCAGCGCCATTATTACTTTGAAAAAGCTGCACTTTCCTGTGGTATTCTTTCTCATCTTGCACAATCACTCATGTTTTATTTCATTCCTTTTTGAAGAGAGAAGCATGGGACACTGCAAATGATTTTGTTAAAGATAAGGTTATTATCGACACATTTGATCCCTGTTGACAGCAGTCTGGTTACTTCCAGCTATCAGGAGGGAGGATAGCGACATTCGCGTGACTGTAATGACCCTCGCTAAATTGTAGTAACCTTTGGGAAATCGAACGATGACATGTTGCTTGCTGTACATTCATCTAAAGAGGTAGCGCTGTTGTATCTTATTGTTCTATATGTTGCAACACATTTTTCTGCTGTACCAGCTAGATCAAATCTTAGACGATACTGCAAGCTTGCCTTGTTTTATCTTTCCCTTTTCGAATTGACTAAACCGCTTAGTGGTACTCACCGGCTTGATTTAAACCATGCAATTACGTGGGTATCAGCTGTGGTTTCTCATCACCGTTGATTACTAATTCGGTTTTCACTTTACTAAAACAATATGTCAGAAAGGCTGTTATGTTTATACGCCGATCAACCTGGATGATCATTCTGTTTTCGGATCCGCATGCCCTACACCCTTGGCTAGGATTCTTAGCAACGTTGTCAGTAGCAACGGTGATAATCAACCAGTTATTCCAACTGTCCAACAATACTCACGTGAAAACCATATGTTATATGTGACCTGTTTCTCTTCCGTAATTTTAGGATTTCTTTGTAATCATTGAATTTGTTGATATCGGTGGACAAGCATAACTGGCCCATTTAATAAAATAACAGGTAACCTGATCGGTGAATAATTGGCTTTTACATTGTTTTGTATCACCCTTCGAGTCGTTATCTATTTTAGCTTTGAGTTTAAGAGGAGCAGGGTAGCATTTGCTGTCCATAGAGGATACATTACCAGAACCGTTTCAGCCGTGCTGGTGTTAAATCACGATTTAATATCAATGAATTGGGGATATATAAGACTTTCATGACATAACTCATGTCAACCATTTGGGAAAAATATATTTTAGTAGTTGTTGCCGGAAATGAGATTGTACTCATGCAGATTACAGACCATGCAAGAATTACAACGATACATGTATAGAGCTGCATGTAAACATTTAACAGAGTAATTATGAATTATCCCATTATTCACTGATTACTAAAATACAAATATTGTACTATCTTTGAGGAACAAATATACATATTGAATATTGGGAATACATGGCTAAAATGTACGTAATCTATAACAAATCAAAATGAAAACCTGGTTCGAATATAAAACTATATAATCACACATTTAATGGAGATGTATGGAAGATGTAATAATAGAAATTGTTCCCATGCGGCGATGTAATTTAAAGATGTAGGTATTCTCAAGCTAACATCACCCGAAAATAACCTGATGAAGCAAACAATTACTTTAGTTTGCTTGCTTGTGCCTCCCATGTTTCTTTTCTGAAAGAGAACGATGTCCTTCTACAATGTATACCTATATTATCTGTGTCGCATTCATCACAAGCGTGCAATAATGTATTACCCGTAATAAATATCCATGTGAGGAACATCAATGCTAATTTCCATAATATATAAACTCGGCTTTACTTTCACGTCTATTTGCGTTTCTTGTTTGGCACGATGTTAAGTTGTACGATAACTTGATTCAAAGTTGCTTCATACTTAGCAAATGCCTTGATCAGTCGACAGCGATTGCTTAAAATAATATATCCTTATTTCCATTAATAGCATTAACAAGACAGAAACAATAATAATTAGCATCAACAACCAAATGTATAATTTCGTTAGAATCTTATCACTTCTGTAAAGCAGTATCCCTCAAAAGCCGGTGCTACCAAAACAATTTCAGATTTTTAGTCTTAGCAATAAGATTGCCAGTATGAGTGATAGCTAGAATTATTTCTAAGACTGGTTACAGCTTGAGAACTGAGTCTTAAATAGAGACACGCAAGAAAAATGTCAAAGCCAATGGAACGCACCCATTAAATTATTATATCACTACGTGGTTGGAGTATATTGTAGGATATCTTGACAAAGCTCTTGTTTTATAAGCATTTGCTATTTGGGGAAAACTTTCGAAACAGACAGCACAGTTATCTCAGCTGAAGACAAATAGGTCAATAGTTCAACTAGTCATTTGTAGAATAATGTTTGTGTGGGAGTTTAAATTAAACAGAGTTTTCCGAATTATGATAATAAATAGTAATATTTAATTTTACCAAAATGGACAAGAAAGAACGTGAGTTGGCAAAGATGGACAAGAAAGAACACGAGTCGGCAAAGAATGACAAGAAAGTACATGCGTCAGCAAAGAATGACAAGAAAGGACATGTGTCGGCAAAGATGGACAAGAAAGGACATGTGTCGGCAAAGATGGACAAGAAAAGCACATGAGTCGGCAAAGATGGACAAGAAAAGACATGAGTAGGCGACGATGGACAAGAAAGGACATGAGTCGGCAACGATGGATAAGAAAGGACATGAGTCGGCCAAAATGGACAAGAAAGGACATGAGTCGACAAACGTACAATAAGCAGAAGTGCAATGTCATGAAAGAACACTTATCATTTCACGGTAGGAAAGCGATGCATCATACATAGAATGCCATTGAAGAGTATACCATATTTAAAGTTTTCACAGATTAGTAGCGGGATTTGCAACATTATGGCCCAGAAAACCTACCTTCCAATGACCCTAACGTATGATGAAGGGAGCATGATATTGCCGAAGATTCGAGCTCAAGATATGTTTCCTCTGAGTATGGTTATTAGTAATGATCATTAATCTAGAATGTTATTTTGGAAACTATGTCGACACTCAGACGCACAAATGGCAAATTGTATGACCATATAACATGAATAAATCACATGTATAAACACATGAGTGAAACGTTCATTGATTTTAGATATTTCGTGAGGACTCTGAAACTGTGTGAATTATATAATAATGTCAAAAAAATGTAATATTTAAAAGACTGTATCATGAGACCGCCACTGTTCATTTAATTGCAATAACGTGCCTAATGTATGAAAGACAATAATCGTTTATTTATTTTCGGAATAAGTGGAAGGTAGGCGACAATTGTAGAAAGTGGACTAAAGTTCTATTTAAGATTCTTTCATCGACATCAGTGTGTGTGTTATTCAGGATTAATTATGATGCTGTAACCTTAGTATTTAAAAGTGAATGATGGAATATTATTTTGTTTGCAATATAATTAGAAAAAAATGTTTTTATTGAGTGACAGCCACGAAATATGCAGCAAAGTTTTCGTTTTTTGTTCTTCAATTGTCAAATTCACAAATCTATTACAGGAGTTGAATAAAGTAACTTCTGGGGGGGGGGAAATGTTAAATAATGTCTAAACATCTCTTTTATTATTTTTCATTAAACAACGATAAGAGAGACACAAATCAGATCGTTAATGTGCAGAACAGAAACAGGATATAGATAGCAACATTATTTAAATATATTGTTTCTAGATTTATTTAAATACGGTTGAGATGGTGACATTTACTGAACATTGTAACTAATTATTAAAGAACAAACCTGTAAATAAGGTCCTTGTTCTCTTCCTGAAGGTGTTCGACTTTACTGTTCATGTCCGTTAAATCTTTCTTTAAAATATCAAGTTCCTTTCTTAAAAGAAATGTTATTATAATAAGAATGTGATACAATATTACCAAGCATATGCTGTGGATCATGTCAACGTAAGTTCAAGCAAATTATAGATGCTGGATGTTTTAGATATTACCAAACTGTATCAATCACATCATGGTATTTATTTTATATTCTTTAAATGTATATGAAATCACATAAAACACGCAGATAAATAACGATTACTTAATTGAATAAGACTGCATTGAAAATTATAATCTAAGTATGTACATATTGTGTAAAACGTATAGCCAGACAAGTTAGAAACTATAAGATGATGCACGATAAGTACAATGAAACAAACTAATTCCATCGTAATTAAAATACTAATCATACAGATAATGTTCATGATAATAACCAGAAGGAATAGGTAGACGACATTGAAGGGAAAATTAACTATTTGTTTCTCATGTAATTCAGCTGGGGTGGCTGTAGTTAATTGGTATTTCAATGTTGTACTTTGTGAAATTTCATTACGACGGAGGTGTGTATGTTCATGACAAATGTCCACTCCAAAATACTATTGACATTATGCAATTATGCGTAAATATACAATCTGAATCATGGATCGGCTAGACATCGTATTGAGATAACGTCATTTGTTGCATTCATGTATAGGCAAATTAACACTATCTTTTGGAGGTAGTAGCAGACAAATACATGAAATGAAATCTCCAAAACTGGATACCATTACCTTATATTATTAATTTCCTGGTCCTTTCTTAAAAGCCTGTTTCTTCAAGGAGATTGATTCGTTGAATAATTGATAGATCATTGCAAGTGAAACTGTAGATCATTATTGTTTACTTCTGATATTGAAATTAACAAATGAGTGGTTGGTGTCTTTAGTTAGTGTTACTTTCAAATGTAGAACCAAAGAGGAGTTAGTTCATTTGTACACCAATATCTTAAACTATTACACAAACAGGCACAAAACAAGAAAATAATGACTAGCTGTTTACGTTCACAAAGGTGAAAACTTAGAATATATTAATTAATATAGATTACCACAGACGAAAAATTTATGAAACGTATGAGACGAAAACATCACAATTACCCAGATCATAGTTGATTATATTCATGAGACGTTGAAATGTACTTGATATTTACTTGACATGTACTTTCATCAAAAAACGGCATTAATCATCTGGAGTAACTAATGCCAACATTTCGTTTGTTTTTTCCTTTAGTAGAATTTACCAAAATCCTTTCAGAAGGTCGAATATGCTGACATAGTTTGCATTTCTGATCTTATCAATACATTCATCGATTATTGATAATGGAAATGAATATCTATTTGTCCTATAATCATCACAAATAGGGAATGTTTTCTCTGGTTTTGGAACAAGTATGCAAGGTGAACTCCGTTCACGTTTACTGTGCTCTATAATATCGTTATCCAGCCTATACTGAATTTCTTTCTTCAAGTATTACTGTTTTAGAGGGTTCATTATGTACTGGTGTAGTTTTCATAGTCATGAAAATTTTGTTTGTAATTGTAGTAGTATCTAGAATGAAGTGATCATATTAAATTAATAACTTTTTGAGTTCTTTTCTTTCTTGTTCTTGCAAATGTGAAACTTTGTCGTTCAGATCTTTCATAATTTTGTGCATTTCGAAGATTTTTCTCTCCACTATCTGTATAATCCGAAGATATTCATACACTAAAAATCTTCACTAATTGGGACAGATACAACTAAATTTACTCCTATACTTTATGTAGAACCCAGGTGCACTAATTTGAAAATTTAACTCAATAAATTTCATGTTAGCTTTTACTAGACCGCAAAAAGCTATTCTGACCCAAAAAAATTAAATATAAGCAAGCGAGACAAAATTATATTATCAGACTAAAAGGTTCTCTCCACCGCTATTATGCCAACCATAAAGGTTTTACAAATGGTTTAGATTTAAAATTCCTCAACGTAATTGCCTTTGCAGACCTTGTTGACGCACACATAATGGTCAACAAGAACAGATTGCCTAACTTGGTCTGAAGTCAGGGACCAACTCCGTCTACCATAATTCTACTAAATGGTTCATCAAATGTAGAAATAGGTTGCAAACTAGCCATATGTTTATTTAGATCGGGTTTTCATATCATTAGACATGCATGACTTGATCTACATTATTTGGCAACATCACGTTTTATTTTTGGTCAATAAAAGTGAGTAAAGATCTTGTGATAGGGTCTTATTAATCCCTAAATGACCAGTCAAAGGAGTTTCATGGGCCAGACTAAGTATTTCCTGTCTGTAACGTTTTGTTACTACAATGTGATAGTTCACTGGCAACTCCTCACCATCAAGTACCTCAAGCGGGCCATTTCTCTCAAACGAATTTCGTTTTTAATGAAAAGACAGATACGTACTCGAGAGGCTTCCTTTTCTGTAACAAACAGGTTATCTCAGGGATTTTTTCCTGTACGACGACAAATGATATTCGTTTATCACCCCGATAAGAATAAAGACAATGAGTAGTTAAAAGTGGATTACTGTCATTAATAAATTCTGAAAGTGAAAGTGACCTCATCAAAAGCCTGACCATTACATGTGTCAACTAAATGAATACATTCCTTATCAAAGTCTTTCTCAAAATCTTTCATTGACATAGCTATCTTAAGTTCACAAGCCGGGAACAAATCAGGTAATCCTTATTCAATTGGATCGCATTTCCGATCCAAACAATGCTTGTCAGCTACAAATGGATTAACCACAACCTTCTCTCCAGCCAGGTAATTCTTTAATAATATATGAATGTCTTCAACGGGTAAAACAAAGACTGTTCTGACTGTCACGGGTTCTTCGACTAGGTCTAATGACAAACTTACGTTCTTAAGAGGAACATTAACAAGGCCACACTCTACTCCTTGAATAAGAACACTATAAGATGATGTTCTTCGGTATGATTTGAAAGAAAGATTCCACTTTTGATGATATTTTAGAGACAAGGATGTCGATCTCACTTGACAAAGTTTTTAACAAGTAGGAAAATTCAAATTTCAAAAACAAAATGTTTTCTGAAAAAGTTTATCCAAAATTCAAATCTCGCAGACGTGTTGCCTAATTCTATATTACTTGTTTAGGCTCTAATACACACTAACAGAAAAAAGTGGAAACAAATTATTTGTAAATTGTAACAAATAATTTATTTCCGTAGAAAAAATGAAAACAGAACTTAGTTTTAGTCCAATCGAAAATTAATCTATGATAATTTAACGATCTAAATAACAACAGTGCTAGTAATAAATTCTCTAATAAATTCAAGTTCATGTCCTGTTGGAAAATTCGAAATAGAAGACGATGACGCATGTTGTTTTGTGCTTATCTACAGTTCCTTGTTGAAACATACTATTTTACACTCCGATGTTGGAAATTAGAATGAGATTTTGATAATATATCTTTGTCCAAGAATTACATATGAGCACATCAAATACTTCCATAGATATGAACTCATACTTTAAAATCTAACTAAGCTGAAGGAATGATAAATTGGATTTAAGAAATGGATACAACAAACGAATAATTTTGTCCAGGAAGAATGTATGACCATATAAAATAGTTCCAGAGATATGAATTCATCCTTTAAAACTCAACTGAACTGAAAGTCAATATGGATTTACAAACTGGTTACAACAAACGAAAATGACCTAAGGTCAGATTTAAAAGCCCAAAACTAACTATATTTAATTATTTTATTTTCTAATTTATAAGTTTATCGCGGTTAAAATATTTTCTGGAAACTTATGTAAAGATTTCAGCCATGGAGATTATTGAACAATACTTCCTAATTATACCCACAATGCAAAAGCAACGATTTCAGTCCTTCAAATGTGTTTTCAATGAGTATAGTTATAGTTTACCTATATTATTATCTTCAACGTTTATGAAGTCATACCGTTGTGTATAAATGTTTAAATTGTCTTAACATATACTGAAATAAAACTAAATCTTTCAACCGTTAGCTTACATTCTAATGCATAGTTTCACACTCGTCCTGACTGTAAATGTTGTCGATGTAAGTAAATAAATAAGATTTGTACAGTAGGTTTAATGAAACTGACCTGATGAGTAATTTGTTGTTTTCAGCTCTCAGTCCATTAATCGTCTTCACGTTG
This sequence comes from Unio pictorum, assembly GCA_030141615.1. Taxonomy (NCBI): domain Eukaryota; kingdom Metazoa; phylum Mollusca; class Bivalvia; order Unionida; family Unionidae; genus Unio; species Unio pictorum. Next base: position 1,538,305 of record JARLTB010000378.1, on the reverse strand, counting down.
TTAAGCTTTTCCTCATTTAGAGAAGTTATTAACTGTTCGCAGTGTTTCAGCTATTTTTTGAACGCGTCCATTTCGTTACAATGTCGCTCACATTCCCTGTGTGTGTATATATGTATATATATATATATATATATATATATATATATATATATATATATATATATATATATATATATATATATATATATATATATATATATATATATAGGTGTATGTGCGTGTGTGTGTTACTGTTGTTTGGGGTTTAACGCCACTTATCAGCGCATTATGTACTATACAATGCAGTCAGTATAAATGAGGAAGATAAACCTTGGAAAACTTTGGCATGAACCATAGACCCAAGGAAATTTATTGCAAAACGTTTTCACATACCCATATATATCATTAGTCTGAATATTTGGATGATGTTGCAAACACATACACAAATTTACGCTCACGTACATTCATACATAACTGTGTACATGCATACAGTAGGATGGAAAAACACACTAAATCACTTTCAGAAAATGAACAGCGTGTTTGTTTTCATATACCTTAAATAATAATAATAATAGTAATAATAATAATAATAATAATATTAACATGAGCTTATTAGGAAACATGTAAGAGTTGTAAGATGGTAATAGAAATCAAAAACTTTTACCTTTCTATACAGTCACAGATAAATCAATAAAAACGTTGATCATACTTAATCAGACGCACATATATGGTAGTGTAGAGAAAGATATTAGTGTGTATTTTTTACATAACTCGAATGAGGTTTCTTTAGTGGCGATACACTTTGATTAACGAACATAGAACTGGTACAAGCAACGATAGATGAGGCTATGTAAACTACCACATACAATCTAGGACTAGGAATATGTAATTTACCACATACAATCTAGGACTAGGAATATGTAATTTACCACATACAATCTAGGACTAGTATTTGTCGAAGAATCATGGTGTATGTCAATTACATATAAGTGTAATTTGGGTTCATGTAATACAAGAATTTGCCGAATTATGTAATTCAGCCGTCTGTGGAAGTAATAAATATGCCCAAACTTCAAAAATTGTTAATTAGGTCCCGTTAACTTACGGATACATTCTAGATGAAGCACAATACTATTATGTATAACAGATTGGTTTGCCAAAAGAAGCAGATTCATATTTGTATGTTACTCAAATTAAACAATAAAATGACAGTGTAAACGGACTATTACAATTAGTGGCATACCAATGAAAATACAAAGACACGCTACATTTGGAATGTCATCCATTGTTATTGATCGGATATACATTAAACAAACAATAACTTTACATGTAAAGATGTTAAATCTAATGCGCAGTTTTTATGACCGAAGCAACAAAGAGGAAACTGGTGTCACTTTTAAGTACGAACAAACCATTAAAGGTTTATATAATTTAGTGTTCTCATCATTTGTACAACCAAAGCCCACTTTAAAATGAGCAAATATTTGAGTGTCCCTGTGATCGTGTTTCTGGAACATGATGCAAAAATGAAGTTGTTACGGTTCATCATCAAGTCATTCTTAAAAGTTCAACGTTTGATAATTCAATATTTCCGGCCAATTTTAAACGCATATATTTCAAACTCATTCCAAAGTACAAAAATGATCGAAGACAAACACCGAAGTGCAAAGAACTTGACTAATATTATTTCCTGCTGCAAATAGATAAATATAACCTGATAATGTATACGTAAATATAATACTGGAATAATCGGTTGATGTTTGCAGGATTCATTGAAAGGTATGGCATAATACTACACTTGATCATCCATTTAGAAAACAAAATACTCTCTGATGTGAAGAAGATTCGCGTTTGACTGCATTATATAATGAAATAAAGAGTCTTCTTATACGGATAAGGGAGGGAATGGGAAATGTTTACTGAAATTCAGTTATCAAAGATATTGGAATAGCATTCGTCCCTCTCTAGCGACGATATGTTCGCCAAAGACGAATCGCCTGCATATATTGTCTAGTTCTAATTCAGCCACCACCACCAGCACAAACAACACAAGTCATGTTTCATATTGGAAAATAGATTTTCGTCTGCTAGCAGATGTCTTTGAGACGTTTCGTGATACAGCCATGTGTGTGTACTAAATCGACTCCGCGTCCTACTTTTTTCACTGGCACTGGTTTGGGTTGTACATCTCCTGAAGACAAAAGTAGGACTAGAGCTTCTCACATACATAAATCAACATTTATTTATTATGCATGTAATCCGTTACGATGTATACATGCTGGGTCAGAGTTATATAGAATATTGTCTTACGTTTACGGGCATGTAAACATACAAAATGAATTTGGCCATATTTCCATGTAATGGGAATTACTTACAATTGATCTGCCTTGGAATCCCAGTCTAGTCCGGTAATATTTTCCCGAGGTCGACACAACATTATCAAGGTAAAAACACACGTGCCGAAAATGATTCGATAAAACTGCAACATGTTGGATCATATTACATGACAAGTATCGAACTGGTTTTGACACAAACACCTCAAAATATTCATATGAAAACATGCTAGGGAATGATAAGTTACGGTGTACAGATCGACACGAACAACTGGAACTAGTTCATAAATCTCCAAAACGCCGCAACCTCGTCAAAGATATAAAGTAATCGCAACGGACTTTACAGTATCTCAAAGATGACATCGACCAAATATGTCCACCTTTGCTTAGGCCCACACAGGAGACCGCAAAATTGTAAAAGACCGTGGCGGAGACACCCGCAATGATGGTTGGTATGGTTGCCAAGATGGTCCACGCCATTAATGTTTCCTGCGTAGATGGGGAAATTTAGACAAGACTGAAAGAAACTTGATGAAGACATCACAGAGGCACGTTAAAGAATCTGTCACCATAACCATCAGGCGTGTACAAGTCCGTTTCTAAAAAGACTCGAAAATGTTTTATTGAACCGGGTCGTCCACGGATTTTCTTTAAATAATGTAATGGCTCCTTTATTCATAGCCTCCCCATATTTAAAGAGTACTAGAACAGAACACCACCGTCGATAATGCAAGAAGAATGGACTGAAAGGAAGTAAAACCACTGGTCGAAATCCTAAGAGAATAAGACTAAAAGAACATACAGCTATTGTGACAACAATATACATATGAACAAAGACAATGTGCAATTGAAAAGACACTTAAAACCCGAAAACGTATACCATTTCCACTAGTCCCACAATAACTGGAATCGCAAAGGAAACAAAATGGCGGGACACGAGCAATACATTTACGTACCTATCCAAAACAAACCCGAGAAGACTTTGATGGACTGTGTAACACCAACATCCTTGTACATTGGTCGAAAACACACCTGGTGTCCATTCTCTCGGTCAACAGTACAAAAATGGTTATTAATGAGACCGCATTGTTTGGTCAGTTGTTGCTTACCAATGATATGATGGACCCTGGTACGATTTACGCGTTGATGTATGAACTCATTCAAGACATCAATGCGATATACAACACTGATGCTAATTTCTTAGGCTCTTCATTGCAAATAAATGCTCCAACGCAGAAAGTTGTTGTATACAATATCATGAGCTTAAAGTAATGATTACGATCTCATCAATGAAATCATAATTGCATGTGACTGTCAACACCAATCGCTTGCGTCGTTGTGTTTTTATTGCAGGTCTTAATCGAAAAGTTGGGGTATTTCCAAGAATAGCTTGTTCGTAATTTAGTCAGTCAGTGGCATCAAATATAATGTTTTTAAACTTACTAGGTTGATATTGCAAAGTCATCTATGAGAACGGTTCTTGGTTGGCCTGAAAATATTAATAACATTCCCGAGGACATAAGAATTGTGCGTGCGGTAGTCTTACGTTATCGGTTCCAATATAGCAGCATAACGTGTCAGTATTAACTCCACCACTCTAATGAACCGGTATTTGGTATTGAGATCTGAGACTCATCGGGTCTTGTACGCGGTAACGACCAAATATAATTTATATTTTACCTTGATGAGACAGGATTGCACCACCACTTAAACCTGTATGTTTGCTTTACTTGGTAGCTTTCCACTAGTTCTCAATCGCTGTTATATTAAACGCTGGATTTTCAATCTTGCCTGTAGGGACCCATATGCGGACATCTTGTTGGAAAATTGATGTGTGCACTAGAGTGTTTATTAAATCCGCAATCACTTAATGATGTTACCTTATCACTAAGAAGGTAAGATTAATAGTATACAAAAATGCCCATCGACATGTACGGACTCTGTATCACCCGACGACTCAGCCCGGTTCTGGATCTGATTCGATTTGCCACAAAAATGGACAAAGACCTGGGCGAGCTTGTGATATTTCAAGATCAAACTGGAAAAAGTAAACGTCTACTGGACATTCAAAATGTTGTTTTGAAGCTGGAAGGCGCTGTTGCCTAGCACGTGCAAGAAAAATGAAATCAGAGACTGCGGGATATCGATTGTGTTTATCAAATATTATGTTTTAACGATGTTATTGCTAGGACAAAATAATAAGAGTCTCAACATATCCCCAGGGTATCTTCTCCACCAAGGTGAGTAACTCCATTTAAACCATACCAAGATCTAGGAAAGAGATGGGACAGCAATTGATAATATAATAACAAATGGTCGATATTGTTTAAAAGCCTAATTCTAACATTTGGATCGTACTTTTTATTCGTGTAATGGCTGTGGTCAATTCATATATTTGATAAAAATTATCCTTGTCCACGAATAATAATGCATAATATTTCATTATCTTTCATACGGACAACATCAATGTCATTAGTCCTCAAGGTGAAATTCAATTTGAATATTTTCGCATTTATATTTACTTGTACTGAATCATCTTTGGTGTTTGCGTTTAAAAAAAATATAATTTCAAACAAATGATGGATTTTGTCAGCGGAGATGAGGTTGTGGAATTTGGCAACAGAGTGTTGGAGCTGTTGATCACGGATGCTAACATTGACGGTGATTTTGTTCCACTTCTCCACATATAACTTCTTCATAATGGTGTTAACAAATCGTCGTATACATTTAAAATAATCCTGTTAGAGGCAAATAGAATTCGATAGTTGGGACCATGATAATACTTCAATACAAACTCAAGGCCAGCTTGGTATTTTCAAATTCATACGTAAAAATGCCCAATCGTTGACGGTGAAACCGGACGTCAAATTACATAAGGGCTGTTTTTATAACAAATAAATAATGTTCACTGGCAAATGTCCACCCCAGTTACGTTCCCAGTTAATTATATTGCACCAATATTGACTAAACTACGTAAAGGAAGATCTCAATTGTTATTCAAGAAATACGCACGTTTATGTCCCAAACGTCTTGGGAGAAAACGAAAACAATTGTTATAGGCACAAAGTAAGTGTGCAACATGTATGATTTTAGGTGAACTTGGTGTTCAGGACGCACAATTGTTGTACATTTAAAAACAATTCCAAGTATTATTTTATATAATTGCATGGCAATTGTACAAGCAAAGTAGGGTAATTAGTTAGACGTGCGTGTGAAAATTTCACCTGTTTAATGCCAGCCTGTGGATCAATACTATTTGGTGATAGCATACTTAATGAAAATAACTATGATGTATATACCAACAATGATATCGAATGGAAAAATGATTCGAAGCAGAACAACAGCTGCGCGTTGAAATCACTAAGACCACTAACGCCACTTGTGCAATAGAAACATGTGTGCGTGAATGTATATCATATTTGCGGGAAAGAATACGTTCGTCAGGTGGGTGACAGGAATCACAACCACGTTCACTATTACAAGCACGCCAATCGGAATTACTGTTGCAGTCATATCCATAATAAGTGGTGACTGGCAGCGCTCGTAAAATAATATTATTACCGCTGAATTTGCGTACAAATCTCTATTCACAACTTATCGCCACGATACAAATGAGTCCCAATACATTTAATAAGCTATAATTAACGGGTAATGCGGATAATATGAATAACTTGACTGAGTTCGACACAGTTATGACGGTAATGGAAAACCACAAGTAACTTCTAGCACAATTATGTTATAATTCCAACCTTGCAAAAGCATTTTTGGTTTCAGAATTTGGGAACAAATCATCATTCAATTAATTTCACAATCGAGTGATTCACAATAGTAGTATGATAATATAGGTTTACTTCTGTAACTTCTACCACACAAGACTTTCATCTTGTATGGGCGCCTGATGGAAAGTAGCGGGTTACAAACGTGCGTTTGAGTTCATAGGCGACTCATGGGGATATAATTTATTCATGAAAACTAGTAAAAACAATTAGAAAACTTGTATTATCATACTACATCTACGTTTCAACCTGGGCAATGTCTTCCTAAAGAATAAAATATAGCTCATGTTACGTGCCAATATTTATATAATTCGTACACAAAATGAAAGGATACGGAGCTCACGATAAATCTGCATATGTTGGGACAAATAGATCGCAAAGTAGTGGATATCAAAATGAATTATAAAATAAAACATATGCCTGGAGGGTAAACGAATAGGATTCAATTAAATGCTTGACACTTCCGATGAAGTTCTCTTTTGCGAGTTCCATGCAATCTTAAATACGAATATTGTCATAAGATCCTACTTTCGTTTTCAAAATAAAGAAACCCATATACATCATCCATTTAATCAACATATGTATAAAGCGCAACTTAACTTCCGTCTGTAAGTTATGCACAGAAACAAATACAGACACATCTTTATATATGTCTAAATGTGTGTGCATGTGTGTGTTTAACAAGAGGATTACAATATTTACACATGGGTGTAAAACATCAAACCGATTCAACGTGTAATGCATGGATTCATGTTTTTGTTAATAGCGGAGTGCATGCATCTTTTCCGTCTTGATATGACAAGTGAACACGGAAGCAAATGTTATTACATAGGTAGCTCAGATCAAGAATCTTATAACCAAGATTGTTTTATCATGTGATCCCCATAAACCGAATTTCGTTTTTCATGTTGCATTATATATCAGCAAAGAAAATATCTCACTCTTTATTCTGTGTTTTTAGTATCGTAAGTCTATCTATCAGTGACTGCTGTTCCTTTATCTTCATTTGCATTTCCTGTTCACTGTGTCTGAAAAATACAATGCAAGAATTGGGTGCGTATAACGCCTATACATTATATATGAATCATATTGTTGATAGGTTCAATGTGGCATATAACATTACCATGGTACATTAGTGACACCTTTAGAGATCTTGAGATACTGATGTGTATTTACTCCCTTATGAAAGCTTCAAATACCAGTAGTGTGGAATTGTGTTTTACACAAAGAACTCTGGCCCATGATGTGCCCACCATCAACTACTTAAACCCAAACTCTCTCTGTATCGTCATCATACTGCCATCATCCGTTGGCATAGCGTGTGTAACCTGTATCGACGCCTATGCAATCAGAATACCTTGTGAAAAGATAGAATCGTTCTAAATTAACTAAATGCCAATATCATTCTTACCTCATAGTATAATTTGCCCATACATTTAATTTACTGCAATGCTTTTGGCATATAATTAACTTTCAAACGAGAAGCATCTAAGATCAGTCTTGCCAAAAACTTGAAAAGTACTTTCCCAAATCACTGTATTGTTTATTACTCCCAACAATGCAAGATGATCGAACATTAAATCAAACCTCATGGATATATTATCTCGCATGACAGAGTAAACTAGCAAAATTAGAGCCTCTTAAAGTTGCAATAAGTGCCTGAATACAAACGATTCGAAGTAAGGAGACATAGATGCAGCTACAGTGACACAATTCCATGGTACCATATCAGTCCGTTACCCAAAAATAAAAATGACAACCGGTTCGTGTCCCGGATGTTACGGAAGACTGATCATCAGAAACATAATGTAACGTTGACTGAATGATTACAATATTATTAAGTGCAATTAAATGGAAGACCATAGCTGTCCTTGAAAAAATGTTTCTGAAACTGTTTCCATGTGATTCCAAATTATCAAAAGCTGAGTGTTTCCACCGAAAGCGAAACACATTTATGTTGAGGTAACTAATTTCAGTAATATGCATGTATGTATGTATGTGTGTATGTATGTATGTATGTATGTATGTATGTATGTATGTATGTATGTATGACTGACTGACTGACTTTCTTTATTTCCTCTTCAGAAGAGATTTTATTCAGTTAATGTTTTGCAAATACAAAAACGTTATGAACATAGTTTGTGATTAAATTACTTACAGTACATTATATAGCAACAAAAGCAAAGAGAACGTAATATCAAAAGACATACGTGAGAGAACTCGTTGCAAACGAGTTATATACGCAACATAGATTAAGAGAGGAGAAATAATGGAATTGGAATTATTTACATTCAAGTAAAACGATTTAAATTGATAATCATGTTTTTACTTACTAAGAGCACATGTGCGTTATTTATTGGATATAAATGAATTGGGTCCATTTCCTTAATTTACTGAACAAGCATACTATGGGATATCATTTTCAAGTTCATTTGCCCTTCTGTAAATTGTGTTTATTCCATCAGCCACCACACACATGAATGCCTGCCATGATTGGTCATCCATAGAATCAAAGATGTCCACTCTCTTGCCCAAAAGGATATGAAGTAGGGTGGCATTGTCCTGACATAAAAGCCAGTGGGAGTCTATGATATCGATGACATCTATTATTGTTTCAAACATAGTGTTACGCTCGTCATTTAGGGCGTTACAGAATAGTAATATACGCTTGGTTCTGTCTATAATCAATTATAGTTTACAATTATTTTCTTTCTCTATTGTAATGGGACACATAGTTAAATAAGCAATGTTAGCAAAAGTCCAAGTTTTATTAGGAACACATTTACCAAGTTTCCAAACTGCAAGTGGTTGAAGATTAGCATAGACACTTGCATAATGTAAAAGTTCAGGTCTCATTTCAAGTTTAGATCTCCACAATGATTCCTCGCAGCAGTGAACTGACATTTCAATATTCCTCCTCCATGCCGATTTCGGGGTAGAATATAGAGTGTTCACGTATAGGTGGAAAAACCAGCCAAGCTGATATTTCAAAAGTACACGATATATATCTTTAACAAACCAACGTTCTCGCTCTCATGTATCAAGAAGTCAAGGATTCTTCTGTGGAATATAATTTTCCATACAAATGAACATTTAGCTCTGCAGATTTTATTGAAGAAGTCAAGTTTGATTTTATCCACATAACCCTCAATTTTCCACAGTCCAAGACTGCTAATTGTTGTTTCTCTACAAGAGCGCTGATCGAGACCTATAATTCTTCTTGCCGCTTTTCTTTGACATACTTCAAGATCATATACCTGTGACTGGCTCAAGCTGGACCACAATTCACATCCATATGTCATTGCAGGTAGTACTATTTTTGACCATATTGTAGCACTATTAATTGGATTCATTCCACCCTTTCCAATGCCAGTCCCTACAATGGAATAAAATACTGACCTTCCTTTATCACAAGCATTTTTTACTGCAGCAGTATTGGATAGATCTGCGGAGAGATTAACCCCAGCGTAGATTCTAGAAGAAACTATAGGAATCAATTTATCTCCAAGCATGAACATAGATTTCTGTGTGATTTTCTTCTTCAAAAATATGACAATATTGCTTTTATCAGCATTGTATCGCAGTCTCCACTTCGATAAATAGTCATTGAGGTTACGAAGTAAAACACACATACCATTAAATGACGAAGATAAGCAAGGATGTGTCATCTGCTAGTAAAACACAGGGGATACTCAGAGTGCCAACTTGTATTCCAGGTTTTGAAGATTCCAACAAGGATATTAGGTCATTTATCATGACTAAGAATAGCCATGCCGATAGCGTTCTTCCTTGACCTACTCCTTGACTGACAGCGTATGGTTTCGAAAGATATCCGTTGAGCAGAACATGAGCCTTAACTTCTTGAAATTAATCTCTAATTAATCTCCACAGTTTTCCGTTGATTCCGAGATGGAATAGCTTACAAAAGAGGCCATCATGCCACACCGTATTAAAGGCCTTCGCATTGTCTAGGAATGCAGCATACACTTTTGATTGGCCTTCCAAATAATGGGCTATTCGTTCTTTTATAATGAAGGCTGCAGTAATGCCACTGCATTCGCTTCGAAATCCTTGTTGTAATGGGTGAGAGAAACCGATTTTATTGCTGTAAAGAATTAGCCTTTTCAGCAATATTTTTTCAAAAACTTTTTGAAATACTGGAACGATTGAGATATCTCTATAGTTATTCATATCTAGACTATCTTGTTTCCCGCCTGTAAAGATAGGTATAACATTTACAAGTTTGAAGTAATCAGGATACGTTTCCAAGGAAATTATGCTATTGTATACTTTGCACAAAATATAACTACTCGACTGACAGGCAAACATTAAATGCTCTGCACATATGTTGTCATGTCCACATGATTTATTTTTCTTCAGCTCTCTTACAGCATCTTCAATGTCTTTCGGTAGTATGGTTTCACACATATCCTTATCAGCTCCGTCATCAATATTTGAATCCACAGTATGTTTCATTTTGTTTCTAATTTCAGCTGCAAACGATTCGTTAAAATTAATATCTGGTAATTCAGTACTTAACATTTTAAAATGTTGGCACCATGCGTCACGAATTAAATCAGGGTCCCGTATTATTTCTCCTTCCACTTTTAGTTCAGAAATATCTTGTCTCTGCCCCTTCTTATGTAGTCTTACTATTCTGTAGAATTTCCCTACCTCCAGTTCTGCGGCTTTCTCCAGCTCATTTAATTGTTCTTGTTCGTACTGGTATTTTGCCTTGTTTAATTGTTTTCTGAAATTTCTTTTGGCATTTTTGTATTCTACATACGTTTTAAATTGTGTCCCACGTGGCCGTTAATCTTTTATCCATAACAATAGTTTTCTTCTCATCTCTTTATGCAGTTCAGACACATCAAAAAATTTCCAGTAAGGTTTTAAGTGTAGGAGGAATGTTTTTTGGGAAGCATTTTATCGGCTGTGTTGCGTAAAATAGTCGCAACAGTAACAAGAGTGTTTTGTACATCCGAAATACTATTTGCAAATAGCTCCATTGAGTTTAGGTGCACATTTATTTCATTTCTGTACCTCTCCTGTTGTTCTGAAGAAACCTTTTGCCAGTTAATTGTAACAATTAATTGTAACTGGATATCTGAAAAATGTTGATACCAGGAGTTACTCAGGAACTAACAACTCTACTCGTGCAGATAAATGATCAAATAAATTGAGATGATGATCATCTTCAATATTAGCACTATGAACTAAATCTATTTTGGAGGAGGGTATCAAAATGTAGTCAATCAAATACGAGCGTTTGCCATCAGATGAGCAATATTATATATCCTGGTATTTCAGAAGGGAAAATATAAAATGTTGTCATTAGATGCCTATTTGTCAGGAAGGATTGCAGTATGTAACCTTTACCATATTTGCTTTTTGGAATCACTTTTTTGGATAGCTCCGCATTAAAGTCACCACAGATAATCACACAACCTTTTTGATTATATTCATCATATAGGCATTCCACAGTTTCCATTATTTCTTTATAATCATCTAAAGAGGCGTTTGTGGAAGGAAACCACACACAGAACAAAAACAATTTAATAGCGCATAGGGTAATTTCAACTGCAATAACTCTGTCGTTCCCAATGTTATTCATTGGACGAACAGGTAATGATTTCCGATAGAATATTGCAGTTCCTCCAAACCCAGAGGGACGCTTTCTTTCCCATAGACATGAATTAATTCTGCTATCCGGTCTCAAAAAAAGCCATAAAATTCCTGTCAGTGATTTGAAAAAACTTTAATTGCTCTGGATATAGCCAATGTTCTTGTATACATTCAATACCTACCGTATGGAGTAATGAACAAAGATAGGGCGTTCCTGTCATAATGCCCTTCGCATTCCAAGTCATTATGTTTAGAGTAGTCGTCATTCGGAAAGTAAACAAAAGCTTTTCCACATACAAGTTGAAGACAATGACTCGTTTATCTCACGTACCATTCTCTAGCTAATACAAATTCTGGCCAAAATCCCTGCTGTAAAGTTTTGGTAAGCAGATTTTCCGGAACAGTGACACGAACGGCATAGGTTTCTCCCTTCATACTGGACCACTTTTTAAGAATCTTAATATTTGTGATCTGTACTCCTCGATTGTATGCATGTCTGCGTATTACATGATTTAACTCTTCAGGTGTATGGTCTGCTTTAATTCGAGATAACAACAACGATTTTGTTTTTGAACCCCTCTTCATTCCACTAAATGTCACAGTACTTATTCGCACCTGGATTGGTTTCGAATTGTTATTGTATGTATGGATGTATGTATGGATGTATGTATTATGTGTGAATGTGTCAGAAACCGTATTATGTGCAGTCTAATAATTGATAATTCACTTTTGTTTAATGAATATATCTACATCCCAGCATGTGGTTTCTTATTAGTGAGCTTCATTATTTTTCTTAAGCAAAATATTTCTTATAAAACGTGATTTGATCCAGCAATTAAAAACTTGTAATTGTACAGCACTGACTTTTGGGAAAGCACATGTTAAGGAAACTTACCTCTGGACACGATGGTCTATAGGATAAGCACTTTTTGGACGTTCAGGCCTCCTAAAATTAATGGCAAATAATTTCGTGAACATATTCAGTTTTTATTAAAAGAACATCTGAATGTACACCATATGTTGTTGTACCAAAGATAAGTAATTGTGTCACAATATTGTGCACTCATAGAACTATTTCGCAAACTTAAAATATACTTTTCGTGAAACTTCTGAGCACACAGACACATACGCTACATCATATTTCTACTAGACGAGTGTTAAGGAATAATTTAACAAACAGTTAAGGGAAGGATGGTCTGCATACATGTTGTGATATCATGTCCTTCAACTTTTTTTCTATTAACTTAGGGTTAATGTGCAAACACGGGTCCACTGTTAACACCTAGAATATACAAAGTCCATACCATTGGCGGCCCGATTAAGATAAAATACAAGTTAAATTTTTAAGACAAATAACTCTAGCAAAGTTATAATAGCACATTAGTTTGAAGTATATGCACATAACCGCGTAAAGTAAATTAAATATGTATTCAATGCTACAGATATCACTGCTGATTAAAATTGATTATCGTTTAATATCCTACGAGAAAGCGAACACAATTAACTAATCTTGACATTGAAAGACAAATTACTATATATGGAAGTAACTTGTGCAAAACACATGCCAGCATAGTTAAAAGTATGTGATATAATCAGACAGCGCGTATATATATTTATTCAAAACACACCTTTATCAAATACGTTTCCATCTACATATCTTGTTTACGTTTCTGATCGATTACAATGTTTTCTAACAGTTCTGTTCTTACCCATAACTAACATATTCAATATTTTTGTAACATTGTCGTGATGATTTTTCTATTGTCACATATTTAAAAGTTGACGTGTCAAAGCTATTTGTCAAGTAAGATAATATTCCCACAACAGCTTATTTATGTTTCAATTTTACATTTAACATTTATCAAGATATATTCGCAAAAACAGCAACACAAATTTATATTTTCACCAACATTGGCTAAATGAAAACTGCATCATGTCGGTTGTCACTATGAGACGCGATGATGGTGAAACAGTTCAATCGGCAATCCAAAGGTATAGTCAAGACACGACGATTATTTCGTGTAGTGGAAGGCGTGCATTATATATTATTTTAAAAACAAACATTTTCAGCTCACAATTCCTTGAAAACTGCATTATATATATATATATATATATATATATATATATATATATATATATATATATATATATATATATATATATACGACTGCAATGATTCATTAAAGACGATGTTTATTTTTAACATGACTCCGACATGTTGAAATCTATGTACCTTTAATGTAACACGTCGATAAAATAAAGATCCTGTAAACTATGTGTGCTTCCAACATCAAAACCAAACCAATTGACGTTTCTCTCTTCAGCGCTTACCGTGTGTGTGTTCCTCTAGTGTTTGTGTCAAAGCTAGAATCTCATTTCTCATTCACTGTTTATTATCTCTTCTTATATCATTTTTCTTTTCATTTACGTATAACATACCTGTTCGTGTAATTGTTATCATCTAGTATGTTCTGTATATCATGTATGCATATATATGTGTTATCATTTACAATAGTGTGTGAATGTTAAGAGTTGAAATATTTTGAAAAATAGATCCGGTGTTAATTATTTGGTTACTATTTTGACAATGTCAAACGATTGTGTAAATTGTCATTAAGGTGTATGTTTCAGTTAGCTCATGTGTGAGAATGGCTGGTGTTAAACAAAAACGGAGGGGTGATGTATCAAATCTTGGGGATCTGACATTACCTTCTATATACTGAGCTACAATACATGCTTTTCCAATTGTCACTCCCGAATGAGCTCGTTAAAAAGGAATGTACTATATAGCGTTCTTTTAGGATCATTTTGAATTAACTCAGCAGATCCTTGGTGTCGGTTGAATAGGGAATGCGTTTGTTGAATGGCCGTATAAATTGTACAAAAGTAATAGAAATCCTCGCGTTTTCTATTTTTGAGACTCTTGGAAAATTATTTTGATATCCGTTGAAACCTTATATTCATTATGTTCCTAAAGAAAATACACAAATAAAACAACATGTCACTCAAAATTGTTATGATTATTGCCGTTTTGTGTTCTCAAAACTTGCGTATAATGTTCACAAATTCAAAGTTAATTTATAATTCATTTGTATTTTTTCGTCCGTTGGGTTCGATGATGACCATGACATAGCTGATGTTTTTGGCTTCTGTGATAATGTGAGCAGCTGATCAAATAATGTGTGCCCTAAATTGGTTTTGGCACACTTGACATGATCTTCCGCATGGGTCTGCTTGAACAGCAGCGGACGTGTTCCTTTTCTGAGACGTTATTTGCTTTCGCTTCTGTGCTGCTTCTGCAGTCTTCCTTCATTAACACTCTGTACCTTGAGTTGGGATTTAGACTCCTCCAAGTGGGGCGATCCTATAAGAGATCTCACAATGCACAGGATTCATGCTGAAGAGTTTTGAGGATCCCTCGAGATAACTGTTTCTTCTGACCACCCTAATATCGCTTTCCCTCCTACACCTTACCGTATAAGATATTCTCTCGTAGCTGCTCTTCTGACATCCCGTGACATAACCTGCCAATATCAGCTGTGGTGTCATAAGCAGTACGTTTATGCTTGGAATAGTTGCTCAAGTCAGAACTCCAGTGTCTGGAAATCTTTCCTGTCCTCTTAACCTCATCAGTTCCTCAGGCAGCATCCGTGAAAGTTGTTTAGCTTTTTATCATGGAGTCTGCACACAATTCAGATCCCGTAAGTATACAGCAGGATCGGCAACACAATGGCTTTGCAGACCTTAAATTATTGTTTGTAGACTGATACCTCAGTTTTACCGCATATTAAAAACGATGTCCGCCAAATGCCACACTTGACTAAGCAAGTCTGACCTTTGTTTCAGTATCGATGTGAGCCGCACATGACTACTATTTGTGAATATGTTCACTGTCACGAAGGTTTGACCGTTTATTGTAATATTACGTGAAAGTTCGCACCTTCTCGATGTACATATGACTGACGACAGATTGTATTAGCTAAGAACAAGGATCAAACTATAATGGACAAATGTGCAATTTCTTGGGGAGGATTTGCAAGACATGGTAGTGTTTTTAATACCATATTCCATCTGTAAACCACATATAGTGTTCCATCGAAAATTCCGCAAGTTGCTTGTGGGAGTAGCACTACCTAATAAATGCAGGTTTTAAAAAAGTATTTCTATCAAACCTCCTTTATAATATAAATTCACAGAATAAGCTTCTAGATCGCACTTATCTGGACTCAAACGATGTTGGTCTACCAAATATATATCATTAGGTTTTTTTTCGTTGTTATTTCTTTGCTATCATTCGTTAAAATACATGTCAAGAATCAACTGAAAGAATATATATATCAATTATTTAAAAGGAGTTATCAGATTTGTATTGCATGTATTCTTGAACTTGTTATGTTGGTACATCTAATTATCACGATGTTTCTAATTTCAAGCCATATTACACTATGTGTATTGGTTTTCGATATAGCTCAACACATTTCCCCATATTTAGATCATTTACTATTAAGATATCATCATCAAAGGAACTGACTTCATTGCCTGCTTATAATGTATATGTTGTTCCTCGGAATGGCGGTAGATTATCGCGCATTGTTTGCTTAACTTATGAAATGCACGTTAATGTTGTGTTCGAGTAGCTTCCAAATTCACAGAAAAAATATTTACTATCTGGACCACTTTGGTAGCCTGAGTGGGTAGAGCCTCGGTCTCGGATGCGAGAGGTCATGCGTTGGAATCCTGGCCGAGTCATCGAGTCATATCAAAGATTTATAACAACGGTACTAGCAGCTGCCTCGATTGGCAATCAACATTACGCTCATACTGTTAGGAGTGTTCGAGCTGGTGTGAGGATAATGTGACAGTGTGGGATAAGATGTTATGTATCTGTGGCATGAAACTCCAGAGCTAGAGATCACTACTGGCACAATAGAGACGTCATAGTTATATGACTGTAAAATAGGTAAAGCTACGTTAAAACTCTGCATCACACACACACACACACACACACACACACACATTTTAATATATATATGTATATGCAAATATAAGTTAAAGTTACCTTTCTATGTCACCGCGGAATTGTAGTATTGTTATTTCTTTCTTACTTAGCTCATCTTGAAGTTTTCTGGAATGTAATAGATTTTAAAGTGCTATATTAAAGTCATTGTTTACAAATGTAAGTAGATATTAAATTGTCATGCATAGTAACTAGTATTAGTATGATAAAATAAACTTTTGCACACTAACGAAGACGATACTGTGATAGTCGATTTTGTTATTAGTTTATGTGAACGACGGATTATTATATTTGTCACAGTAAAATTTGAATTTAATCCACAACTACATTTTGACCATTCCAAGTCCAAATATAGTTCAAAACACTTACTTCTTTTCTTCCTCCAAGGCTTTTACTTGCCTGAAATAATAAAGACATCTTGATAATGTGTTCATAGAAGCAACTGAAGACGGAATTCAAAATAGTCGATTTAAATACTCGAAACAAACACTTTTTATTTGGGAACAGAGGTTGTGCATAATACACAGCGATAGCTGTGTTTATATGGTTTTTATGCAGAATACATAGTTGACACATACTATTTATGTCAGTATTTGTCAACAATATGGTTCAGCAATTTGAAATACTTTATAACAACTGCAACCAGATGAAAGCCGAAGGTTAGGCATATTTTAGTATTATGTAATATATAGTATAAGATTTGTGTTCCTTTATTTAAATGTGAGTAGAATGATAGAATAATCGGTAACTTTGGAAGAACACCATACATACGTATATATAATCGGCATGTGTTGATGATTCGCCTGGAATAAAAGAAGAACAGTGTTTTTCGTTGGAGAATAAAGGAAGCTACTAAAGACTGGAAAAAGTGGCTCACCCTCGCAGAGTGTCAAGTTCATTTATCCGTTTCATCCTCCTTTCTTCATCTTCTGATATTTCGGGACTAAAATAAAAAGTTCCGACATTGTTGTGAACGATCTTTTTTAATTTGGAGAAGGCATAATATAGTTTTGAATGACAAGTAGGAAAATGAAGGGTTCTTGAAATAATAATATTAGTGGAGAAACCGTTTCTTTCCATTATGATAAGGTATAAATACACGTGAATATTACACTTAAAAATGAAAACAAAACGAAATGAGTGTTTTTCCAATTGTCTGCATCTAAATTATTCTCACAACTTAACACGTTGTATCATTAAAACTTAGTGTGACAATGCTGATCGTTGTGCATTTTGAAACTTTTTCCAGGAAAAAATAAATCAACGGTTGTAGGTAAAGAAGAAATAAAACACTGACAAGCACTCGATGATTTGTATGCGAGTTTGTCATACTTGTGAAACATATTGTTATTTTATATAAATACTTTAGTATGAATTAAAATATATACATTAATGACTTTATTTATAAGTAAATCTACAACATTTGAGATATACGGTAATTATGACATGTTTAAATGTTTTATTACTACCAATACGTGATGTTTTTGAATAGATTTCATTCATGAAATATGAAATGAATTTATATTGGAGCATTTATTTGAAGATGAACATTACTGTCTTGTACCATACTACCTAATTAAGAATACAAAATAAGCTCGACAGTTGAGGCAAATATCCAAACCTTAAGTGTGTTAAATTCTTCAAAACATGTAATATGCAGCAATATAATTAAAGATTAATAAAGGATCGGATTTTATACAGAATCTATCGAAAATGACTGAATAATTTTGGGAATTTAGGTGAATATGTGGGTGGACAGGTAAGTCACTTACTGAAAGGATTTAAAGCAATTCATGGATTGGATGGAGTTCATGTGTAATTGATTCAGACCGTATGTGACTCAGTACAAAACGTTAATACTTGCAGTTTATCTGAGAGGTCTTGTTCCTGAGACCGATCCGATTTGGGAACAGTTTGCTGCGGACCGTTATTTCCATTTGACGTCGTTTTATTCTCATTTTCATGACTACAAAATCAAATGCATTTTACAAAAATCGAATTTCATTCATGTTATGGATAGCTTCTTCGTTGGCTTGGCAGCAATGTAGTCATGGTTGAACGTCTACGAGTTTGCATATTTGCGGTAGCTCAGGCATGGTCACACTAAAACGACTCCTGATTTAATGCGTTCGAAAGAACTCTCTTGGAGTGGAGCTTTTGAATCTAAAACCTAAAGTAAAAGAATCTACCACCCAGCCCAATGGACAAAAACAATAAAAACCTAACATGTAAATCAAACAAATATTACGGGCAACTTACCTTATAAACGCATCAGAAAATATTGTGCTTTGTAATATTAAATACATTGAGTTCCATGTACTAATAAACAAAACTCAGAATAGAGATAGCAAAACACCGTTTTATAACCACCTTGTCAGACTATTAATTCCACTAAATAGTAAACCAACATAACCTTTCCAGTAATACTGAAATTAAAATGTTAATTACTTATACCCGATCTGTGATGGGTGAGTTTGGGTGTGCAACAGGCAAATAAACCAAGTCTACATTTCCTCCTTTAATGTCACCGGTTACACTAGAGAATCACTCATAGCTAAATTCTTGATCTCTGCATAAACAAACACTTTCTAAGAAGATTTGGTAGCTTAGATAAATCTTATAGCATTTAATTCAGCGTCTGATTGGCTCTAATATGGCTGAAACTATTATGCTGAACATTGCCTTACTATATATACCAGCTTGATGCCCTTGGATACAAATGATCTTATATACAATTGTTGTATGGCTGGTAGGAAAATCATGAAATTCTTTGTGCTTCAACATACAGTTGCCGTGGAGATTAAAGTCCAGAAAACATCTATCAGAAAGTGTGCAACTCCAGGTTAAAAATTGTTTAAAATCAATATAAGCCAATTTACCAAATTTGGCACATTACATTGCTTATTTTCCAGAAGCTTCAAAACGTACATTGCTCGTGTTCTTCTAATGTTTAAAATAGTATCTCAAACTAAACCGAAACTTATCTTATATCAGTTTCTTTTTAGAACTCTTAAATAATTAAGTTAATGAAATATAGTGAATTAGTGCGTGTAACCGTCGTTTGATATTATCTTATGCAAATGCCTGAAAATATATTGCGGCATCTGTCACATCGTTTACCAATACGAAATACTCAGAATATTTGGTTCTCAATACCTCTTTATACTGGGTATTTTGTATGAAGTGGTCGTAGATTATCATGCAATGTATGTTGAACATACGAAATGCACGTAAATGTTCTGCTCTTGAAGTTTACAAATTCAGTAAAGATTAAATAATTGAATGTCTAAGCTAACGTAAGCTCAAGTCCCTATCTGTTCTTCCCCTGTGTTGTATTATTGCTTTTGTTTTCTTGCTTAGCTCAACTGAAAGTTTTTTAGAATTTACGAAAGCTAAAATTGATATCGTTAATAAATTGCACACATATGTAAGGACATATTCAGTAGGTATTGACATGATGAAAACTGTCTCATAGTAAGGAAAACTATACCGCCATAGACTATATTGTATTAGTTGCAGCGATGAACTTTGGTTTAGACGTTAGTAAAATATGATTTTATTAATACCGTTTGTTGTCCCAGATGGGGATCAGTCTTTAATAACAAAGATCTTACATTACCTACTATATAATGAGTTACAATACATGCTTTCCCAATATTCACTCCCAAATGAGCGCTTTAAAAAGCAACGTACGATAGAACGTTCTTTTAGAATCCTTATTAATTACCTCAGTAGGTCTTTGGTGTCAGTTGAACAGCGAATACGCTAGTTAAATGGATAGATAAAAGGTACAAAAGTAATAGAAACCAAACTCTCGATTTTTCTTTATTTGAGGCTCTTGGAGAACTATTTTGATATTTGTCGCAACCTTATCATTCATTGTAACCAGATATTCATGCGTTCGTAAATAAAATATAGAAATAAAAGAAAACGTCACAAATATTTGTTGTGATTACCTCATCGTAAAATTTGCCAATAAATTTAATTTATGCTTGATAAGATATTATCAACTTTTAAAAAAGAATAATCTAAGATCAGTCTTGCCATAAACTTGAAATGTACTACACTGTATTGTTTATCACAAACAGCAATGTAAGATAATTGAAAAACCTCATGAATACGTTGTCTCGTATGACAGAGTAAACCAACAAAATTAGAGCCTCTAATCGTAGCCATACGTGTCTGAATACAAACGAATCAAAGTACGGACACAACGTTGCAGCTACCATGACAACAGTCCATAACTCAGACCGTTAAACAATAATAAAATGTTTTATCTGCAGAATTATACCCATACTAAAATCGTGCAACTAAACTGAAACACCGCAGAAATCAAGATAAAAACATTTTTATCTTTTAGGACTCCCTGGTTCATAAAGTCATGCAAGACTGTAAATATGACAACCGGTTGTGTCAAGAGTGTTAAAGAAGACTGATGAACAGAAACAAATATAATGTAACGGTGGATGAATGATCACAATATCACTAAGGGCAATTAAATGGAAGATAAAGCGACTATAGTAGTCCTTAAATAAAGTGTTTCTGAATTGAATGTTTCATCCTGTGATTCCAAATTATAAACAGCTGAGCATTTGCACCGAAGGCGAAACACATTTATGTTAAAATAACGAATTTCACACTGTCATACGTGTATTTTAGGTGCAAATTAAACTACAAAAATCATTATGGTGATCTCGCAATAGAAAATATGGGACCTTGTGACGGAAGCTAGTCTATATTCCATATCGTTCCACTGTATCTTAAAGATTGTGATAGTGCACCTCTTTTAGACCTAAAATAACTTTTGAAACGAATATGAAGGTACCTGTTCTGTCATTCCTTATATTGTAGTATATCACACTTACCTGTTTGGAAATGCTAATATTACAATCGGATTTTTCACATCTTTAATTTCTCAACTGAACATTGAATTTGCAAAATATGGTCAGTAAAGGGCCGATATGGCGGTAAATCCAATATATGCATTCCAACTTATATATTTGATTATATACGTGTACACATATATGCTTGAACTTTAAACTTTATCAACATACGATTCTCAATGACTACAGGTGGTACTCTAATTTTACAGTTGCAGAGGTCATGATGAAGGATTCATAAATGTGCTCATTCGGACAAGATGGGTCCTTTTTGCTCTTTAGTCGTATGAGCTGGACTATTTGTGGCAGACGTTATATATATATATATATATATATATATATATATATATATATATATATATATATATATATATATATATATATATATATATATATATATATAAATACATGTGTGTGTATGTGCGTGTCAGAAACCGTAGTATGTGCAGTCTAATAATTGATTATTCGCTTTATATAATCGATACATGTAGATACCAGCATATGGTTTCTTCTTGGTGATCTTCATTGTTTTCGTTAGCAAAATATTTCTTATAAATCGTAATTTGATCCAGCAATTAATAACTTATAATTTTACAGCACTGAGTTTTGTCCAAGCACATGCTAAGGAAACTCACCTCTTGTCACGATGGTCTGTAGGATACGCACTTTTTGGACGTTCAGGCCTCCTAAAATTAATGGCATATAATGTCATGAACATATTTAATTTGTACAAACCAATATCTTAATGTACACCACATGTTGTTATACCATCGATAGGTATTTGTGTGACATTATTGTGCATTGATAGCACTCTTTTCCAAACTGAAAATGTACTCTTCGTAAACTTGCGAGCTCATAGGTATGCAAGTTTCATCATGTTCATACTATATGAGTGTTATGAAAACATTAATAAACCCTTAATGGATGAATGTTTTGCATACGTATTGTCATATCATGTCCTTCAATCTTTTTTCTATTAAATTACGGTTGATTTGCAAACACGGGTCCATTGTTAACACCTAGAATAAACACAGTGAATGCCATTCTCAGCGCGATCTAGATAAAATACAAGTAAAACTTTTGAGACAAATAACTCTAGCAAAGTTATAATAGCACATTAGTTTGAAGTATATGCACATAACCTCGTAAGGTAAATCAAACACTTTATTCCATGATACTGATATCATTATTGACTACTATCATTCAATGTAGCACGAGAAAGCAAACATAATTAACTGATCTTTACATTGTAAGAAACATTACCATATATGGAAGTGACTTGTGCAGAACACATTCCAGCTTAGTTCAAAATGTGTGATATAATCATACAGCGCATGTATTTATTCAAAACACACCCAAGCATTGCCAAAATATAAATTGCAATATGTAGATTGCCACTTGAAGGCACGATGATGGTGAAACTGTCCAGTCGGCAATCCAAAGGTGTAATCAAGCCCCGACGATTATTTCGTGTAGTGAAAGGCGTGCATTATATATTATTTTAAAAACAAACATTTTCAGCTCACAATCTTTTGAAAGCTGCATTTATTTATAATAATAATAATAATAATAATAATAATAATAATAATAATAATAATAATAATAATAATGAGGACTTTGTATAGCGCCTAATCTTTCGAAGCTCTAAGCGCTTCACACCATCAATAATGATATATTATTTATGATATTTGTATTAGCTAAAAACATGGATCAAACTATAATGGACAAATGTGCAATTTCTTGGGGAGGATTTGCAAAATATGGTAGTGCTTCTAGTACCACATTCCCTCTGTAAACCACATATAGTGTTCCATCGAAATTTCCGCAAGTTGCCTGTTGAGTATCACTACCTAATAAATACAGGTTTTAAATAAAGTATTTCTATCAAACCTCCATTATAATATAAACTTCACAAAATAAGCGCCTAGATCGCACTTATCTGGACTCAAACGACGACATGTTGGTCTGCCAAATATATATGTTTATGTTTTTTTCGTTATTATTTCGTTGCTTTCATTTCTTAAAATACATGTCAAGAATCAACTGAAAGAATATACATATCAATTATTTAAAAGGAGTTATCAGATTTGTATTGCATGTATTCTTGCACTTGTTTTGTTGGTACATTTAATTATCAAGATGCTTCTAATTTCAAGCCATATTACACAATGCGTATTGGATTTCGATATAGCTGAACATATTTGCCCATATTTAGATCATTTACTATTAAGATATCATCATCAAAGGAATTGACTTAATTGCCTACTTATAATGTATATGTTGTTCCTCCGAATGGCGGTGGATTATCGCGCATTGTTTGCTTAACATATGAACTGCACGTTAATGTTCTGTTCGAGTAGCTTCCGAATTCACAGAAAAAATATTTACTTCGGTAGCCTGAGTGGGTAGAGCCTCGGTCTCGGATGCGATAGGTCATGCGTTCGAATCCCGGCCGAGTCATCGAGTCATACCAGAGATTTATAACAACTGTTGCCTCCATTGGCAATCAACATTACGATCATAGTGTTAGGACTGTTCGACCTAGTGTGAGGATAATGTGACAGTGTGGGATATGATGTTACGTATTTGTGGCATGAAAATCCAGAGCTAGAGATCACTATTGCCACAATAGGAACATCATAGTTATATGACTGAAAAATAGGTAAAGCTACGTTAAAACTCTGCATCACACACACACACACACACACACACACACACACACACACACACACACACATACATACATACATACATACATACATACATACATACATACATACATACATACATACATTTTAATATCTATATGTATAAGCAAATATAAGTTAATGTTACCTTTCTATGTCACCGCGGAGTTGTAGTATTGTTATTTCTTTCCTACTGAGCTCATCTTGAAGTTTTCTGGAATGTAATAAATTTTAAAGTGCTATATTAAAGTTATTGTTTACAAATGTAAGTAGATATTAAATAGGCATGCATAGTAACTAATATTAGAATGATAAAATAATGTTTTGCACACTAACGAAGACGATACTGTGATAGTCGATTTTGTTATTAGTTTATGTGAACGACGGGTTATTATATTTGTCACAGTAAAATTTGAATTTAATCCACAACTACATTTTGACCATTCCAAGTCCAAATAAAGTTCAAAACACTTACTTGTTTTCTTCATCCAAGGCTTTTAATTGCCTGAAATAATAAATACATCTTGATAAAGTGTTCATAGTAGCAACTGAAGACGGAATTCAAAATAGTCGATTTAAATACTCGAAACAAACACTTTTTATTTGGGAACAGAGCTTGTGCATAATACACAGCGATAGCTGTGTTTATATGGTTTTTATGCAGAATACATAGTTTACAGATACTATTGATATCAGTATTTGTCACAAATATGGTTCAGCAAATATAAATACAGTATATTTATAACAACTGCAACCAGATGAAAGCCCAAGGTTAGGCATATTTTAGTATTATGTAATATATAGTATAAGATTTTTGTTCCTTTATTTAAATGAGCGTAGAATGATAGAATAATCGCTAACTTTGGAAGAACACCATACAGACGTATATATAATCGGCATGTGTTGATGATTCGCCTGGAATAAAAGAAGAAAAGTGGTTTTCGCTGGAGAATAAAGGAGGCTAATAAGGACTGGAAAAGTGGCTCACTTTCGCAGAGTGTCAAGTTCATTTATCAGTTTCATCCTCATTTCTTCATCTTCTGTTATTTCAAGACTAAAATAAAAACATCGGACATTGTTGTGAACGACCTCATTTAATTTGGAGAAGGCATATGATAGTTTTGAATGACAAGTAGGTAAATGAACGGTTCTTGAAATATTATTAGTGGAGAAACTTTTCTTTACATTATGATAAAGGTATAAATACACGTGAATATTACCCTTAAAAATTAAAACAAAACGAAGTGAGTGTTATTCCAACTGTCTGTATCTAAATTATTCTCACAACTTAACACTTTTTTCATTAAAACTTGGTGTGACAGTGTTGACCGTTGTGCATTTCGAAACGTTTTCCAGGAATTAATCAATCAACGGTTGTAGGTAAGGGAGAAATAAAACACACTGACAAGCACACGATGATTTATATGCGAGTTTGTGATACTTGTGAAACATATTGTTATTTTATATAAATACTTTAGTATGAATTAAAATATATACATTAACGACTTTATTTACAAGCAAAGCTACTGTTTAGTCGATTCGAAAGAATTGAGATATACGGTACTTTTTACGTGTTTAAATGTTTTATCACTAGCAATACGTGCTGTTTGAATAGATTTCATTCATGAAATATGAAACGAATTTATATTGGAGCATTTATTTGAATATGAACACTACTGTCTTGTAACATGCTACCTAATTAAGAATACAAAATAAACTCGACAGTTGAGGTAAATATCCAAACCGTAAGTGTTTTCAATTCTTCAAACATGTATTAAGCAGCAATATAATTAAAGAATAAAAAAGGATCGGATTTTATACAGAACTCTATAGACAATGACTGAATTATTTTGAGTATTTAGGTGAATATGTGGGTGGACAGGTTAGTCACTTACTAAAAGGATTTCAAGCAATTCATGGATTGGATGGAGTGCACGTGTAATTGATTCAGGCCGTACGTGAATCAGTACAGAACGCTAATACTTGCATTTTATCTGATAGGTCTTGCTCCTGAAATCGATCCGATTTGGGATCAGTTTGCTGCTGACCGTTGTTTCCATTAGACGTCGTTTTATTCTCATTTTCATGACTACAGAATCAAATGTATTAAAAAGAAATCGAATTTCATTCAAGTTATGGATAGCTTCTCCGTTGTCTTGGCAGCAACGTAGTCATGTTTCAACTTCTACGAGTTTGCATATTGGCGGTTAGCTCACGCATGGTGAGAATACAAAGACTCGTGGTTTAATGCGTTCGAAAGAACTCTCATGAAGTGGAGATTTCTAATCTAAAACCTAAAGTAAAGACACCTAACACCCATCCCATTGAACAACAATCCCAACAAACTAACATGTAAATGAAACCGTGATTACGGGCAACGTACCTCCTCTACGCAAGATAAAATATTGTTCTTTGTAAATACATTGAGTTTCATGTACTAATAGACAAAGCTCAGAATAGAGATAGCAAAACAGTCTTATAACCACCTTGTGATAACTGAAATGCCATTAAATAATAAATAAACATAACTTTTCAAGTAATTCTGAAATTAAATTTTTAGTTACTTATACCCGATATGTGATGGATCGGTGTGGGTGTACAACAGACAAATAAAACAAGACTACATCTTCTCTAATGTCACCCGATCACACTAGAAAAACACTCATACCTAAATTACTGATCTCTGCATAAATAAACAATTTCTAACAAGATTTGGTAGCTTTGATACGTCTTGTAGCATTTAATTCATCGTCTGTTCGACTCCAATATGGTTTAAACTATTAAGCTGAACATTGTCTTACTATAGATACCAACTTGTTGCACTTGGATACAAATGACATTAGGTACATCTGTTGTATGGCTGGTAGGAAAATCATGAAATTCTTTGTGGTTCAACATACAGTTGCCGTGGAGATTAAAGTCCAGGAAAATCTGTCAGAAAGTGTGCAACTCCAGGGAACAAAATCGTTTAAAATCAATATAAACCAATTTACCAAATATAGCACATTACATTGCTTCTTTTCCAGAAGATTCAAAACTTGCATTGCTCGTGTTCTTTCAGTGTTTATAAGAGTATCCTAAACAAAAGCGATTCTTATCTAATATCAGGTTTTTTTTTAAAACTCTTCAATAATTTAGTTATTGAAATATAGTTAATTAGTGCGTGTAACCGTTATTTGCTAATATATTATGTACATGTCTGAAAATACATTTCGGCATCTGTCACATCGTTTAACAAAATGAAATACTCATAAATATTTGGCTTTCATTAATCTTTATAATGACTATTTTGTATGAAGTGGTTGTAGGTTAACACGCATGGTATGTTGAACATACGCAATGCACGTAAATGGTCTGGTCTTGAAGTTTACAAATTCAGTAAAAATTACATAATTGTATGTCTAAGCTAACGTAAGCTCAAGTCACCTATCTGCTCTTCCCTTGTGTTGTATTATTGCTTTTATTTTCTTACTTAGCTCATCTTGAAGTATTTCGGAGTATACGAAAGCTTAAATTGATAGCGTTAACAAATTCTACACATATGTAAGGAGCTTTTCACGGACATACTATAAATTATGTATTGGCATGATGAAAAGCGTCTCATAGCAACGAAAACTATACCGCGATAGACTATATTTCATTAGTTGTAGCGATGAAATTTGGTTTGGTAAAATATGCGTTTATTAATACAGCTCGTTGCCCCAGATGCCTGCGTGGTCTATGGTACTCGCCTTTACAGATCCTTGACCTTTTACCTCTGCCCCGAAGGTTCAAACCTTGGGCTAGGCTATGTGTGAATGTGACAATGTTTTGGCAGTTTCTTTCCGTTGGGTGGTGGTTTACCTAGGATTTCCAGGGTTCTTTCTTTACCAGATTAATACTGGCCGCCATATAAAGCCTATCACATGTGGCAAAATGGCCTTTAAATACACACACAAATATCATCTACAAATTTCAAGGGTCAAAGCATTTTACGTTAGGCAAAACTATCGCATATGTGCGTTAATAAATGTGTTCTAGTTTACATTATCTCTAAGCTCTAATTATGTTTGCTCTGTAAGGTTTTTGCTTTTGCATGTTTTACACATTAAGCACTTCAGTTAAACCTTACGTGACGTGTATTCAATCTTATTAAAAATATGGGGTTTAGTTGAACGCATGGAAACATGAATAAAATCCAATTGTAAAATAGAAACAAAGAACCCATTAATAATGTTTCCAATATTCAAATCGTGGAAGGTTTGTAATTGACATAGTGTTGATCTGAACTGAACATTTGAAGGGTAATAAGACCAAAACACAAATGGAACTTAACGTGGAATAGCATTTGAATCAATTACTCGAGATGTTAATATAATTCAGTGGTATAATAATTTGACGTTTTCTTCACTGTTTCCCTCTTTCTGATGAATACATCGTTTGAGAACTATACGTATGACCGCACATTTAGATCTATGATTGACATGTCATATCTTATTGTTAAAGATGAATATTAGTAAAAACAAAAGATAAGAAATGTCACCAATAAAATCACTATCGTGATTCTTTCTTTCATAACGAAGCTTATGTTGTCAAGTTTACAAGTTATGGAGAAACATCTTGAATCAATGATGAAGTTTGTATTGTGTAATCATACAAATATTTATTGGAGGCAAGCATATTACTAACTGAATTTAAAATTATATAAACAGCTATTTTGCTGTTACTTTCCGCAAAACTAAAACCTATTGCACCATAATTACTAGCTTAAATGCCAATCCTTGAAAGAATGTTTCAAAATAGTTAATTGCAATAATGCGAGTTTCGAACTCGTGACCTCTTTTTTACCGAAACGGAAGACATAAAGTAAGTTTCAGAATAAAAATTAAAATAAAAGGGAAAACAAAAATTAAAACACTTGAGATGTGCGTTTTTAGAAAGTTTCAACATAAAAATATACAAATTAACAACAATAGATGTATCGCGTTTCGAACTCGTAACCTCTTCTTTGGCATCTTGGAGATATACACGAAAGTTTCAATACAAAAATTTAAAAATAGTTTGTGCGGAGGTGGTGTGGGGGTGGGGGATAGGAATTTTAACCTAACTGTTAACATTTGTTTAGTTACATCGCTATGATGTCTGGATTGTGACAGACTATAGTGATGTCTAGCATTGGGGCATTTTGCCGCAGACATGAGGCGTCATGCCACACCCAGTCAAATTATCCTGGACCGCTCACTTCGTCTAGTGCTTACAGCCTCTGCGTCGGATAAGGGAGGTCGCAGATAAGATCTCCGGCCGAGTCATACCAAAGACATAAAAAATAGTACTAAGAGCTGCGTCGCTTGGCGATCAGAATTAAGAGGTTGATGTTCGAACCAGTATGCCTGGTGTAAGGACAATGAGACTGGGTGGGACATCATGCCACATGTCTATGGCATGATGCCACAGTGCCAGACATTACTATAAATTACCACACTGCACAGATCGTAGCGATATGACTGAAACATTTTTAAAGCTACGTTAAAATTCCAAATCACACGCACTCATTATCCTGACACCAGGCCGACCAGTCCTACTTCTAACATATTAATATTATTCTCCAAAAGAGGAAGCAGGTAGTACCATTGTATAAGTCTTTGATATGACTCAGCCGGGGTTTCCACCTGCGGTCTGCTAAACATGGTAAACTAAACAACATAATCAAGACAAACCTATTCAACATTATTATTTTTATGACGTCAGGATCTTGTTTTGTGTATTTGTTTTACGACCACAAATTATTGTCTGTTCACAAATAAAATACTTTAGAACACAAATAAGCTGAATTGCATACAAAACCTTTAGTGTCTTAACAAAATCATTATTTAAAAAAACACGTTATGAAAATAATATCATATACTTTAAATAAAAGAAAGCGTTTCTTATAGAATTACATAGACATGGAAACAGTAAGCAGCTGAGTGACAAGGTGGGTGGACTGGTGGAGACACTTGCAGAACGGGGAAGGATTTGCGTGGCTTGAAATGAGTGCATGCGTCATTGATCAATGCAGTTCGTTTATAAGTACATGTTTAATACTTGCATTATATCCGACAGGTTTTGCTCCTGAGACTGATCCGGTTGGGGATGTTTTTGCTGTCGACCGATGTGTTCCTTCAATGGCATTTTATTCTTAATTTCATCCCTACTAAATTAAATACATTACACAATTTAATAATTTCATTACGTTACGTGTTTGTGAGTGTATTAACACTTTTATAATAATAATAATAATAATAATAATAATAATAATAATAATAATAATAATAATAATAATGAGGACTTTGTATAACGCCTAATCTCTAGAAGCTCTAACGCTTTACAACATATAAATGATATGAATACAATAAAACAAAACACCACAAAAGTAAAAAAAACAACATAAAAACATGCTGAAAATATGTAAGGTAGGAACCATTATTAGGTCCCTAAGTTTGTTCATGCAGTCGAGGTAGGTAAATTTTAAGAGCACTCTTGATAGGGATCACTGTGCCTTTGTGTCTAAGTTCAATAGTCAATTCATTCCACGTTGATGTGGCCTGGTATGCAAAGTTCGTTGTCCATATAACTTCATTTTCAAAGTGGGAATAATCAGTGCATGATTGTCAGAAGAGGCGCATGAATATTCTAGCTGGTGTGTTCACTTGGGTGAGATCGGATAGGTATGTTGGACTGGAGTCTGTCAGTGAAACGAAGCACATAGAACAAATGATGGTCTGACTGGATCGAATGGATAGCAAGTGTAGGGTACAGAGCAGCGGGGAGGTGTGCTCTAATCGTGATACTCTAAGGAATATTTGAGCAGCTCTGAAGTTTTTGAAGTCTGCAGAGTAGATTTTGAGACGAACCATGCACACTTGCGTTACAATACATGTAGTCCAGTCTTAAAAGTACGAATGAACGCACAAGTGTTGTAGTGGCATCAGCTAAAAGATAGTTACGTATGGATCCGATGTGTCTCAGCTCAAGATATGCAGCCTTGCATATGTTCATGATATGTTGATGTAATGTAAGAATACTGTCCAGAGCAAAACGCTAGGTTTAGTATTGACTGTGTGAATTTAATGATGGTGTTGCTGCTATTTATTGTTTGAGGTAAAGGATGAGAATGAGAAAGTCATTGTGTTGTAATCAGAATGGCCTGAGTTGTATCATCACTCATCTGCAGCATCCATGCTTTCACATCCAAAATGCACATTTCTACACCTTGGATGGTAGCATCAACTTAAGTTTGGTGGCTAGATTCATATATTCGTGTGTCATCAGCGTACAATTGTGTGTGTGTGTGTGTGTGTGTGTGTGTGTGTGTGTGTGTGTGTGTGTGTGTGTGTGATTTGGATTGTTAACGTAACTTTAACATCTTTTCAGTTATATTGCTAGGATTTCTGCAGTCTGCCAGTTTAAAGTGACGTCTAGTACTAGGGAATCATGCCGCAGACATGTAGCAAGGTGTCGCATCTAGTTACATGATCCTGACCAGTCTTAACACTAACCTCTTAATGCTGAGTGCCAAGCGAGAGAGCTGTTAGTACCATTTTTGTAAGTCTTTATTATGATTCTGTTGAGGATCGAACTTACAACCTCCCATATCCGAGGCGGACGTTCTAACCACTAAGCCACTGCACCGGTCCAGTTGGTAAAATAATGGATGATGATCTATGACACTTCAGAGCGGCTGAGTATAGAATGAAGAGAACAGGTCCACGAACAGAACCCCGTGGAATCTAACAACATAATCAACTGGGCTTGAGTCAATTCCATTTGCTGAGACGATTTATATCTTATTGACTAAGTATGACTTGAACCACAGTAGGGCTGTATTGTGAGTTCAAATACATGGAAATAGTGAAGTACTATAGCTTGGTCTGTTGTGTCAATGCTGCAGACAAATCACAGAGCGTGAGGACTATAATCTAGCCGCAATCAAAAGCAGAGAGAATGTCATTAACTACTTTCAGAAGATTAGTTTCAGTACTGTAGCAAGGGCGATATGCGGACTGTACATTGCTTAGAAGACTGTTTGAATTCGGATGACATACAATTTGGATTAGAACAGCTTTTTCTAAGATTTAAGAAGAAATATTAATAACATCAGTTAGTGAAGGCAATATTGGATAAAAGCACTCAAGCAGCAGTGATGTTGGAATTGGATTAAGGTCACATGAGTTGGACGTACTCTTCGTCACGATTTTACGTACTAAATCCATATAAATAGGTTCAAATGCTGGTAATATTTGCCACTGACATTCTGTATCGCAACTGTATGGAGACGACGAGTCAGTTTAAACTGTGTTGTAAAGCGTATCTCTAATAGTTTGTACATTTTCACGGAAGATATTTGCAAGCAGGTCCGGAAGGTTTACTGCAGATAGGTAGTTGGAAGTGGTGTACATTTGTTGAACTCTTTGCATCTGAAACTTTCCATGATCTTAGTACTGTGGTGGGCTGATTTGGCTGCATGCACAATGTGACGTTCTTCTTAGTGGCTTCATAGATTTGCTTATAGCGAGTCTGCTGGAAAGTCAAAGCCTCTCAGCTTTACAGAGGTCTCCATTATTAGTGCGAAGCTGTTCACTAACACTGCTATACCACAGTGAACACTTTGTAATTGATACACTGCACTTGGTGACTTGGTCATGTTTATCAATATACGAACCCAGGCAGCTATCGAGTTCTGCTGTTGGAGGTGTGCAAGTTGTTAGGTTTGCTTGGATGTCATGCATTATTTTGGTTCTGTTTATCATACTGAGGTGTCTCTTAGTATTGAATAAAGTTGAGGGTTAGGGACTGCTACGTCAAGATGACATAATGCAGAGGTGATCTGATGCACGTTCGTTGGATACAAGAGTGGACCGTATAATATTATCATCAGATCGATGGAAAATATATTCTTACGATTGACCATGTTCATAGGTGCGTTGGTTAACTAACTGTTTGAGATTGAAAATGGTAAGTGAATTTAAGAGTTTTAATGTGTACGGATGTCCAATTACAGTCAAAGTGAACGTTGAAATCTCCAAGAATATTCAGGTAGCCACTTATCAAACTTTTATACTCCATGAGATCCGGAACCTTCTCCAAAATGAGAGATTCAGTCAGCTTCTATATTTTACTAGGGGAAGGGTGGTAGACGCAGAGAAAATTGACAAACATCTGTTCCAGTGTGAGTGTTGCTTGGACTAGTTCAAACAAAGTGTAGTATAAATTAAAGGTTGTGGTGTGGTTAATACGTTTGACAATGGAGTTGCTTGTGATGACATAAATTCCACCTCCACGAGACTGCAGGGGAACGACTTGATGGAGTAACCTGTAGTCGCTAGATCCGCACAATTGGGCTCATCAACGGATTATTTTAGCCATGTTTCTGTCAGGAACAAGATATTATGATCGTTGATAAAATGATCTATTTGGAAGCGCTTTTCCGGTGGTCCTACTGATTGGGCGTTGAATAATGCAATACACAGTGATACCTCTTGCATATTGGACACAAACGTTGACGATTCAATAGGGATTTGAACCATGTTGTCTAAATTAACGATAGAAGTTTGAAACTTTTGAGCCGGCAAGAGAGAAAGGAAGATAACTGGAATTGTTCTTCCGGTTCTACACCAGCCAACATTGAAACAACGTTATTTTATTTTTCGCTTCATTTACATTTGCGTAATGATGAATGTAGTCCAATTTAGTTTAGTCTAGAGCACAATATGGTGTGCAGAGCTAAGGAGTATTCATTTACAGCAATTAAAAAGAGTCCATCATAGCATAAATGGGTTGATTGGCAATCACACATGGCGGACGTTATAGCAGTTGAGCAAGAGAGCTAAGAATTCCAAAGCAAGAAGATATGAAAACAAATACATAGGAACTGAGCAACCAATGCATGATGAGCAACAAAACGTAGACGAAGACGGACAAAACAAGCACATATATCATGAAAAACGGCACAACAAAACGGAACAGCTGCTTCAAGCCGGTTAAGCGATAGCGGCCAACTTGTGAAGAGCACGATTACATGCAAAAATTGATTACTCACAACGACATTTTGTGGTGGTAAGTGAGTCAAATTTAATTGTTTATGTCTGAACTTGAAGGGGTTGTACAATGAAATGTTACAGAAAATTTTAAAGAGATTTTTCTTCCTTCGTGCAATGTCGCCAGCATCGAATATAAAATCTCAAAAAAATTTCAAGCAATTCTCAAGCAGTAAGAAAAGATATGTACATAGAAACATGAACGTGCACAAACACACACGCACACTAAATAGATATACACATATATTGATCGGTAGACATTCATATTGTATATATGTACTAGCAAAAATGTACTAAACGAAAAGATGTATAGATAGGTAGTTATCGATAGATTTTTGTTAATAATACCGACAAAATTATCATCTCACCCCTGCTGCACTTCATTCTGACTTGCACTATGACCAGCTTTCTGATGCTCATTAGATCCAGAAGATTTAGCCGTGGCCATGCTGTGAGAAAAGTTATATTATAAACAAATAAAGGAGTATAATATATGATGTAGCGATAGCGAATTTGAATGATGAATTCAAAGACAAAATGTTGTTTAATTAATGTTCATTAAAGTCCAAAGGATCAAGTAATTACCTCAACAGCGAGCAATCAGACATGCATTAGTTCGCAGATAGATGTAATTAGAGTATTCTGCTTGCCGTACTTCTGAACCATGGTGAAACGCTTTTGCTCAAATTGAGCAATGTTAAGTAACATTGCTACAGACATGTATAAATGTATTCTAAAATAATGTAAGCATGTGCCAAAGTTAAGGAAGAAAGTAAACTAGAGACTGATAATATAAACTTTAATAATATTACAGAGGAAGAAGTGTTGCAGCATATCAAGTCTATAAAAACAACAAATCATCAGCCATTGATTGCGTATCGAATGAGCACATAAAGTATGGTGGAAAGTATTTAGTGAGACATTTAACTGCCCTTTTTAATTATATGATCCATTATGAGTATTTGCCTAATGTATATAGATGTTCGTTATTATACCGATATACAAACAAAACGATAGAGATAAAAAGAGGATATTGTGAATTATCGTGGTATAACAGTGACATCTTGTCTGGAAAAATTGTTTGAAAACATATTGATGACCAGAAATCAAAAGTATTTAGACAAAATAAACTGTCCACATCCTTATCAATTTGGATTTCGTAAGGAGGCTGGAGCTATCTCTGTTGCATTTACTCTTCAAGAATGTTTGATGTACTTTAATAATCATAACTCTAATGTGTATACTGTTTTGCTAAATGATGCCAATGCATTCGATAGACTGTGGAATTGTGGACTACTAAATAACTAAAAATATTAGGAATTAATGCACAAGTATGAAGAATAATATCCCATTCCTACACACAGTCTAGTGTCTGTGTAACGTGTAGAGTATGTTTATGAAACACATTTAAGTTACGGAGAGGTGTTAGTCAAGGGCGTGTAATGTCAGCTTTTCTATTTATCGTGTACGTATATGACCTATTATAATGACTAAATGCAGGATAACAGTGAATCAGACAAACAAACCTGCATGGTTTTGTGAGACGACACTACTCTACTAAGCTCTACGATGAATGGATTACAAATTATCGTGAATACAGCTTATCAGTATGCACAGAAGTGGAACTTGAAATATAACTCTAACAAGAGTAATTGGATGATATTTATATTTAGTAAAACAAAGGAAGTGTACTCATCAAATGAAATTACTCTGGAATCACATACTATTCGTAGAGCGAACAAAGTCAAATACAAAGGAGTTAGTTTTTCACAACCAATGAAAACTAATGATCGTATAGTCTATTCCTACGATAAAGCTAAACTTGTAACAAACTCACTATTCTCAATTGGATTAAATGCAAATGGGATGAATTCAATAGATTTTGTAAAAATCTGGGAAACAGTTATATTGACGTCTATGGCTCAGAACGTTCGTTTATTATGTCATATCAGGGCATTCAATCAATGGAGAAAATACAGCGATATTCGCCCGAAGAGTACAAGGTTTCCCTCAAAGACAGCCTTTTTGATCTACGACAACATGCTTAGGGATGATATATATGGAAGCTCGCGTAGATAAGCAAAAGCTCGTATTCAATGGTCGCATGTGCAGAACATGAGCAAACTTTACTGCTAAAAAGGTTTTCCTCTGGGCTGTTGTAAATTTGCCTTTTGACTCCCAACATAGCTACAACTTTCTTATATATCATATAAATACTGCACTTAAATAGTATGATTTAGAAGACTATCTGAACGACTTTATTTTGAATGGAAACATTCCAGATAAACTAACATTGACATGCTTAATTGGGACAATAATACACATATCTAAGGAGAGAAAACATGAAATGAGTATCAGAAATCCACCAGAAGGATTCGTAGATGATTAAAAATTAAGTCAGGACTGAAAATGCACCACCAATGGAAAATAGCTTGCACTGACTCAAGCAGGAAAATGGAATATGGGACATTAATTCGTATTGAAGGAATGCAACCAAGACCTGGACAGTATCCGCTATGTGGCAAAATGTGTCATGACCGTATTTTGCACATTTCGATCAATTGTGCCTTAACCTTAGGCGACAGAAAACACTTGATGGAAAGTCTATTTTCGTATATGCCTCCAGTGATTTACCGTGCTTTCTTTGATCAGATCAATGATGATATAATGAGTATACTACTTGGTGGGTTTAAATGACATACCATAACGTTTAGAACTTGAGGCATGGATCAATGTGATCAGACTATCTACTAAATATTGTATTAAGATAAAGGATAGTATATATTCGATTCAATAAAGAACTCACACAGAATATAAGGACATACTTGTACTGGATTGCAAAGCGATTAGGAAACTATTTTTGTTCTGAGGAAAATATTTTAAATGTTCAAATATGTATAAATGCATATAGTGTAGTAATGTTATTAATTTATTTATTCGATTGCTATTGGAAATAATTCAGTGGACTTGATAAGTAATGAATCCACTTATTTTGTGATTCTATATATTTCATTACATTTAATTGCTTTGTATGAAAATTTTCAGAAAATGGAGGAATAAAAGAATATCAATCAATCTCTCTCTCTCTCTCTCTCTCTCTCTCTCTCACACACACACACACACACACACACACACACACACACACACACACACGCGCACACACATACATCAGTAACATTATTTGAAGGTTATAATCAAATATATTCATAGCGCAATACAAACAATTCATGATCCACATTTAATCTTGTAATCATGTATCCCATATAAGAGAAAAGCTACTTTACCACTAATCAATATTATGAAATAAACGCCCCCACCCCAATCTAGGATATATATGTTTATCTAGATAAAGCAGTTCTACACAAATACATTCCCAATCATGAGTGAATGTTATTTTAACCCTACTAACTGACATAAGCAGCATATGAATACATGCAGACATTTTGACCTATTTGTCGAGGAGCTACATTGTGCAAGGTTTTGTTGGCTTTCATACTACACAGTATAATTAAGAAACGTCTCATATTCTATATATTTGCTTGTACATTATAATCATGACTGATGAGTTGTTCGTGATAAAAACGCACGACACGTGGTTTTCATTTAAGGTTAGCTCATAACTTATCTTACTGTTGACTCTCATGTGTATTATTAATACACCGCAATTATGTCGTTACTGTCTACACTGCAATGTATTGGGTTCGTAATATACGTTAGTACATGTATACAGACATACGTTCGTGTTACCAGCATATTACTTCCTTGTCGTATTTTTTGTTATTGCCGTGTTTTACGAACGGATGATACCAAGAAAAATACCGTTTTCAAAGTTTTTTTTTGTTTCCTTTCCTTCTTCTGCTGTACTTTTCCCATGAGACGCGAAGTGAATGAACTGTCAAAATATTGTTTAAAAGATTGGAGTCACTGATACAGCATTCTTTAAAGACGTTCACACCAATATAGTGTCCTACATAAGGTGTACAATTGTTTATAATATAAATTTATGAAACATTATAAGAAACAGAACCTAAAAAATGAATATTTCTGACCAGAATGCATACGCGTATTATTTCTCCATTCTTCAACCTGAAGAATGTATTGCCAATTGAAGGGAGATGAAATCTACTATAATTGTGACGAAGACCAAATGAGAAAGGTTTTCAACAAAACATTATGAAAGGATGTCTATTTTCATGCACTATAAAATCACTCCTGGATACCAACTGGCTTTAGTTTTCCAAAGTGTTCTGCATGTCAATAAGAGACAACGTCGTGATAGAATTAATCTCCAACCACTATTCTCAAAAATCAGTTTAACTTAACATTTAGGTTTGCAAAATGGAACGTTCTCCATTTGGAGCTTCTATCAACATTTGTGGATACATAATAGCAACTAAGATAATTGTGTATTCGCCAGTTCATCCTCGCTGCTTCAATGCTATTGTCATGTGTTCTATTTTAAGTATACCCTAACGTATTTCTTCTAGAAATGATAATACTAAAATATTTAAAGAATATTTTTAGTATCCCCTTAGCTTTGAACCAGTTAGACATGCGATCAAATACAGATTGATTTTCATGAGAAGAGAGCTCCAAATACGCTTGTGGCTTCTGTATTTAATACAGTGTTAAATACATACGCTACACCCTTAAACTTATTTATTACGCTAATTAAGTCAAAACCAACCAGTCCTTATACTCCTTGAAATCTCACTTAAAAAAATATCTACCCAAATAGACCCAGTCTATTACATTGAACT
The DNA here is from genome assembly GCA_030141615.1 of Unio pictorum. Lineage (NCBI taxonomy): Eukaryota > Metazoa > Mollusca > Bivalvia > Unionida > Unionidae > Unio > Unio pictorum. The sequence continues at coordinate 1,499,193 of JARLTB010000378.1, read as the reverse complement.
TATAAGAATATCGCAGAGTTTACAAACGGAACTTGACTTAAAAGTAAGCCATCTTAAGAAATATTTTCAAAAACAACTTTTCGTTCAGCAGTAGGTGTTAATAAAGTGCAAAGCATTTCTTCCAAGTCTGTACAAAATAACTAGCTACCAGAAATCGAACTATGCACGTGCAGGTTTATAAAAGAAATATAACTTCGTTATTAATGTTTAACACTGTAATTGTAACAGGGAAACGTCTAAAGTGATCCCAAAGTAAACCAAGATATGTGTTCAGTCATTACCTCAGTATATTCCTCATATAGTTTACCAGCTTCACTGCAGTCCAAAGACTTTTTACTACCACCCTCCATCAGCACCAACGTATTTTTCCCTCTTCAGGGATACAGCAATATGTTTCTGATTATATACTTAGTACATATTGTTTTATATTATTATGATATTGTATGTACGATTCGCAAAAATCATTAAATAGGATCACAGTTTTCAATTTTCTCCTTTCATTGTTTACATTAACTAAATAATCTAAGTTAAAAATGAGTTTTAAAAAGGAGAGTGTATAAATAAGCTTAAGTTAGTGGCTCAATAGCCTAAGTCTATTGTTCAAATTTTATGTACTTTCCATAATGTTTCCTGTCAATAAACAATGTTCCAAGTAAACACCTGACTTGGCATTATCTATTATTTACAAGAACATAATCAGGTAATCTATCCCAAGACAAAGCCAATGGGCTTTCAATCAAATACTTTACTGGATGAACGGATGAGTAAACGCAACACCTAACAGATTATAAATTATCAGAGGGGCCCATAGAAAATTGTTTTCGAGGGGTGGAAGTGCAGTCAAACATGAACTGGTCAGGTATTACGCTTTATGGATGTAGGTCAAAACGTGTTTAGAAGAGACATACCTGGGGGGGGGGAGGGGACAAGTACAGGTAGCGGTTGCCCATGCCAAATAATGCGTAACAAATTTATAACAGAACAAGCAACACGCAAATCAGTATCTCTGCATACAACTCGGACAAGTTTGAACACGTTTGAGCATATGTGTTTGCTTATAATTATAGATGTGATTGATAGGGTAAAAAGGGAGTGGTTTGTTGTATTGATGTAAAGATCACTCTGACATAACCGAAGGAGGGTTGGGGTCGATACGGCACACATCTGCTCCGACCACACCCCAGTTTGCTGCCCCCACCCCACCCCCGTCCCATGGAAAGTTGCTATATTTTGTTAGAGAAAAACTTTACAAGAAAGACCAATCAAGAAATCTAATTCTACAGGCCCAGAATTTCATTAGAGACTTCTTAAAACCAAACCAGTCTCTTAAATAGTTACATTGATTTCATGTTTCTGTTATAGTAATTAATCTATCCGTAGGAACTAAAGTACACTGTTTAAATGGTTAAATTTTGTAATGACACAAGAAAGTGATTGCTTTGTACATTGATTGTCACTGTACCAAATAGGTCCACACATTAATCTCGTAAGCTACCATTATAGTCTCATGACATCATATAAAAGTGAACTTCAAAATATTATTAGACACGATGAACATGTGAAAAGAAGAACCTTACCCTCTGTGCGTACGATTTCGAGTTCTGGAACAGTCACGTGACGTAACCTCGCGGAATCCAGGAAGTAAATCTATATTAAAGCAGGAAAGCGATTTACAAGATCAATGTTGTGAAATATACTGCTTTACTACTGTTAATACTAGTACGACTACATCTGCTGCTACTACTACTGCTACTATTATATAATAATAATAATAATAATAATAATAATAATAATAATAATAATAATAATAATAATAATAAATATATAATACATAGTAGTAATAATAATAATAATAATAATAATAATAATAAATATATAATACATAATAATAATAATAATAATAATAAATATATAATACATAGTAATAATAATAATAATAATGATAATAATAATAATAATAATAATAATAATAATAATAATAATAATAAATATATAATACATAGTAATAATAATAATAATAATAATAATAATAATAATAATAATAGATAGTAACAATAGCAATGTAATGGAAGTTGAGTTAGAATTAATATTAGTAATGTTACGATTAAATGCCATTTGACCCTGTTGTGTATCTTCGATTCTAAATGTAGTAATCAATGGCAGAATTACATAAAAGTTAACGCTTTATTCTAAAGTGAATTAATGGAAAAAAATATAAACCATACGTAATATCTGTACATGTTAAATAATCTGACTTTACTTGTAATATTTTGAAATATCTATTTCAGTTACCGAACAGTTAACGGTGCTTTGTCTCGCCCGAATTGACAGTAACTGATGTTTTCACGCGTCAGTCTACTCAAGAATTAATTTCCTTACGATGTTTTACATACATTGATATTCCAAAATTAATCAGGTATATTAAAATTTCAGACTTTTATGGAGAACGAACTTTATGTTTCAACGGACTATTCTTCTTTGAAAATAAACATAATTGTACTGTATTAGGTAAGATAAGATACATAGGAAAACACGTGTAAGATTATACATTTACTAGTGCAAGGGTCGGCAACCTATTTTACATAGAGCTCCACTTTTGAGCGGATTAATTACAAAATGAACTAGCGGGTGCCACCAGTAAGACATTAACATTTATCGAGATATTTTCTGCCCGTCGCGTGCCACAAAAACATCTTGACGTTAACATTCGTACGCGTGCCGTAGGATGCCGACCCCTGTACTATCCTTTAACAACACGTCATTATAATTCTATATGATTTATCCATATTGCTAATATATTTATTTGTCAGTCTATTTTTAAGTTGATTTAATTGACACCACATGTATCAATTAAGAGACTAAAAAAAATGTATATCAACAATAACATAATCATGATAAAATGATTACATATCACGATGCCCCGTCTCTACGTGGTTCTTTCTTCATTTTTCCCTTGTACATGCTACGTGGTGAAGTTCCATCTTATGTCTTAATCGTTGAATAGAATAAAATAATATAAAGTACTTCATACTTTAAAGCTTTTCAAATTTCGTGCTCCTATTTTAGCTTGTACAGCTGTACTGATGTTCGATTACACCCTATATATTGCATCAAACGTTTCATCTAGTCCCTAAACTTTAAAATTATCATGAACAAAAAATATATTATGGTTATTTCCAGTAAATGTTAGACAAGTAATGCTAGATTGGAATAAATATCCGACGTAATTTAAAATGAGATCAGGTAATAGTTCCGTTTCTACTATAAATATCTCGAACGCGCAGCATAATATCTTCTCCATATTTATGGACACTTCCTTTCATATATAACCTCTCTATTCCTCTGGAGAAATAACATTGCGAGTTAGTAGACATGTATGGCTGGAACGATTCTTAATATAAATTTGAAAATGTTTTTTAAAGCAGCAATCTAAGGAATGAAGGAGGCTAAATCAGAGCTTGCATAGATCACCAACACTTACAGTTCAACCAAATAACAATCTGTACATTTCATTTTATAAAGAATAAAGGCTTCTTTTATAATTAAGGCACACACTGATTGTAGATGTTTTTCACGTAAACCATTTAAATCCTAAACAAAATAGTGTTTAGCACTTTTACTTGATTTACTTTGTTGAGACCTAATACGATGACTGAGTCGCCGTCCTAACTAGAAACAGCAGTGTACATCACAGAAATCCCTTATAACATCTCACGTTGCATATTATTATAAATTGCTTCATTTCATTTTTGAAGGCAAAATTTATTACACTTATTTAGATATCTACTATACATGTCAGCTAGGTGTATTATTTACATGTGTATATGAACACCATAAATTAACAGTTGTGGTATTTCCAGCAGAAACTGCGGCATAACCTTATCACCAGTTTGTATTGCTTGATGCATTTGCACTAGGTGCACTAATTGTGTAACATTTGACAAACGACAAGGTGCTACGATGATGGACTGATGTAGTTTGTGGTTCTGTGAGTGCACACAGCCACTAACTGCTTCAATCCATCATACCTGTGACCAACTGGGCTCCAACAGTTAAGGACGCATGGTGATGGTTTATAGTATAATAGTATAGATATTGCATTGGTAGTAGTTGTTTTTATCACGAAATGACAACAAATAATAACTTAAGGTAATCTGGCATTTATAACAAATAATAACTTGCGGTGGAAATGATTAGGTTATTTTGAGGCTATTAGAGCAATGGGAGAATATAATTTTGTGAAGATGACGTTGCTTTTCAGTTTACGTATTTTTTTTTATCGGGAGCAAGGGTATGACGTCGTGAACGTCATATGGGAGGCACAGGTATTATGGTTTGATTTTCATATGGGGAGTAAAGGGATATATCTGGAACCAGTGGTGAAGCTGTGAGAACTTTTCCTTGGAATAAAAACTGAATCTTTAATTTGTAATTTAATTTGCAAATGTCTCTGCGTGCATATTATTATATGCGCTAATCTTTATCTAGGTGTACAGAATCGGGTAAACTTCACTTGAATTAAATTAAATTAAATTAAATTAAATATACTAAGTTATTGTTGTTGATTCTACTGATAATATTATTGTTTTATCACAGTAATCCTCGCTGCGTTTTATCTATGACTTCACGTTGCTTGAGAATAGTTGTAAAGAGGTTGCATAGGTAATAAACGAATTTGCGATGAATGTCTCTTGGGCGATCTGGCTTTCTGGAATATATTGACTCATTAACATTATACAATGTAATCCCTGTTTATTCTTTTTTGTACCGTCTCTGACTCCAAACACAACATTTGCGCATCTAGTTGGTATAATTGCAAATTCCGGTAATGCTAATCATGGATTGGCAAACGTGCTTGCGCGAGTTGCCTCCCATTCATATCTGACCCAGCTGCATAGATGTCGTAAACTCAATTATTATAAAGGATGAATTATGGTAAGATCGATGATTTGCGCACAAAAACACAAACAAGTTATTTAGTGCAGAGGAATTGGAGTTAAGTGTCGTGCCCAAAGACAAACCACAGTAGCTGACCCAGCCTGGTGATGCAGCAGGGTTCGAGCAAGCATCCAATTGGGCCCCCGAACCACTGAGCCACTGCAGCTACCCAGATAGAATAGAACTCATTTGTATAGTTCATACTCATTACAGGGAAAGATCTCTGAAATTTAAAACATTTAAAGAGGAATAAAATACAAAATGCATTGCTCTATCACCTGAAGGAAGTACTTGCATGATGTGCATCATGTTTGATCGATTGCAATAGCTCACATCAAAACCGTAACTATATATATATATATATATATATATATATATATATATATATATATATATATATATACTTACAGAATCAATCATTATTTCTGCAGAGGAATGTTGATCATAAGATCAAGCTGCAGATGAGTAATTTTCGTTTTTATACCATCAAGATACATTCAGTATAAAATTAACACCACAGAAGAAACCACTGTTTTAAATCCAACTATGTTTTATGAAATTCAGGTTAAATCCAAATGTCATTGAATGTTTCACGATAAATACAAATATATAAGTATAACCAATTCTGTAAACAAATTCACAACAATCTAATACATGGTACTGTATATGTAATTCCAAATAATAGTACATAATAGTTATAACATTTTAAATATGAATGGGTCCGCAATCTATATCCCTTAAATATAAATAAATATGATTTTAACGTTCACATAGTACAAGAAGAAAGGGCACCTTATTTTAGTTTGCTACAGATTGAAAATTAACCAATATGATTAAGACAGAGCTATTCCACATTATCTTATTTCTAAGAGATCAAAGTCACGGTCATGTATCGAACGCGATAGATGTATTGGGCCAAACATACTTCGATTTGATTTTATTATGGAAAAGTATTAATTTTAGATATCGAACAGCTCTCTATCACTTATTTTGCGATTCTGCCATTCCTTTCCGTATTACAATTTTAAAGGATTCATTACTAATTAAGAGCTTTTTATTAGTAGTAATTTGCATATTTTTCTGCGATCACTTCCTGTATTGAAAGTGGTCTTATTCAGGGAGTAGATTGCAACTTTGTTAATGTTAATCTCCATTGAGTAAATTGTACATAAGAGTTTGTTTCAGGACCGTGCTAGTTGGAACAGTGAAATCTTTACGCTGCGAGGGAATTCATTTATTGTCAGGTAAAGATATAGGTTGTACTTCATCCACTTGTAACTGACAAGCCTTGCTTGAATCACAGCGTCGCTCCTATTTAAACTGAAATAGTTGGTTTATACTTAGCAGGTGCAGTTACTAGAGCTATGGTGAAGAAAATCCCCGACAGTGATGTTGATCATGAAATTACTACTTTAATTGACATATTTACTGGTCAGACTTTTGATAAGGTCACTTATGCTCCAGTATGGATCTATCAAAAGGTATTAATTACAGTGATCTTCTTTAAAATACTTATTCTCTTTATTCTATTGAGGGTGACAGAAGACAATCACTCATTCTCAAAGAGGAACAATATCCTCTGGTCTCTTGTTTGTTTTAGATGTCCATTAGCTACAATGAGCAACGCAAGTACCAGTTTTTTATTTAGTATATAATGGTATCCTAATGGGTAAATGGAAAACACGAAGTCAAACATGACATTAAGGTATGTAAAAGCATACAAAAAATGAGTTTTTGACCTGATGAAAAAGTTCTAGCTCAATTGCCCCAACTTCAAAGTCTTCATTAGGGTAAATGTTATGACCCATATGAAGTTAGAAAAAAAGTAAGTAAATAAATTATATATTTAATACTTCCGGGATGTTAGTGTTAACGGAATATATTGCTAGAGATAGCCGTGTTAATCACGCAGTCAGTATAGTTGAATATTTCCCACACTTTGAGGATGGAAGCGATGACATGGAATCTGCCTGTAGTGACCTTGGTGCAACCAATCTATGGAATTCATAAATATTGAATAATCTGGATTTGCAACCTTCACCCTTGTAGCCAAACGAAAAGTGTGAACTAAACCAACGTTTGTCTTTTAAATATAAACACTTATTTCCAAATTGTCGTACACGAATACATACAAACAACCATCAAGATGGAAGTTTAAAGAACATCCATACGGGATAAATCCCATCAACCAGGACTGCATGACACAAAGAAATTTAGTAACTGCTTGAGAATGAATTGACAGAACCAGGTAAAAGTGACTGGGTTTCACCAAGTACCATGTAATGTTGTACCGAAACCAGATAATATTTTACGCATGTGCACCGACTAGACAAAAGTGAACAGTGTAATTACACTAGATTCCTTTCCATTGTCTAGAATCTATGACTGCATTGACTAAAGTGGAGGGGATAAAGTATGTCACTAAATGTGACCTTTTGAAAGGATTTTGGCACAATTCACGCATGGAAAGTGCAAAGGAAATTTCTGTTGTCGTATATTAAGATGGACATTATCAATTGAACGAAATGGTGTTTGGGATTAAGAGTTCGCCTGGTACTTTCCAATGTTTTGGAAAGATGATTACATCTGGTCTAGATACAAGTGACGCTTTCATCCATGATGCCATCAGCTACATCACCTGTAAAGATGAACTAGAGAACATTTGTAAATTATTTGATATACTCAATGATGCAAATTTAAACCGTAATTTATCCAAAATGTTCTTCTGTGGTGCATTTGTTACATTTCTAGGACATAGCATGTGACATGGTAAAGTTAAACCTATAAAAGTGAAAAATGTCAAGGCTATATCTGCACCTTTTGTGCATATTATTAAATGAGATGTTGTGGTATAAATGGATATAGTCGGAAATGGTGGAACAATTCTTACATATTTGTTGAACCCTGTCCAGATTGTTGAGTACGAAAACCTGGTTTCATTGGTCTGACAAATGTCACGAGACATTTGATAAGATAAAGGTCATAAATAATAGTACACCATTTCTTTCTACCCCAGACTTTTGACAATCACTTAAAATGTATGTTAATGCATGTGATGTTACTATTGATAGAGTACTAATTCAGGAAGACAAAAATGGTGTAAATCACACAGTGTCCAATTTGTCGTAGGAACAGAATAAATATCAGCGAAATTAATCAACAATCTAGAAGGAACGTTATATTTTGATATTGACTTGGCATTACGTTAAAGCATATATTAGTTCAGCTGCTCCAATTATTGTATTCAGTGATCACAATCTCTTTGTTTCATACACAAGATGAAAAACAAAAATCAGTAATTAATACGGTTTGATTTTGTAGGACGAGAAAATTGCCATCAGGTACATCAAGGAAAACTGTAAACTAGTTGCATTTGCACTTTCAGTTGTCTTAACGTTATATATATATATATATATATATATATATATATATATATATATATATATATATATATATATATATATATATATATATATATATATATATATATATTGTGTCATTCATAAGAATTTATCTTATGTAATTTGTAATCACTAATACTTAAAGGAAAGCATAACTGTACCGACTTACGTTGCTTTAAGAGAGGACTTGTTATGGATATCACTTGTATTGTTTGCTCGCTTGTTGTTTGCTATGATTACATATTATCTATACTTGCATTTTGATATCGACCTTAGTTCATAATCACGTTCATTGTGAACCTGACTGAGGATGTTGGTGTTGTAAACAAAATAATAGAAAGAAAATACTTCTCTTTGAGTATAGATTAAATATTAGGATCATTAGCAATGGATGGAAACACGTTTATCTCAATCTGAGCGTAGGACATTTGTAGTTGCCATGAATAAACCTGATGTATTTGTTGCTTGCCATGTCTCTCATAGTAACTTTAGTAACATACCTTATCTTGTTGACAACCTTGAATGTTCTAAAAAATGACCGTTTGACCTTGATTCTGGGTTTATTTGTGTTAGTGTTTACATTTTGTTGTTTACCTGACAAATTTCTCCAACTAGCCTTAACATCATGAAGCAGAATTATTGCTTACAGTAAATACAAAATGCTCATAGATAAGATTCTTGAAGTGGACCATTATTTTGCAATTTAAGTGAATTCAGACAAGAATATATTCGAATTATATTATTGTCATATGTAAATAGCTTGTTGTCACATCATGACACTTCAGACCATAGATATTGCACCACGTGCGAGACTACAGGCACATCAGCACATTCAATATTGGAAATTATTTTGATTATTAAAGAATTCATTAATGCATATTGGCCATGTTGTAAAATCATAGAACGTGATGCTTCACAGGCGCTGGTTCGTTAAGACTCAGTGTTAGGTTGATGAGCTGACTGAACAGAGGGCCAGTTAGAAAACTAACATTCACTTAACGTCATTTAGCCAAATTGTGCAACTTTGATGTGCTGTCTGCATTTGTCTGAAATAGCGCACACATATAACTATAATTACAATAACGTGGAGATGTGTTACATGTATGAATGCTCTATTCCTAAAATATCATTAAAGTAGTAGATTAGTGAGCAACAGATCACATAATGCTGACTATATATATATATATATATATATATATATATATATATATATATATATATATATATATATATATATATATATATATATATATATAAATGGGTGATTACGTAGATAATCGTTAGTGTAATTTTTAAAGGGTTAAAAAGTTTAATTGAGGTTTAACCATTTCGACATTTCCAAGCTGAAAATAAGAAATGCTTGCCCACTATGTTTACGGTACTTAGTCTCTGTGAGAAAGCGGTTTTAAAAGTATTATTAACTTGTGATTTACATCCTATAATGCAATGTTTCATGCTACTATCGAAATTGTACGTATTGCAAGCAGTAATCTAAACGTAGACGTATATAGTAGTATATAAGCCGCCTTGAGGGTATCATGTTCTACATATTCTAGAGCTGAGGATACATTACAATGTACACCAGTATCACGAACGGCCGTCTTGAATAAAGCCAATATGTTTTCAACAATGTTCAATTCACACTAGAAGGTGGATCGTTCTTGATGCGCTATACACCTTTATTTTGCTATGCTTCTTCGATCTGAGTCTATTGTCAAAAGGTGAATATGTTTTGGAGGCCGGATTCCATGATTAAAGCCGATTTCATGATTGAAAGTGTATTAAATACGATATTAGCATACATTAAAGACTCGTGAAAAGTATTTAAAAAATACAGAGTGGTGTGTAATGCTTGTGTGCAATGTCAATGCAAGAGCAATCAGATGATATTGCCAAAGTTACAATATGAACATTGAGACATTGTCTGCTACACTTGATTATACAAGACTTAGCATGGTTTCAACTGCAGAAAAAAAAAAAATAGTTCCGCTAAGTTTCCACACGTACAAAGCACATATGATTTTGACAGAGACGAGCATGAAATAAAGTAAATGTATTTGTGAAAAGTGATGATACAGTGATACGTGCAAGTACATTATTATTCAGAATGTTTATTTCTGGTACAAAATAGCACAAAATATGTTAGTGCACAGACGTTAACTAAATAATTGATATATTGAAACTAAAATAAATATGTTTTTAATAAGATCTATTGAACAGTAGCAAGTAGATTACAGTGTTTATTACATGTTGCGCAGCACACATTCATACAGCGTGGACTCAAAGCTAGTTTAGAGGCTAAAGATAAGAATTGATTCAAAGAAGAACCAATACGTTAGTTTAAAGAACTAATTTAAACTGAAAGTGAATTGTTCTAGCGCTAAAGATTTATATCGGCCACAACGTTGTGATATGTGACACTTTCATATCTAGATGCAAGTTTGGTGACAGTAAATTATAGTCGATAGGTAAAAAATTAGAAACATGGCATGACGTTTGCACAGTGCAATAAACTTAATAATGAAAATGAATTTAGTACTCATCCCACCTTCATGATAGCAGCAAACAATTATACAAGTATTAAAACGGTATAGTTTTTCAGTTAAATCACACTGTGCAATAAATCATTTAGGACGATTACGACCAGTTTCATTAACGAAACTGCTTCTACAGAGGACGCGTACACTGAAAACGACAATTGTGAATTATAACCGCAATTTACTTGAAGAACTATGAGTCTAATCAAAGGGAGCGTGAATCATGTTTGATCAATTCTAGATATGCAGTGTACAGTGAATTAATGTTTTCTTTGATATACCTTTATCCTTGGCGTGACGATGTGCCAGTAGCTAATGTTAATTGTTTAGGCTTTAACAGCAATCTAAATATATTCAGGGCTACAATAAACAAAGCAAAGAAGAGTTAATTTCTCAGAAGTAAATCGAGCATGTGGACCCTGGTGGACCTGGCATTTATTAAAAGCTATATGAAGTTGAACGAAATCATAGACAGTGAGTAACAGCAAGCCAGTTTTGGTGCTCGACATAATTCATTCCATGATCACCACCATGCGCGTATGCCATTTAAGCATAGAAACTATGGTCTGAACATGGAGGAATTACAAAATAATAAATGATGGACGAAAGTTAAACTATCACTTCTCGTACAGTTATGATTTCCGGTTGAATTGATTGTATGCGTACCAGTATCCAGTGTGATGTCAACATTAAAAACATAAATGTGTCAATACTAGCAGCTTACATGCAGTTTGAATATATCAAACTCGAGCACTTTGTGCATCAAAGTATTGTTCGTACGATTAATTTAGTAATTGTCTCATAGTCAAATGAACCCCAATCCTATCCCACAACGCTATCGCGCGACCAAATGGCGATAAGAGTAGATACGGATCTAAAAATATGATACATATTTAAAAAAGGGAAATCCAGTTCCATATGAAGACATGAATTCGCTATCCACAATGTGTAACAAGCATTCAGCAGCATGATATACATACCAATACTAAATTGTTTTCACGTTCATCTTTCCTTGAGCAACGTGATAAAGACAATGGACTCAAAAGAGTAAAACAACGATAAACATGTAACCAAAAGATACTCATGTAACATCGAAATGTGGTCTTTTCCAATAATTACCACAAAGTGCATTTCGTATAACAAAACTCGGTACTTTGAAAGGGGAAAATAATTTAAGTATGGTTCTTTATCATTTTACCATCAATAGTATATTCCTCTACTCTGGTTCTCAGCAAGCGGTATTATATGTATTTTCTTGCAAATAAAATATCTTGCTTACGTCGCTGAGATTAGCTATACTTAACAGTATTAAATAATTATTTTTTCTGATTGTAACTAGTCGGCACAGTTGCTATTCTTCAACCATTGTGCCTCTTTTTCGCACTATGAATACAAATGAAAAAACAATAATTTAACAATAATAATAAGGAAATGTAAACAATGACTATTTAATTTCAGGCTCAGACTAGCCCGTTTGAAGCCTCTAAAGAATAACACACGCTATAATAATATTTTAACGACACACGCTATAATATCTTAACGGCAAAATCAGAAGTACATTTACATATAATAGACAAACACACGTCCGAAAAAATATTCATATGTGTCCAAAATATAAAACAAGTTTTCCAAAGCAGCATGCACTGACCCACTTTAACATAACTGTTAATTATACGGAATTAAGAAAAACAATATAAAAATCATTGTCAAAAATTGAATTAACATCCGGTCTTGTCTGAATATCTAGTTTAAGCTATAACGCATGTAGATTAAGCAGTCAAGAAGTTAACTATCGTTACATTATCAAATCTCCAACTGTTGTTGATATCATGATTTGTATGAATTAGTAGTCTTTAGAAGTGAAATTGTCATTGTTCACCAATTTATTTGTGTAATGTTTAGCTTCATTGTTTATGCTCTGTGCATACCAACTTGATTGTTTAGGTCTGTCAATGGTGTTGTGTCCTCTATGCATGAAACGTATGTCGATTTTGAACCTCCATGTTTGTTATACTGGTTTTAACTGTTTTAGATCATATTTTTCTGTGGTTGATGAGAATGTCTTTTTCTTTGTGAACCTACTGAAGTTGACGATATTTTGAGTTTCTCCTTCGGGGTAACAATTTCATCAAATTTGCTCATTTTAACTCTTTTTCACATAAGCACTCGATCATGAGTACAACATTCCTGTTTGTGCTCATTATGTTGTCCGTTGACTTCTGGTTCCTACTAGTTTGCATCAGAGTTGTACGCTCGTTGGCTCGGTAAATTGGATGAGTCACACATCCCTTGTGCAATGCCTTTGCACAAGATGGGACCGTCAAGATATAAATGCATGACCGGCCATACTATGTATTCAATTGTCATACCATATACAGTGTACGGCTTAAAGGCAGAAATATCGAATGGGATGTCCGGTGAGACAGCAAGTCCTCTTAATTCCAGTGGTGGCTCCTGGATATTCATCAGAGTGCAGATTTCCACGCACTCATCCATATATGGTTTGATGTCTGGGAGTCTTTGTTTATAAATCAAATTCGTGCTCAATCTTTCCTGTACACTCTGGCAAAAGAATAAATAATCAAAGGAAGATTTCAGATAAGAAATGTGAGAGCAATATGTATCATGTTGTATTGATTTATTGTTCTTCTTTAATCACCACGTTTTGTATGTTTTCTTCAAGAAGTGTTTGAGGGATAATATACAACAATAGCTTCAGCATATATTTCATTAAAAGATGACATACTATTTCAGTTGGCTAAACATTTTCAAAGAAAATAAATCAAAGCCTGTTTGAAACCTTTTTATTACTGAAAATATATCTGCAACTAAACGATGTGTTTCATTAATGCATATCTTTAGGGTGCAGTACAAACTCGACGATTATAGTAAGGAAACGTATCTTTGTTGCCATTAAAATAAGTGTTGCAACACCAATAACTTGAACGTACTAATTATTTTGATTTGTGTTGATGTCACTCAGGATAACATCTTTTTATTCGTAGCTCTTAGCTATGTTTCAGGTTAATTGTATTAAACTTAGATATAACTCAAATAAATTTAGACAACGGCGATAACCTTTTTAAACGCTTTACTTATTCCTTCCACGTTCTTCTTCCTGACATCCTTCAATGTTCTCATCACCTCAAAGACTCTCACATCTTCGTCATCCTAAATGAAAAACATTTTCAACAATGTAAATATTTCGTTAATTAGATCCGAAAGAAGACAGCAGTTACTACACCTTGCGCTTCAATAATGCAACAAAAAGATATAACTTATATATATATATATATATATATATATATATATATATATATATATATATATATATATATATATATATATATATATATATATATATATATATATATATCCATACATACTAAACCCTCAACTGGAGCTTTGGTATATTATGTCACGAGTATCTGCAACAGACGTCAGCGCAGATATGTAAAGTTCCAAAAATCCAGACACGTGCTCTGGAATGTTTGGTTTGATTAGCAGTTCAGGTGCGTACATTTTCGTTTTAGCAGTTAATAGAAGCTGGGCAACACACCATATCATGACAGTTTATGTGTGATTGTCACTCTAAGTTGAAAAGGGACTGCTGCAGCTGATTGAGAAATGATAGCCGGCATCCAAACTGTTGGGAAATGTATCGTTGGTGTCTGCATATAAGATCGCCTCGAACAAAGCTCCTAGTTAGCTCTTATGACATCCGGGTTCTTGCACTAGTTCGGCTGTACATACTTACCGAGTAAAATAGGCATCATGCTTTAAGACTTGATTAATTAATTAAAATACAGCCTTCAAAACAATCATCTCTTACGAAGAGAAGAGAGTCGGTCATTACCATAGTAACAACAATTGACGTCACAAAACAAAACGTAAATCTACATACCCCAGCGGCGCCAATATATTCGGTTATAACCTTTAAAGCGCTTTCTCTTAACGATCTGGCCCTTTTGCACTCAATAAAGGAAACCTGTAAGAATGAGACCGAGATTTTTTAGTCTAATCTTCATATATAATTTGTACATTTGGTAATCATGATATTAACACTGCTTGAACAACGTTTATTTTATGTAATCCTTTGTAAGACGATAACAATTACGAATTTGCTGATTTTATTTCTACACGTTGTATATTGTCTTTGACAGCTCTCAGATGTAAATGATGCGATAATAACCTAGACTAGTCGATATTTCGCTAATACGTTCTTTAAAAGGACATTGGTTATTATATCCTATCATATCAAGACATAAATCTCAAAAGCGGAACTAAAAGTTTGGTTTTACTACAGAGAAGGTTGTTCGTGGTATTAGCAAATAATAATGATTAGTAGAATTGATAAATCCCGTCATTATCCAAATGTGACTTATTTCTTGAACTTTTAAAATTATTAAGTGACTATATTTCAGCATAAACACGTTAAATATATCTCTCGATAATCGGTAATCTTTGATTCTTCTGAAATATGTCCTCTTGGCAAAGGATATATCGTTAAAGAAAACTACACCTGCTTTTGTATTCAGTGTTTGCTATCATCCGATTACTCTGAGTATATATTCACATGCATGACATTGTCAGAATAGTCTATCAATATATATATATATATATATATATATATATATATATATATATATATATATATATATATATATATATATATATAGTAATTTGTTAAGGAATTAGTTGAATAGCTGATGTCAGTCAGGTAGGTAATGTTAATTGTTCAAATAATACCTCATGTTAATCTCTGTGTCACCAGGAATAGCATATTTACCATCAGCTCTAATGAGAAAAGGATGTGTCCACGTATGTACGGCTGAACAGATGTATTTGATGGATGTGAATGTGTGTGTGTGTATATATATATATATATATATATATATATATATATATATATATATATATATATATATATAATTACTTATACTTATACTTATACTTACATAGAGTACATCAAGAAGAAATTCTATACATTCCGTTTCAGACAGAGGATGTTTTTTCTCCAGGTTGAGGAAAGCATCTGTCCACTGGTTGTCGTAAAGTTCTGAAAATCTCTCTGAAATCTTTGTGGGATTGTTCTGGTCACTTAGATCGATAATATTTGGATTGTTGTATGTCATTCGTGCCGCAGCTTGGGAACTGAGTCTTAAATAGAGACACGCAAGAAAAATGTCAAAGCCAATAGAACGCACCCATTAAATCATTATATCACTACGTGGTTGGAGTATACTCTAGGATATCTTGACAAAGCTCTTGTTTTATAAGCATTTGCTATTTGGGGAAAACTTTCGAAAAGAGAACGCATTTATCTCAGCTGAAGACAAATAGGTCAATAGTTCAACAAGTCAATTATGGATTAATGTTTGTGTGCGAGTTTAAATTAAACAGAGTTTTCCGAATTATGATAATAAATAGTAGTAATATTTAATTTTACTAAAATGTACAAGAAAGAACGTCAGTAGGCAAAGATGGACAAGAAAAGGACATGAGTCAGCAAACGTACAATAAGCAGAAGTGCAATTTCATGAAAGAACATTTATCATTTCACGGTCGGAAAACGATGCATCATTCATAGAAACTATTGAAGAGTATACCATAGTCAACGGTTTCACAGATTAATAGCGGGATATGCAACATTATGGCACAGAAAACCCACCTTCCAATGACCCTAACGTAAGATGAAGGGAGCATGATATGGCCGAAGATTTCGAGCTCAAGATATGTTTGCTGTGAGTATGGTTATTAGTAATGATCATTAATCTAGGATGTTATTTTGGAAACGATGTCGACACTCAGACGCACAAGTGGCAAATTGTATGACCATATAACATGAATAAATCACATGTATAAACACATGAGTGAAACGTCCATTGATTTTAGATATTTCGTAAGGACTCTGAAACTGTGTGAATTATGTGAATTATATAATAATGTCAAGAAATGTAATGTTTAAAAGACTGTATCATGTGACAGCCACTGTTCATTTAATTGCAATAACGTGCCTAATGTATGAAAGATACAATAATCGTTTATTTATTTTCTCAATACGTGGAAGGTAGGCGACAATTGTATAAAGTGGACTTAAGTTCTATTTAAGATTCTTTCATTGACATCAAAGTGTGTTTTATTTAGGATTAATTATGATACTGTAACCTTTGTGTTTAAAAGTGAATAATGGAAGATTATTTTGTTTGCAATATAATTAGACAAAGCTGTTTTTATAGAGTGACAGCCACGAAATACGCAAAGTTTTCGTTTTTTGTTCTTCAATTGTCAAATTCACGAATCTATTACAGGAGTTGAATAAAGTAACTTCTGGGGGGCAGAGCATCTCTTTTATTATCTTTCATTAAACAACGATAAGAGAGACAAAAATCAGATCGTTAATATGCAAAACAGAAACAGGATAAAGATCGCAAAATTATTTAAATATATTGTTTCTAGATTTATTTAAATACGGTTGAGATGGTGACATTTACTGAACATGGTAACTAATTATTAAAGAACAAACCTGTAAATAAGGTCCTTGTTCTCTTCCTGAAGGTGTACGACTTTACTTTTCATGTCCGTTAATTCTTTCTTTAAAATATCAAGTTCCTTTCTTAAAAGAAATGTTATTATAATAAGAGTGTGATACAATATTAACAAGCGTATGCTGTGGATCATGTCAAAGTAAGTTCAAGCAAATTATAGATGCTGCATGTTTTAGATATTACCAAACTGTATCAATCACATCATGGTATTTATTTTCTATTCTTTAAATGTATATAAAATCACACAAAACACGCAGATAAATAACGATTAGATAATTGAATAAAAATGCATTGAAGATTATAATCTTAGTATGTATCTATTGTGTAAAACGTATAGCCAGACAAGTTAGAAACTATAAGATGATGCACGATAAGTACAATGAAACAAACTAATTCCATCGTAATTATAATACTAATTATGCAGATAATGTTCATGATCATAACCAGAAGGAATAGGTAGACGACAGTGACGGGAAAATTAACTATTTGTTTCTCATGTTATTCAGCTGGAATGGGTGTAGTTAACTGGTATTTTAATGCTGTACTTTATGAATTTTCGTTACGACGGAAGTGTATATGTTCATTAAATATGTCCACTTCAAAACACTATTGACATTATGCAATTATCCGTAAATATGCAATCTGAATCATGGACCGGCTAGACATGGTTTTGAGATAACGTCATTTGTTGACAGAAAGCTTGTTGCATTCATGTATAGGCAAATTACGACTATCTTTTGGAGGTACTAGCAGGCAGAACAATGAAATTACATATCTAAAACTGGATACCATTACCTTATATTATTAATTTCCTGGTCCTTTCTTGAAAGCCTGTTTCTTCAAGGAGATTGATTCGTTGAATAATTGATATATCATTATAAGTGAAACTGTAGATCATTATTGTTTACTTATGTTATTGAAATTAACGAATGAGTGATTGGTGTCTTTAGCTAGTATTACTTTTCAAATGTAGAACCAAAGAGGAGTTAGCTCGTTTGTACACCAATATCTTAAAACTATTAACACAGACAACAGGCACAAAACAATAAAATAATGACTAGCTGTTTACGTTCACAACGGTGAAACCTTAGAGTATATTATTACGTATATTTGATTTAAATCATTTAATTTTGTTTGTCAGATTCAAATTTGTCGTTTTGGTTTAAAAAATTCGTTACTTGTGAGAGATTTTCTAGATACGGATGACCTATATACTTTACAAGTAAACAACATATGTTAACCTCATTTTCAGAAATTGCTTCAGAGTGTAAACAAGCTCCTAAATAATTGGTTGATTCCAAGGACATTAGAGCTTTATTTTAAAAATGATTGGTTGATTCCAAGGAGACCTTTTTAGATCAAGATGTTTTTGTGATTTCTTGAACGTGACATTGTTCTGAGAGATTTTGGAAGGTCGTGACCCCTTTCCTGTTTATGTAAAAACAGGTATTTAAATTATTTTTGGGAGAGAACAGTTCATTATAAGTTGGGCTTTTATAATATTAAGTTGTGTCTTGTTTTTGAGTTATTTTTAATTACCGTGTACTGGAAATTGTGTCAATTCGCTTGGAGCAAGAGGAATTCTTTTATTATTTATCTGGAAAAGAATATGTGCTCAGAGATTTTCAATAACAGGAACTGATTTCATCAAGTGACATCGTCTTCCCATATTGGATACTTCGCTAGAATTTGAACTTAGAATTATTTGGACATTTTATTATCAGGACATTTGCAATTTCTCTAGTGGATAATATTTGGATTAATTTTGCATTAAGCACATAACATAGAAATTGGGAGTTCGTCCGAGATTGAGATAGATTGGAATTTGGCTAGAAAACTCAATACATTGTTTGTTAAATTTTACAAGCTTATTTCTATGTTGCTGCTTATTCGAGCCTAAGCACGTAACACTATTAATTAATATAGATTACCACAGACAAACAATTTATGAGACGTATGCGACGAAACCATCACAAATATCCAGATCATAGTTGATTATAGTCATGAGACATTGAAATGTACTTGACATTTACTTTTATAAAAAACGGCATTAATCATCTGGAGTAACTAATGCCAACATTTCTTTTGTTTTTTCCTTTAGTAGAAGTTACCAAGACCCTCTCAAAAGGTCGAATATGCTGATATATTTTGCATTTCTGATCTTATCAATACATTCATTGATTATTTGTAATGGGAATGAATATCTCTTTGTCCTATAATCATCACATATAGGGAATGTTTTATCTGGTTTTGGAACAAGTCTGCAAGGTGAACTCCGTTCACGTTTACTGTGCTCTATAATATCGTTATCCACCAATAACGAATTTCTTTCTTCAAGTATTACTGTTTTAGAGGGTTTATTATGTACGGGTGTAGTTTTTATAGTCATGAACAGTTTGGTTGTAATTGTAGTAGTATCTTGAATGAAGTGATAATATTCAATTAATAACTTTTTGAGTTTATTACTTTCTTGTTCTTGCAAATGTGAAACTTTCTCGTTCAGATCTTTCATAAGTTCTGCAACCCTGAATAATTTTTACTCCACTATCTGTAGAATCCGAAAATATTCCTACACTTAAATCTTCACTAATTGGGACAGATACAACTAAATTCACTACTTGATAACCTGGCCATCTCAATATAGTTGTGCTCCTGTACTTTATGTAGAACCCAGGTGCAATAAATTGAACATTTAACTCAATAAATTTCATGTCAACTTTTAATAGACTTCAAAAAGCTATTCTCACCCCAAACAATTAAGTATAACCAAGCGAGACAAAATTATATTATCAGACTAAAAAATTCTCTCCACAGCTGTTATGCCAACCATAAAGGTTTTACTAAAGGTTTAAATTTAAAATTCCTCAAAGCAATTGCCTTTGGAAACCTTCTTGACGCACACATAATGGTCAACAAGAATTGATTACCTGAATTGGTCTGAGGTCAGGGACTAACTCAGTCTACCATAATTCTACTAAATGGTTCATCAAATGTATGAATAGGTTGCAAACGAGTCATATGTATATTTTGATCGGGTTTTCATATCATTAAACATGCATGACTTGATCTACATTATTTGGCAACATCAAGATTTATTTTTGATCAATAAAAGTGAGTCAAGATCTTGTAATAGTGTCTTATTAATCCCTAAATGACCACTCAAAGGAGTTTCATGGGTCAGACTAAGTATTTCCTGTCTGTAACGTTTTGTTACTACAATGCGATAGTTCACTGACAACTCCTCACCATCAAGTACCTCAAGCGGGCCCTTTCTCTCAAAAGAATTTCGTTTTTAATAAAAAGACAGATACGTACTCGAGAGGCTTCCGTTTCAGTAATGGTCATTTGAAACAAACAGGTTATCTAAGGTACTTTTTCCTGTACGACGACAAATGAACTTTGTTTATCACCCCGATTAGAATAAAGACAATGAGTAGTTAAAAGTGGATAACTATCATTAATAAATTCTGAAAGTGAAAGTGACCTAATCAAAAGCCTGACCATTATATGTGTCAGCTAAATTAATACATTCATTATCAACGTCATTCTCAAGATCTTTCATTGACATAGCTCTGGTAAGTGCACAAGCCAGGAACAAACCAGGTAATCCTTATTCAATTGGATTGCATTTCCGATCCAAACAATGCTTGTCAGCTACAAATGGATTAACCACAACCTTTCTCCAGCCATGTCGTTGTTTAGTAATATATGAATGTCTTCAACAGGTAAAACAAAAACTGTTCTGACTGTCACGTGTTCTTCGACTAGGTCTAATGACAAACGTACGTTCTTAAGAGGAACATTAACAAGATCACACTCTACTCCGTGAATAAGAACACTATTAGATGATGTTCTTCGGTATGATTTGAAAGAAAGATTCCAATTTTGATGATATTTTAGAGACAAAGATGTCGATCTCACTTGACAAAGTTCTTAACAACTAGGAGAATTCAAATTTCAAAAACAAAATGTTTTCTGAAATAGTTTATCCAAATTCCAATCTCGCGGACGAATTGCCTAATTCTATATTACGTGTTTAGACTCTAATACACATTAACAAAAAATAGTGCAAACAAAGTTTTTGTAAATTTTAACAAATAATTAATTTCCGTAGAAAAAAAAAATGGAAAAAACAAATTAGTTTTAGTCCAATCGAAAATTAATCAAGAATAATTTAGCGATCTAAAAACCAAAAGTGCTAGTAATAAATTCTCTAATAAATTCAAGTTTATGTCCTGTTGGAAAATTTGAGATAGAAGACAATGACGTATTCTGTTTTTAATTATCTACAGTTCCTTGTTGAATCATACTATTTTGGAAATCCGAAAAAGATTTTGATAATATATCTTTGTCCAAGAATTACGTATGAGCACATCAACTATTTCCATACATATGAACTCATACTTTAAAATCTAACTAAACTGAAGGAATGATAAATTGGATTTAACAAATGGCTACAGCAAACGAAGAATTTTGGCCGGGAGAAAAAAGAGATACGAATTAATCCTTTAAAATTCAACTGAACTGAAAAAAGTCAACATGGATTTACAAACTGGTTACAACAAACGAAAATGACTTAAGGTCACATTTAAATGCCCAAAACTAACTATATTTCACCAAAATAAAAAAGATTTTATCTTATTCTAATACGCAGTTTCGAAACCATCCACAAATTGCGAAAACACAGAGGAAGGAGTCGTGGGATCGATTAAATCACGTTCTACTAACATGAACCTAACGAGAACCAATCATTTCTTACTTTAAGACAAAAAGTTATTTACTCCCTAATTCACTAGTGCTATCTTGACCTTGACAACAACCAATTGAATTAAAACTACAATATAACCAGTTTACATGGTTTCCACAATCCTTGAATGAAGGCCATGATCTAGATCAACATTACTTGTTTGCCAAAGAATACTTCAGGCCAACCGATGATTTGAAACGATCAGGTCTAGAGAATACATTTACATTATATAATAATGTAATAAAAAACACAATAGAATTTAAACTTGCAAGCTATATTAAATTAAAACAAATATATGTCAAATCAGATATACGTAGCAACGACTTCATCTTATTTCATGTTCTGATTTACCATTTGCATTATCATCTTTTTTTATTTATCTGTGTTTATTAGAAGCCGCTCACTTAAGATTTGAGATTTTTAAAAATCATTATAACATTTTTTCCGCATTATTTGTTGTTGGGTACCATGCCGTTCACGAATATGCCAACATCTACCAAGTCAGCTCTACATATTGACTCCAACTGGGTGATATATGTGACTTACGACATAAGAAACTACATATCACATGTCTTCCTATTAAAACCATTCACAGGCATGTAAAAGACCCACGACAGCGATAGAGTCTATGACTCTGACGAAGGCGATGAAGATGTCGATAACTTTTATGACAATGTGATGAATAACGGTAGTTATGATGAAGAAAACGATGATGATACTTACGATAGTGAAGATAATAACGACGAAGCATTTAAAATGAACTAGGATCTTTTAACATGCCTGGAATGTAATCAAATTTGCAACATAACACTATTAGGACACTGACGTTTGTAAAACGATGACTCATATTTAAATAGCTCGATTTAAAAATGATACGCGTGCCACCTTGTGGAAGTGAAATGAAAATCGATCTTTTGTTCAAATTGGTTTCTTTCAGATGTAACTTTTGCGACGGTTAATATTACGGTGAATACAGGTAAAGTTAAAATATCTCATGACATTTATCAAATATTACAATCCATTCGAAAAGGTAAAGGCATTGATTCTTTATTTCAAAGATGTCATGAATTTCTTTTATCTAATGATGCTTTTAAAAATATGTCGTTTTCAGAAAACTCATTATAGTGATTCCAGTTTTAATATTCCTAGATGATCAAACATATGTTGGATGGATGGCCCTGTGCGTTTTGTACATAAGCTATGATAATAACAAGATATTATCGTACTGTGTGGGTACGGTCCTTTTGACTTTACTTCTGCGGATTGTAGGCTAAACTCTAAGCTCTAGCACCTAAAGCACAACAGTACGGGAAGATGCGGAATCGACACTATATGTAAAAGTGGGCGAATGTTGTCGTCGGAACAGCAGGAACACCATGCTCAATTGTACCATAATCGACCTAAAAAATACTTCGATACAGACAAGGGAAATGCGCTGAAAAATGGTGGACAATTCATACTAACCTCCATGAATTGTCACGAGCAAAGTAGCTAACGTAAACACTGAACTGGAAGGCATACACACTGCATGCCTTTCAAACGAAATAAAAACGGTAGGTTGATATATTATTTAGCAAATTGAATCAATTGATTTGACAGAATCATATAACACACCTTTGCTGATTTTATAAATCTATATAATTATATTTTGACTAGATCTGCAAACGAATAGCTGGGAAACTCAAAGTCGGCTAAGAAGATTTGGGCTTCAGCACTTTTACTGCTGTTCATTACAAAGGAATTCATGACTATAGGTAATTGAATATAGAGATTGGGATTTGGGGTTCAAAGGCTTACATTATATCAATTGGACTCTAGTCCTACAATTTAAGATTCCGACGTTGATAGTTACAATGTGGGTTAGATAAGAGATACCCTATCTCCCCCGCTCCCACGTGGCAGCTGTCAGTGTCGATGTGTTGTATTATTGCCTATTTGATACTATAAATAACACTATCACCTCAATATATAAAATACAAATACATAACGACACATTATAGTTTTCTTCCTCATTTATCACGACATGACATTGTTCAATATTTTTTTCAGTAACTTAATATCTTGGTAAGCAAATTCATTACACAATCTCCTGCTATTTATTGACACAGTTATTTTTCTTCATTTAAACAGTAAGAGATGGCAAGAAGAGCGTTGATAACGAACTGTCTTGGCACATATAGATCTATTCAAAAACAAAATTAGATAACCTGGATTCATCACGGAAATACTTACTTCTGTGTATTTGCTTCTGCCTCTGATACATCCGTCCTTTAAAAAAAATGGTAGCATTACAGAAATTATATATACGCTCTCGTCTGTTTGCCAGGATATAAATTCGTTGAATACTTGTAAAACTCAACATTATCTTTTTAACACTGTGCTCATAAAGCAGTTTAGTTTTGGACTTTCAGTCTTATCAAGACTGCCAATAAGGAAGAAAAAGACTTACATCCAGGATTCTAAAGATGGTAGATTACATTGATTACAAATAGTGAACCATAAAAACCCATACCTTTCTGATGCATTTCATCATATATAACTTTAGAAACCGGTTCATGGTACCGGTTCCATGACCAATCTCTCTCACCATAAAATATTGTGGCAATGTATTATTGCTTACATTATATTGTATTTTTAAAGTCTTTAAGGTTCGTGCAAGATTTTTTGACCTGGTTCATCGTATTTTTCTCGATAAGGAAAAACCACTAAAAATTGATCACAATTAAAACTAGCATTATCCTTTGAAACACCTATTCATACGAACTTAAATAATGTTTTTTTCATTATCGAAATATATTCAAATTAAGTAGAAATCTGCTCATGCAAATTCTTGTTTATATTAATTAGAAAAGACGCTAATAACGTAATACACACACAAACCTGTTTTCCGAAAATGAGGATGATGGTCCGGCACCTTGAGGTGTATGTAATCCTTCCTTATGATCCATATTTTCGGGTTATATCATACCGGATGCACTCTAAGATGGTGGGTCATGAGATTGATCCCTCTAGAATACATATTGCACACAATAATTGCATATAAATAGAATTACCCAAAGATTCGAATTGATATTAATATATTTTACCAATATGTACGGCAATATGTTAGTTTAAGCGACCATTGAATACCAATGTTACAATATATGTTATCATATCTTACTAGAGCTGAAAATGACCGCTTTTTAATACGTTGCTTTACACTACACACATTCACATAACACAAACTTCAACACACATAATATATAACTATATAAACCATGTTTGTTGCAAACATATATACAACAATAAGAAGAAAGTAGAAGAGAAATAAAAATATGAGCCAACTCTCTCGCTCCCTGCCTACAGTATTTAATAAGCATATTTGGCAAGAAACTGACCATGAGCGTGAAATTAGTTTGCTTTACTTATCTATATGAACCAAACAATTAATTTCATGTTTCTCATGTATAACGATCGGAAGCGTTTATTCTACAGACCTGGTGAATTTGAAAGCAGCCACAGTGAATGTTTCAATAGAACCTAGAGTACATTTATAACGGAAGTTTTTAGTTGTCCCCTATCACATTAAGCACTAATGTGTATGGTCGGGTTATATATATATATATATATATATATATATATATATATATATATATATATATATATATATATATATATATATATATATATATATATATATATATATATATCACATCTCTACTCTTCGTTCCAACTTGGAAACATATTGGGGGACTGTTTTGCCGGTCGAACATCATATCATCATACAAGGCAAGATTATTCGCACTCAAGAGAACGTCATCATCGGCCGGGGCTTCATCGATGTTGGCAAATAACTGAATGGTGGACAACGCACGTGCGCCCACGAAATCTCTAATTATACGATAGCAAGGCTCGTCGTCCGCGGATGAAACAGTCGCGTAAATAGCAGAGAAACCAGCGCATCATATGATTGAGCAACAGCTGAGTTTTCCTGGATCAATCCACGTCAACGTCAACAATAAGCATACATACAGGGTACTTGTTCCATCGAATGTTTGCTTGGGATGACGATACGTCGGTTACATAGCACAATTCAATGATGTTTCAGTCACCTTTTCATTTTTACGTCGGTTACATATTGAATATCAAGTGTTATAGACTTATCATGACGCCCTCATATTGTTTTCGATGAGGCGCACAACAAATACTAAGATCCAATTCGGTATAGGACGAGAAATAACAGAACTTAAGTGTGGAACAAAACAGTTTACGTAAATGAATTCTTTCAGGTTTCAACATTAAAACAGACACGAATGTGATATGGATAAATAAACCTAATTCTGGAGCATAACCCATAACTGTGTTGACTTTGCATGTTAGAAACATGATCAAGCTTACATGATATCAGACGATATCAATGAGCGTCAACGCGCTGACGAGAATTTCATCCTTGACTTGTGTTCGATTATGGGACTAGCCATCTGAAAGAATCACCTAATGAATCATCAAAGGAAGCACGCAGGTTACACTTGAACTTGGATGTGAAGCTTCGACATAACCAAACTGACTTATGAATGGATCATGTTGCAATGTCACCGACGGAATCGCCATATCGTGGTTGGCCAAGCAACACTTATGGTAGATTTACCTATCCAGACCAATGAAAATATACCGTTCTTGGCGATTCCCTTAACCAAGTTCACCAGGAAAGTCTTTTGTTTCTCCCAAATGATTGATGATGCCATCAGCTATAAACAAGCCGAACCGATGTCTTCCATGCAACAGGCGTCATAGACATGTTCAACTCATCTAAGTAACTGGCGATATAATGTAGCCACGGGATCTGCAGGTGTAAGCAGGTATATAATTTCTCAACGTCGCTTCTTAGCTGTTGGCGAGGCATCATACTTTGGATGTATGTGTTCATCATTGACATTTTGGTGTGTATCGCCATGAGACAAATGTAGACATATTCAATCGTACATTTGAGAAACTATCATTCGGTCATAATACCGCTTAAGAAAGTTGTATTCATGATCGGTCTTGAACGTAGGTGATGCGGCTTTGGTCACTGATAATATAATTCAAGAAACAAATAACATGTACGATCCGGTTGAAACCCACTGCCGCAATACGACAAAAGATTGTCTCTAGACTATATCAAATACTCTGTGTTCCGTTAAGGTATCCAGTTCGTGCCAATTCGCGTATGTCTTGTTTCCCTCAGGAACATTCCATAGTTAGTGATAGCTGAGATAAACTGAACGTAACGATGCACACAAATGTGATGTTTCTACAATCGAATAAGATTTTCTGCAGGCAATAATTTGCTTCGCTCACGAAGACAGCTCGTAAATGTCTTGCCTTAGATCGTTTTGCACTGCTGCTGGTTGAATTATTTTGGATATCATGATTGTATTATGACGTTCTTTAAGAAGTTAACTTAATTCCAGTTCAACTAATTCCTCAGTGGGGTTACTAACGCATTTATCTTAAAATTTCAGTAAGACTTTCTTGCTGACATTACTGGATAGTAGATGATCCTTCAGTGCATTTAGTGAGTTTATATGGAGCACCAATAATATTTCATATCCAGTGGATAATCGTTATCGGCATGGTGAATCTCGTTAAGGTATTCCATGTATACCTCAAAGAAGTACCGAACATCACTATTGCTTTTGTACTTGCTATTGTGTTTTTGTACATCCATACTAAGTCACCTACCGGCATTGATTGCTTCATCTGCCATTCACACAGGATGCCTTATCCAAATACATGATGTAACTATGCGGACAAGTAGCGTAGCGATAGTTTCACAAGGTACATCTCGAAGTGAATACCACGTTTCGCGAACTGATACTGATTGATATCCGTTAGCAGTTCTAATTCGACACTGATTTTTTACAACAACACATCCTATGTTTGTCCTGTCCGGTGACTAAAACTGTTGCTCGTGGTGGCTCTGACAGAATCGCGGCTAGCAAACAATACGCCCGAGTGAATGTACAAATTGTGATAGTCACCGAAATTTCTACATTCAAACGCAGAATATACATTCACCGCGCGTAGGTGGAAAGCTATTCGAATGACAAGGATGAATATAAGGCTTCAATCGGTGATGATTGAAATTCACAAACGTTCTCGTGATAGTAGATTCCTTTGCGCGCAAGCAGGCTGAATATTTATCGAGGTTCCACTGGGGACGCTCGACAAGTTGATTGCAAAGCGGTCCTGAGCTCTTGCCGCAAGAAATTTGGCGAGTTTATCCTGGCTGGACTTAATAAACAGCAGAATTAAATCACTAAACCTGACCCACTTTGAACGTCATGCATTTTGCCATGTTGGTGAGTATGACAACTGTTAGTGCCTTCGATGCCTTTGCGATTCCTAGCGCAATCAAGTGGCCATCGTACCCACGCATGCTAAATAGCACAACAGTAATTCATGTTTTATTGAGGTAAATGATCAACAGACGATTGCGTGAGCTGTACCTAGCTCGTCTGTAATCGCCAATGATGTGATAGTAATTGTGAATGCTTTCATCAGTGCAATTAAAATCTGTGAAGTTCTGTACAGCCACTTCAGACATATTGGCTAACTATGTTAGCGAACACGTAAATACATACTTTTTATTTGTTGCCCTCCATTTATTATGCTAATGGTGTAATATACAAGGATGAATGATAGATGCGTATTAAACAATATACCTTGTTCAAGACGGCAGATCAAACTTGAGAATAGTATTCCAATCCTTTATCAAATAGTAATTTGTCTGATTTGCTTTCCTTCATTCATTATTCAAATGCATCTCGATCTTTCTCTTCTGCCATAGCTTTTAAGTTTACAATCTATGCTTAATTGGGCATATATCTTTTTCTGTTAAGCTACATATATATTTATGATGTTTTTTGTATGCATTCATAGCATCAGCATACCTGGCTGAACTTTGAACAGTTAATTTTGGAATCAGTGGCACATAAGTAGTAGCAAAGTAAACGGAAAGAACGAAAGTATAATTAGTCTTTGTTATGATTATACGAAATTAAGTTTCCAAAATTCATTACGTACCCTATCTTATCCAATCCTGAAGATTGCGGTCGTAAGTTGTATTCATACCCTAATACGTTTTAGGGTTGGCATTAATATATAATGGTGCACAGATATACCAAAATACCGGTATAATACGGTTTGCTTTTCTGGCAATACATACAGCAATATGATTGTCTGTACCGCGAATATTTCACGGTCTCGCTTTCATTAACATATCTGTGTATTCCTCGCACTTAATCCAGTTTGATTCAAGACCTATATTTTACCCTGTGCACGCAGCCAAGAAAAGTCTATGTTGTAGTGCAACCTCCTTTCCGTCGGAGAGGTTTTAGTACAGTAGACGATACTGTTACCGCGCAGAGGGGGGGGGGGTGAGTAGAGACTGATATGTTAATTTCCCTCAAGACAAATATGCAGTGAGTTATTTAGAGTTTTGCTGAAACGTTGAAAACGATAATTCAAATGTTTTGAGACATTTAAAATTATGCTGCTGTGAAGTTTACATTCAAGCACAGACATACTAAAATGGTAGAGATATTGATTGTCAGATACTTTCACTGGTTTCAAATGTTTGCATACTTGTTTCATTTGTATGCTAATTGTATATGTTCAACTGAACAGACTAACATCACTTAGAGATGTTGTATCTTTCGAGTAATAAATGCGGTTATTACATTCATTAATGTGTTTCCATACGTATTGTATTTGCCATATCCCAATATATCACAATACGTTTTTGAGTGTATCGTTGCACCTCCATTAACATCTCTACCAGGCTGAGATCATCAGCCTTCTGTTGAGTAAATGCCTTATATTTCTTACGTTTCATACTCACACCCTGGCCAGGCAGAGATGAATAAGTTAATTGTATTCAAGTCACTTTAATGTTAGATCTGAGACCAATAATTATCCTAGACTGTAAGCAATGAAACCTAATTTTAGTCACGTCCCACACTAGATGGCATATAATTTATACAAATATGAAACTAAGGGTAGGCATTGTGTAACTCTGAGGAGACAATTTATTTGTTTTACATAAACAACACAAGTATGGTACAAATTATTAGCTTTATTATAACATACTGTGCTTAAACTATCGAAACGTTCCGATCGTATATGAGTATATGTTGCGTTTAATATCAACGAAATTGCCTGTACTTGTGTCACATTTTTAACATAAAACTATAAGATATCAACCATGTAATGATATTATCGTGGAAAGGAAATTTAAAACTTACCAACATCAAAAAATATTTTTTTAAAAATATTCGATCTGCTTTTCGTCACACCCTTTAAAGCACCTCCATAACGAATCATTGATTTTCTTCCTTGTTCGTTAGTCCACCTAGTTAGGTTTGTCTTTACCTGCCATTGCATGTATTTATACACCTATCTCCTCACTTACATGTATAGACCTACTGTTGTAATGCTGTCATCCACTTTGAAACTCTAATGATCACCATAACACCTACCAATAATTTTTTAACAGCTATATCAGATATAAATAGCTTTCATCAGGACCATAATCGGATGCAATATCAGCTAATTCACTCAAATCCTGTTGTCAAGAGACTTCACTGTGTCCAACTGTAATTCAAGTCAGAGAAACATTTGTATGCATAATATAGGTATCTTGATGAACGTTGTTCAAGGTTTCTATGTATTAACTTCTCATTATTCAATTTGTTTCAAAAAGATGAAACACTGTATCAGGCAAAATCAGTCTTTCCAAAACACACTTATCGTTAATTAAAACCCGATTAATATTAAAGCCAGCTTATAAAATCTCCCAACAAAATACCTCCATAAACGCTTAAACAATTCATTGCGAATATGAAAGGTCGCATCCACAGCGCATTGCCTTAGACTATATTATGACGCATTAGCAGGTCAGTGCTCACTCTGAGATAATGTATGTATGTATGTATGTATGTATGTATGTATGTATGTATCTATATATATATATATATATATATATATATATATATATATATATATATATATATATATATATACTGCTCAAATTATTCAGGTTATTTGTTTATAGAGACTATAAATTGGGCCCAGTATGTAAATGTTCACCAGTGGTTGATAGTTGTGTAACTTCAGATAACCGTCGCCACTTCATTTTCCAGGTAACTTTAACTTGTAAATACTTAATCTAGCATACTAGAATGAAATGCCCTCTTCTCTGAAGGTTGTATATTACCAAACGGTCGAAGCATTTATTTTTAACTGATGATTTATTGGGATGGGCAGAATGTTCGCATGTACATTTCAATGAACCTGAGGGCGAAGCTTGTTAGGGGCATGCCATTTTAGTGACTGATGTACTGACAAAAATGAACCAATGTGAAAATTGATGTAAAACGATATTTTTAAATAAATAAATTCATCGAAATGTTTCCGGAAATTTAATACTAATATAAAAAATTACCATAAACGTTATTGGACCACTCAGGATTGAGATTGTCCCAAGAATTAAAATATTTGTTATATCATCCGGACTATAAACACAAGTACAAGTGTACCACATAAACCGATTTGAAATAGTATGTACTACGATTCAAGCTTTGGTGGCCGGGAGCTTTCAGCCTCTGCTTCGGGTGCGGGAGGTCGTGGGTTCGAACCTCGGCCAATTCATACCAAAGACATAAAAATGGTACGAACAACTGCCTTGCTATGCGCTCAGCGTGAAGAGGTTAATGTTAGGACTGATCGACTTGGTGTCAGGTGGGATATCATACTACATGTCTGCGGTATGATGCCCCAGGGTTTGACATCAACATAAACTGCCACACTGCAGACATACGAGCAATATGGCTGAATACTTTTTTCAAAAAGCTACAATCAATATTCTCTGGTATGGTAGGACTAGGGGAATATTATCTTCAAACATTTTATATTTGATTGAATTGGTTTACTACAATGAAATTTCAACTTTCACGTTTACCATCCAGGAAAACCAATAGTCATCAAATTTCAAGCTTCTATTCACATGTTCAAGCTCAAACAGTCAGTTATCCATCTCACACCCTCCACCCACACCCACCACTGACAAAATTGAAATGACGTCCCTGCGTATCATTCCCTAAACCTCTGTATAATCAAATATAAATAATATATGACACAAGGAAGCCTTACAACTCCACTACCTAATACAATTATACAACCTGAAAAGTGATTGACTTTATTGCTTGACAAACATGCTCCTGCAATAAAGTGCAGAATATCAATTCAAAAGTGTTTTCCGTGTTTAAAACATGTTAGGGACCAGCTGTGCACTGTTAAAAGAGAATGGCATAGGGCTGAGAGGAATGTGGCTATCAAACATCCTCAATATTCGTAAGCAGGTCTATACGACTAAACACGAAGTTCATGTAGATCAATCGGAATACTACTGTACTAAGATACTGAAAGCCCCGCTCTAAAGTGTTCATCAAGATTACAAGCAAGCTAAAGTCAAGAAATACATGTACACCACCTTCAACGACCGTCTCTCTCTCTCTCTCTCTCTCTCTCTCTCTCTCTCTCTCTCTCTCTCTCTCTCTCTCTCTCATGAATAACAGCTAGGAGCACATTTTAAAACAGTATTTATTCAGCTGAATGTTAACCGCTCCAGTGGCCTAGTGGTTAGAGCGTCCGCCCCAGAAGCCTAGTCATACCAAAGACTTACAAAATAGGTACTAAAAGCAGACTCGCTTGGCGCTCAGCATTAAGAGCTTATTGTTATTACTGGTCGACCTGGTGTCAGGAAAATGTGACGTCACTATAAACTTCATCAATGCAGACATCGTAGTGATATGACTAAATTGTTTATTAAAGTTACATTAAAAGTCCTAATCAAACAAACAAACAAACCACAGCGAAACTAATGCACAAATTGTTGTATTTAATTGTGCAGACTAAAATCTTAGACCCTTCTCAATCTCATGTAGTTATGGTAAAGTATGTTTAAGTTACAAGGGGAATAACCACTTACATTTTCTATAAAATGTATGTTAAAAGATCTTTATATAAACACCCAACCTTTAAGCACCAACATTTTCGTATAATCTCGTTTAGTAAATGGCAGCAACCATGTATAACTTTCAATACAATTTAAATTTAATATAATTTACTTATTAATATTCAGGTGGTTATGATAATCCACAGACACTTCAGATACGATTTCAGTTCTATTTTTACTGGATGACAGCATATGTAAACACAATACCTAACAGATGACGACACAACACGTTTTTTAAGGCATAAAGAAAGAAACAACACGCAATCAATATATCTGGCATACAACTCCAATACCGATAAAGTTTCAGCACATCTGATTCATCTTTATATATGCGTGATTTGTAAACGTGGAGTGTATGTTCATAATATATTAAATAGACAACCCTACTGTAAGTATAACGGCAGATGGTTGCGTAGCACCTACTCCAAATCGACAGCCTTACACCCTAGAAAATTTCCATATACACAAGAAAGTACTTTGTAACCAAGATTAGCTTTGAAACGGACCTTTGATTGTGTCAAACATTTATATACACCTAGATAACATTAGTGTTAACCCGAATTGCTTCTATGCCATGCACAACTCAAATCAGTTAACTAGTTTATGAACTTTTTGTTTGTTTGCTCTTTAAGTGCGTAATCTATATGTCAGAACTAATATATTATATAGAACAAGACAACGTGCTATGAATATGGTCATTTCATTTACACAACTAATATATTATATAGAACAAGACAACGTGTTATGGCTATGGTCATTTCATTTACACAACTAATATATTATATAGAACAAGACATCGTGTTATGGCTATGGTCATTTCATTTTTACACAACTAATATATTATATAGAACAAGACATCGTGTTATGGCTATGGTTATTTCATTTACACAACTAATATATTATATAGAACAAGACAGCGTGTTATGGCAGAGTAGGGTCATTTCATTTCCACCATAATAAGCTATAAACGTGTCCGACATTACAGAGATACACAATTACTCTCGTCGCATGATCTTATATGTGAGAAATCGCCAAACATTATTAAACCAAATGAAAATGACGAAATAAGAAACCTATGGTACGCATAATCAGTTTTGAGAACTAGAATGGTCACTTATCAGATGTTTGTGAAATCAGGAAGTAAATCTCTCTCTCTCTCTCTCTCTCTCTCTCTCTCTCTCTCTCTCTCTCTCTCTCTCTCAATACTAAAAGTAAATATAAGAGAGACTACATATTTTTAAAGCGTTGGTGAGGAAGATAAACTGGTATTATAACTAATGTTAATAGTAGTATTTAGTCTCTCTTGTTATTGGTGTTTCTCTTTACTTCTAAATGCAATTATCAATATCAATGGTGGTATAAAATCTCAATACCTAAAATAATAACAAAGTATATATCATCTGTGCTTCAGAAAGCCTACGCGTAACACATTTTAATCTTCAGTGTGCTAGTGAAATTAGAGAGTATAAGTAATATTTAGACAGTTGCACTCATCCAAGACAAGGATATATTGCAAATGAGCAAATATGACACAATTCAGAGAAACTGAAGATTTAATGATCCATTCGACTCAAGATTTAATTCAT
Organism: Unio pictorum; assembly: GCA_030141615.1. Classification (NCBI taxonomy): domain Eukaryota; kingdom Metazoa; phylum Mollusca; class Bivalvia; order Unionida; family Unionidae; genus Unio; species Unio pictorum. The sequence continues at coordinate 1,464,398 of JARLTB010000378.1, read as the reverse complement.
ATTATATGATTTACATTCACTGCCAATTAAGTATATGGTAATTTTCGTCTTTTACAGAGAATGGATTGCATCTGCCAACAAAAATGTCTACATATTGAAATCTTACAGATAAATAAATTTTACGAGTTGAGACTCATATAAACGGTAACAGAGAGAGAGTGAAAACATCAAGCTTTGTCATCATCATCATCATCATCATCATTATCATCATCAGTCTCTTGACCTAGTGAGATCGTTGAAACACTGTGCTGTTGAACATCTGACCAGTTCATTCCACTTGTCTCGATCATGTGCCAATGCCAATGTCTCTGCAAATCTTTTCCTGGTCCATGCTGTGATGTTGTCACAGTGGCGTGGAGTGAGTGACAACATCTCAGAATAGATCAAGCTTTTAAAATTTAGCAAATGAAGTAATGTATTTCCCTGGACAAGATTGTGAAAATGGAAAAAAAACTGACAGTTTTAAGAATCAAATCCAAAAGCAATCCAAGAATAATCCACGAATTAAATTATAAAAGTCCTAGTGATGAAATATTCTAATAGATTCAGTTTCGAGTCCGGTTTGGAAATCCAAGATGGAAGACGAAGGCGCGTGCTGAATTTTGTTTCGATTTATAGTTCCCTTGTAGAATCACAAGATTGAACATTCTGGGGTTGCAAATCTGAATAAAATTTTGGATTTTGATAAACTGTCTTTGTCCAAGGTTTCTTTATGAGCACATCAAATATTTCCAGAGATAGGACTTAATCCTTTAAAATCAGAATTAATTGAAGAATTGTTAACATGGATTCAAAACTTGGATGCAACAAAACAAAAATTTGACGTCATTTCTAAAAGCTCAGAACTGAATGTTTCACTAAAATAGAGATAATATCGTATTCTTCAAATACTTTAAAAAAACACCCAAATAGCGAGTTCGCGAAGGGAAATGAGTCACGTAATCGTTTATATCACGTACTCCTAACATGACCTTAATGGGAAAAAATCATATATACTTTAAGATTAAAACGTTGTTTACTTCTTCACTAGTCTCATCTTGAACTCGACAACAACCAATCATTACAATCATAATGAAACGTGTTTCCATAGTTTCCGCTGACCTTGAAGGATCGAGGTCAACATTAATTGTTTACCAAACAATAATTCAGTCAACCCCATATTCTAAACAAAATCATCTCTAGTGAATAAATTTGCATTACAAAGCATGAAATGAAAAAGAGAAAATAATTTAAAGTTATATAATGGGATATACGTAACATAATGATATTCAAGAATAAGCAATGTAAGACACTATATATCACCTTCTCAAGCACAAGTTCCATTTCATTCAAACCCAATTATCTATTCATCAAAACATTTATAATGATCAACTTACACAGTATGTATGTATGTATGTATGTATGTATGTATGTATGTATGTATGTATGTATGTATGTATGTATGTATGTATGTATGTATGTATGTATGTATGTATGTGTGTGTGTGTGTGTGTGTGTGTGTGTGTGTGTGTATGTATGTATGTATGTATGTATGTATGTAACATTTAATAAAACATCACAACTATGGCTTTATGGTAACAATTTTAATCAAATTAAAGAGAGAATTATAAACCTGTATCAGTAATCAGTTTTCTGACACAATATTCAGTTAAAGCTATAACTTTTGTGAGCTATCTTTATTTTATTTGCTTCATTCATATAAATACGCACTACACAATGTGTACTATCGTTATTTATTTACACAAGGATTGCTACAGTTTCATTTATAAGCTTATGTTTCAATGTACGTCTTTCTGATCATCCCATATGCATGACACGATTTACCTTTACATTGGTTGATGTTTATGATGATATTCCGGTTATACACTTTTAACGTACTAGTGAAGTTGTAACATTAGTTTGTAAAGGGACTTAAAAGCATCGTATATTTAGTTTTCTTTAGTATTCAGTGCATATATATATATATATATATATATATATATATATATATATATATATATATATATATATATATATATATATATATCGATTTTTTGTGTGTTCTGGAGTATTTTCCAAAGGAAACATCCCATATTATGAATTATTTGTTTCTCTCAACGTGGACTTAGAGACTGTCATTAAGAACAAATTTGACACAAATTTTAATTCATGGAAACGATAAACAGTCTGAAATATCTAACTGACGTATTCGTATAACATAACAGGTAAAAGTTCAATCTATAACTTGCATAGATCAGACTCGCAAAAGAATGTAACACCCACCCACCCAGCCTAAACGTTCTACAATCCCTCCAGCGTTATGGATGATGACTGCAATATTCCTGAAGAGATTGCGAGTGATGATACAGGTTACAAAAGGAATGATTCAAAGTGAAAATTTGTCCACTTCATAAACAAAGTTTTTTTTGAAAATGCCAACGGAATAGTTTTAGACGTGTTTTTTTTTTTTAAATATTCTCCAAGTATCCGTGAATGCATTTCGTCATATTAAGAGTGTTTAACAAACCATGATGTTAATAAATGAAATTGTACCTCGTAAACAATATAATATTATAAACTGATAGCATACGGAACCGTTTAAGAGACGATAATATTCAATATCATATTTATAGGCATGTATAAATTAAAAGTCATACCTTTGATTGTTATTTATTATCAACATAAAAATGCAGGGCATATCGAATGAAATCATAATCATGACTAGCGAAAGCAATTTTATCTTGATCAAGGAATCTGTATTATTTGAAAGCCTGTCACCAGCAGGTCAGAGTGATGAATTTGAACCGAGAAAAACCGGAAATATAAAAACTCGACACAAATAGTTATCATTATAAAATACAGTGTAATAGTTTTCACTTTAGATTTAAAAGTTGAAACTCGTTGAGCATCAACATATGAATATGTTTATAGCATGTTCCTGACGCTAGATAGTTGTGTTGTAATATACACCCGATGCATAGAATACCGACTATAATGTCTAGTTAATGCGTATTTAGTATACAGACATTTGACACTGCTTTGAAAAATGACGATTTAGTGTCTTCTACAATTTATGCTTATGACGATAGGCTAGGCATATCACATGTGGTCATATAACAAAAGTCTTTAGTGAAACTAGATAAAGAAACATTGATCATTTTAAAATTATTTATAGTAGAACGAGTAAAAGCAATTAATCTCAATTCAATTAAATGTAACATAAATTAGATGTAGAGCTTGGGGGAGAACTAATGCAACACTCCTGTTTATAAATGGTAGTTACGTTAAAATCTTTAGCACTGTACCATTGCAAGCATAATTATGACAACCCATTAGGTAGTGTGAGTAGCGTGTCATGCTTAGCCGACAAGAAGACACTCGTAATTAAGATAGGGAATTAATGTGACCACAATACTTGTCTTATATTTCCTTTTCACTCATCTCAATCGTTTAATTTACCCGGCGAAAAGACGTTCAGTTCTTAATTATACGTTAGTGCACGACGGAGATAAATGTCCCTATCACAAATTAGTGTTGTAAAATATAACCCAATTTCGGACAGATCATTAACCCATAGTATATACTAGTTATTCCCAGAAGCATATATAAAGTGTTAAAGTTGTTACTTGCTAGGCCACGTTATTAGGACTGCTTCTTGCTTCTTGTTGGACATTGTTCGGATAATACGATTGCATCAGTTTATATTACTTCCCTTGAATAACTCCTTTTCTCAGCAATGACCCGCCCTTATGTAAAAGCAATGGTGGCCATACACAAAAATGAACGTGTTTTCCACTGTTTGTATAGAAAGAGAAAAGGTCCTTGTTTACTATGTCTTCGTCATTTGGAATAGGTCCCAAAACTACAGGAGGATCGTTTATAGCCATGTACCAGCACAGATGAGTGCACTTTTCTATATATCGACTCGTTGTTTTCCGATCTTTGAAACTTTCCTCAGTTTTACCTATAAACTTTCCCTGGAAATGCTGAAAACAACAGAAAGAATGAAAATAAATAAAAACAATAAACAATACCTCTAGATAGTTACTGAAACCATCGACCGAATCAGAAGGAACATAAAGTTGACAATTGTCTTTCATAATGTTGAAAGGTCAATTACAATTACTAATTTACATATTTACCAACGCAATGAATAAATTACCAAATGTTACACAATACAGCGGTTACTTATAGAACAATTTGATCGAATCAACATAATTTTCTAATTAAGCTGTTGATGAAAAATCAAGGTTCTCTTTTTAGGTTGAATCGTCATTGTTTTTGTTGTTCGATTTTTTGTTATTATTTTTTTATTTATTTTTTTATTTATTTTTTCTCTTTCAATTTGGTTTTGCTTTGTTTTCCTTTTTGAAGGGTACTTGGCATGGGGAGCGTTGATAGCATACATCCTACTCTGAACGACTATCCAAGGTTATCTCATAATTCTTTGTCCACAGGGATATTGTACATTTGGGAAAATACCTCGCCATTTTAAACCATATTTATACAGAATTACTACCAACGTAAAGAAGAAACAAAGACTGGTCAAGCAATCAATAATCATTATATTTTTACATTTATCGTGGAAACCTGAAAGGTTGATAACAATTAATACAGTCGTTCCCAAAAAGAAACAGCACGGTAGAGTGTTGTTCATTGTTGTTGTCTGAAGGGGTGGGGGCTTTTTGTTTGTTTGTTTTGAATTATTGTTTATTGTTGATTCACAATGGAATGTTACACGACAGCGAAGAAAACGAACAATTTTGATACAGTAACCGCTGTTTCTGACAAGGTTATTGGCTAATGTCGGTTGGTGGGTATAGATTTCGTTAACCAGTTAAAGAGAGTCAGACAAATTATTTATGATAGTCATATTATTAAGAACCACTAATTAAGTTTAGCAAACTAAGCCAATCAACGAAAATGATAGTTTCAAAAACTAGGGTACATTCAATTTGCTTTAATTCAGCCACCATTTCTTGATAGCAGAGCAATGCGATAACACTCGTCTAACTAGTGAGATTATTACATGACTTTAAAGCACATTCCTAATGCTCAAAATATGTTGTAACTCTGCAAGGATATTTATTATGTATATTCTACTGAGTATTTTAAAACATTTTCATTCATGATATTTCAATTATTTCGCAAAATGAAAGCTGATATCATGAAATAAAACTTGCTTTTACCTTTGTCAATATCTGAATAATTAGTGGAGTGAAATTCCTCCTTATTCCCAATAGTAACTTTCGAATAATTGGTGGGATCTGCACTGTCTAAAAGAGAGAAAAAATATACTCAGTATTGACATCCACATAACATTTTGACTTAAAGCATCGATTTACCATTAGAACCAAGCATACGAATAACAAAAAATTCAGCTTGTCAGTACTATAAGAAATAATGATGGAACTATGATGAATATACTGCACGAATTTGGAAGTGCAGTATATCCATCCGACAAAACGAGCTCATATTTTCCTATACAAATGCAGTAACACTTTTATACCATGCCCATTTTCGTATTCTACCTCAGGTTAATTATATAAACAAAATACACTAAAACAATGTAACTGAATGTATTCAAAACTAAATACACAAGGGTAAATTTATCATTACACAACAACATTATTATTCCGCACAAAACTCCACCCAGATAAATTGTAAGCTTAGTCGCGCGCTAGACATCACTTTCAAAATAATATCGGTTTTTTTGGTTTACATAAAATTGATAGTTAGATTCACATTGTGAATGAATGCACATTGCAACGACTTTTCCATTTAGTCTACAATGAACAGAATTTGGTATTTTTGTCGATTCTGCTAAATTGCATGGTAATGACTGGATTTATCTGTGTCGATTCTACATGAAATAAATCTTATTTCAGCAGCTAGGAAGCAGAGTGTTGACATCGGATAGTGTGTGTCTGTTCTGTCATTGAATGTTTGGAATCATAATTTAGGAAAATATGAAGTATTTCAATTGTGACTGCCACAACTACGCCATGGAATATAATGTTTATTTTATTTTGAGTACAGTAAGGAAGACGTAATTGCACTTTAAATTTAGTATAAATTGCAGTACAATTTCGAAACGCGAAATGAAGCTTTAGAATTGATGACATGCTTCATGTAATTCGGATTTGCATAGCTAACAAAGTAAATTATGAGGAAAATCAGGATGTAAAAACTGTAAATGTATATTTTTTTCTATTCTTATTACCACCTGAAGAAGACAGGTCTATGCCTTGTCACTTACACGTTATTTGTCTTGACCCAGGGATCGTGTGACCATCTGGTGTCTATCGCTAGTCTAAATCCAAAAGATTGTATCAAACAAGTTAACGCGGAATATGGCAAAGCAGCCGATACATGGCAGTCCACGAAACATCTGCTTTATTTCATTTACACACAAATGTAATCAACAAAAAAGCATAAAGGCATCTACTATATGAGAGTACGTCCCATTCAGATGTGGGACCGTGGGTTCGATCCCAGCCCAAATAAACCCCAAGACTTACAAAAATGGTACTAACTTCTGCCTCGCTTGACGCTCAGCATTAAGAGGTTAGTGTTCGGACTGGTCGGCCTGATGTCAGGATAATGTGACTGGGTGGAACATGATGCTGTTGTCTTTAGCATGTTTCCTCAGCGCTAGACATCACTATAAACTGTCACATTGCAGACATCTTAGCGATATCACACACACAAACACACACACGAGTGTACATGATTTGTTTAGAAAACAGTTCATAATACATTATTGTGCACATGTGTTGTGCTTGTGAGTGCGATATGAAGATGTGCAGTTTCGTAAAATATTGCACTATTCTGACAATGCAAAGGTAACGGAAACAATAATGAGCATATGAGAGCAAGATTTATTTTGCATTAAAACGTATTTCCTTGTCGCTGTTCATTTTATCAGACTAATGTACGAGGCCTAGATATTATGCATCTTATCCATTTTATCTTTGCAACCCTAAAATGTAATTTTTGAAAGGTTTTGAATTCCTAAATACTCATAATATAAGACAAACCTGCTCTAGGATTTTTCTTCCTTTTCCTGGTAAGGTGATCGATGATTCCTCCAACGCAAGAAGATACTTGGATCCACGTATTTGACATTTTTTATGAATCTCCTGAATTAAAGATACACTCCACAATGTTAATAAAATGTGATAAAATATATAAAACGCGCATATGGTTTTAACATATATGTTCCGCTTAAAAATAATGTGAAGCACACCTAAAAAATTAATGATAGTTTCGACCAGAAAAATACTTGAAAAATTAAGCATCTAATATATATATATATATATATATATATATATATATATATATATATATATATATATATATATATATATATATATATATATATATATATATAGTAAAGTAACAGGTAAATTGTCATTGAAATAAAAAACTACCAACTTTCTTTATGACCATACTATTAGGAATGCAGTTATTATGTATTGGAGCTTTGTAGAGGTTGTAAATATCACCAATGACCGTATATATAACAAACGGGAAATTTAATGTCACAACGTAACCATGTTAGATCAGGCATCGATAATGAGTGATGTATATGCCAATTTTTCTCTCATAGACGTTATTCGTTGGTGGCGGTAATAAATGTGCACTAGGTAGACAGGTCCATGGATAAAACATTCTCGCTCACTGGGTTAAATTCTGCACCATTTATGGTTACACGTAACTGTGTATGTGTGCCCTTGCGTTTGCATTCACAGCTAGAGCTCCCCATATAAGATCTGTCTCACCATTCCCCTTCCAGATGACGTGACGAGATCATCTGAGCCCGACTTTCAGCATCATTGCCGCAATGCCAGGAACATCGTCCCTGTTGAGGACATCTCCGCTGGACACTATCTTGCCATTAAATGCGATGTGCATGATTGATCGCACGTAAAACTGCTTAAATTACCTCTCATGCGTGCAGGATGGTGTCCAGGTTTCACAGCCATTGAGCAGGGGGGTGCGGATGGAAGCTTTATGTACATTGATCTTAGTGGGCATCCGAAAGTCTTTATCCATCTAGACTCTGGCATGAAGTCTTCCTAGTGATTGGGTTGCTTTCCGGATCATGGATATGATTTCATTGTCCATATTGTTATCTGAATATATTATTCTTGCCAGTTATGTAAACATCTCTGCATTTTTCAAACTGCCTTTACTCAAACTTCAGGGTGTGAATGGTGGATGTTTGAAAGAAGCTGGCTTAAGGAGTATATCTCTTTTCTTCCAGGCTTATTCGGGAACAGCTTCCATGCCTCATTTAACTTATTCACAATGTTATGTCAGTGGCTCTGCTTGTGTGCCATAAGTACAAGCATCAGCAAACAAAGCTTCAATATATAGCCTTTATATTGTCTATGTTCTTGGCAAAAGCCGAAGCAAGGCCAACATAGATCCATCAAAGCGATATATGAGACAGAATCCAATGTCTAGGTCTTTCACTGCGTGGAGAAGGACTTTGGTGAATAAGAGGTTGAACCGCGTAGATACGAACAACGGTCGAAAGTGCCAAAGTGCTCTTGGTACTCACCATTGGCTATGATCTCTCCTGTCATGTTGTAATGTGATGGGTGCCTGGATAGAATTCACACTGTGATTCAGTTAGCAGTTACTCTGAATTGATTGTGACATGGCTGTTCATGATGGTGCGGGCTTGAATCATCTTTGTACTGGAGATGAGCGAAAATTCTCCATAGCTACTGTAGTCAGCTTTTGCCTTTTATTCTTGTACAATGAGATGATGGCGGTGTCATCTAGATCTGCAGGAGTCTCCTCGTGGTCCCAGATTCTGGTGAGGATGTCATTTAAAGCAGTGAATGCTTCTCTGTCAATAACCTTGGATTAGATATTCCATCTTTAAATGGTGCTCTGCCCGGTTGATTTGATCAAGGGCCTTAAATACTTTGCGATTAGATGAGGGCACGCTCAGCTCTTCGCAGACTGGTCGTTAATGGATTTTTGTGTAGTGTCGCTATATCGATAGTCGATTGGCAATAGAGGAACTGGTTAAAGTGTTCCTTCCATACGGCTTTCATCCCTGCTATGCGTTTGATGGTTGTTGTGCCATCGTCTGAGAGTTTCTGTTACGGCGGGGTCACATAGAGCTTTCAATGGCATTAAAGAACATTTAAGATTTCTTCACAGCATCATATTGATGGATTTTAGCACCCGTTTTTTCTTACAATTAATCATGAATGATTGAATTATGCACAGTACACTTTGGAGCACTTGCTTGCAAGTGCTTGAAATTGGTTCTCTTGAAGATGCCTTTTATCTCCCACTCAAAGCATGCCCTGTACGTTTCTTCAGTCAGGATTTAGATGACCTCATCATCCGCATCAGATCAGTCCTGGTAGGCTCTTGTCCACCATTGCTGTTGATTTTGCCAAAACCATGTTCCTCTAGCACATCACTCCACTGAGCGTAGTCTAAGCTAAATCTGGCGTTGATATCACCGAGCAAAATAAGCATGGCATTTGCCGGAATAGATATGAAGATACGGTCTACGTTTGTTTAAGACTGTGCATTGGTTTAATCTGCGCATAATATGGTTGGGACACTATTGATTGTAAGGAAGCGTTGCCACTAAACCGGCGGTGGAGCGTCATGTGTCTTTCGTTCGTGCAGGTTGGTCCATATGGTAGGTGGCAGTGGGCTTGTCCTAAGGCAAGTCCACCTCCATTGCTTCTGTCATCGTCTGATTTTCCCTTCCAAAAGGATCCGTCCTCATCGTGTCTCTCTGAGTGTTGCCAAGTCGATACTGTATCATTCTCTGGCGAAACGGGCTGGTCCTGTTTTAGATCTTGCCCCTGTGCCTCTATCCACGAGATTACGGAATTTTATGTTCCTATGATTAGTTATTTCCCCCAGTTTCTTTGTTCTGTTTGGTTCTGCGTTGTTACCGTATTGTAAGATGGACCTGCCAGTCGCGTAAAACAGGCAAGACAAAGTAGGTTTGACAATGATTAGGACGTTTTTTCTAGACACCCCTTGTAACGGAGAGAAGGGTTTCCACATAAATGGCATCTCGGTCACTTTGGATGCTACCACACTCCTCTGATGCCTGGATACTGAAGAGAACTACCAGTTTTCTACGGAACACCTACGTGCAGGATTTTGACTATGGTCAATGGTCACATTCACCTGTCGCTTCACCACTCCCCATCTGCGCAGGATTATTAAAACTTGCTAGTACAGTCAATTATAAGATGCACAATAAACGTTGTGCGAAAGAGCTTTTCAAGTGGGAAAGTCACACAGGCGATCCCACTCTCTCAGCATGAATACTCAATATTGCTGGAGACACCTCTGGCTGCATTGGATGTCCATGACTTTTAACGTCCCTCGCCAATGCCCGCGGCGCTCATCGTGGCCGTTGGGTAGGTTATGATCTCATACGTCCAGTCAGCGTGAATAGACTTTACTTGGAAGGATAGGCAGGTTCCTGAATTTAACCCATAGGTAGGGAAGTGTCTTGTATGACAATGACACCAGAATGCAGGCCCACCGTGTGTGGATACTACCTGGTCACTGCGGCTCCATCTCCCTCGACAGTTCAGCATAGGGTCCAGTGATATCCAGTTACCTCGTATTGCCACTGTAGTAGTCCTGGCTTTAGAGAGAAAATGAACTGGCAAACGGACTTGCTTACTCGACTTCCCTACTCTTCTTAACCACTGGAAGTCTGTGGCTAGCCAGTGGATGCAAGTGGAAGCTGCATGAGACGAATCACGCACATCTTGTGGCACAGCCACTAAAGCACAATTATATTAAAATTCACCATAAAGTGTTGAGCTCTTTTGTCTCAGATAAAGGAACAAGTTGTTCATAATATTAACGTCGCCATAGAATCCATTAGGAATGTATGTCTATTCCTTTCTGACGAAAACAACCGACTTACGGGTACAATGAAAACTCACCATCGTGCGTTCCGCTGGAAACAATTACCGCGGTATAATGGTATACGGGTTATACCGCTTACGTATAAAGACGTATGTTCAATGAAACGTAGACATGAAGATGCTTATAATACTTAGAATATAATCTATGGGTCACAGTCTTAACGACAATCTCCAATAACGAGTATTAGCTAGTAGTTATTCGTTGACATTAAATATATCTCAAAGGTGGGTAGACCGTTTTGACAGCATCCTCAATCAACATTCATCTATCACCGTGGAGGAACTGATTAAATTAATGCTTACTAATCTTTGATTGTTGTCAGAAACGTTTAACGAAATTGACCAATTGCTTTAAAATAGCGGACAACATGAATAAGATGCATTATTAGCAGAATTTTCCAAAGCCAGGCGATGTTACCTGGCGTTGAGACTTGCTGAACGCTTTAAGATAACTATATCATAAGCGAAACTATATCCTGGGAGTAAAAGAATACATCAATCATCCACTTTTAGAAGTAGCAAGGCAACTGACAATTATACGGCAATCCTCTGGGAATCTTCCTGCTGTCAATAGCCATCAAAATACTTGCAAAACTTCTGATACAACGTCATATGCATTACGTTTATCAAGGGCTCTTGGCAAAAACACGGAGTGGCTTCAGAAAAAGATGAAATACCACAAATGTTTTCTTTGCAGCTCGTCACCTCTAACGAGAATTGCCAGACGCAGAACTCCAACATGTACACGACATTCGTAGAAAAAACAAACGTCTTTAAAGCTGTCAGCCATGACGACCTTGGAAGAGCATGTTAATAATTGATAACCCAGAAAAATGTATCACAATTGTTAAGGATTATATCATGTCATGTTTGCTCATAGTGTGGCTAGATAGTGAATTATAGGAACAATTTACATTAACCAGTGGAGTAAACATAAATGTGTGCTTGCTTTAACCCTCTTCAGTATGATGTTCTCTGCAATGCCACTTGGTATGACACTGGAATCGACATTAGATACCTGCCAGACGACAAGCTCTACACTCTGAGTAGGCTACATGCAAAAATGAACTTACACGAAGTGATTGTTCGTGAGTTCCCAGTTGCTGAGGACTGTTCCTTGAATGTGAAAACAAGTCTGACAATTATCACTGCATGTATGATTGCTCTTCAGGATGTGACAATTTTGATCTTATAGTTAGTGTTAAGACTAGAAAGATGATACACCAGCCTGCACCTGAGAAAGCTTACATAGAGCCTAACATTACAGTAAATGGCACGCTTTGGTACATATGGTTACCTATCCGGGCATACCACTGTTCACATCAATTAGATATCCAACGCCAGAATTGTTAACGAATGTGTGGTCTTTCATAAATTACGTGCAAATCTGTGGTAGCGCTGTGATCAGCCTACAAAGAATTCAAGATCTAGTAGGTTATTGGCTTGCGAACTCTGACGTATGCCTGAGAAACCTTTACGGTGTACTTTTTTATGCTAAAAAAAGTTAATAATTTTCATATTGGTTGCCTTAGGAAATTGAAGAGGACAAGATGACAGGTCAGGATCCGAAATACAGATGTTATCCCACGGGAGGTCATTACAAGCATCAACATTCTGCTAATGATATCACATATGAGATTGGCATAACACGTAATCGGGATGATGCCATAAAATGATATTCTAGATGAGAAAATTCGTTCGCAGGGATTTTAGAAGACATTCCTCAGGTCATCCATGCAAGGACTCAATATAGACCCTGAATCTTGTAAAGAATTCACGCCTCATTGCTCCACTTGGCTGTATTTCATCTATAGATGGTATAGATATTTTAACGGATATGAACTTCAGCGTCTGTGCAGGAAGGCGAGCAGCAAAAGTTTTTTTAAATGCAGCACTATCTATAATGTTTCAGCAATCCCAAACTGCAGATTATGACACGATCGGCAGAGAATGTTCAGAGGACAACTTGGATTGATCAGCCAATTACGTACTTATAGAAACCGCATCATGGTCGCACAGCAGCTTTAGTTTTTGCAATGTGAGAATTGTGTGATCTGGCGTATAGTTAAAAACTTATGTTCATCAAAGTCTATGGATTATATACTAAAGATTTCAGTTTATAACCTTTATCGTTCGAAGAAATGTGTGCTATGGTAACATGGCAGATCTGGCGGGAAATATTAAAAGTCAATATGCCTAACATGTGTGGATCTGTTTGACTCGTACGGCGAATTTAACACGAGAATTAACATATTTTGGGTTCTTTGGGCTCTACCATACATTTAACATGGAGATGACGCTCTAACCTCTAACTGCAATTATGATTACACCAAAGAAAAAGCATACGTGAGGCACTCTGGAATTTAGCTTTGAAATGGGACTATTGCTTCGAACGGAAGTTTAAAATGGTTGAACTTTAAGCTCTAAGGGAACACGTAAGACAGAAACGAAGAGATGTTTGCAACCCACGTTTTAGTAACCGATTAAATAGTTTGGAAAAGAGGTAACATTCATCACTGCCAAAGGAAAATAAAGTCAAATCCGGTCAAAATAAAATGTATGAAAAACACGCAAGGATTAGCGACATTCATTTAGTAAAATCTCATCATAGAACCATTTTGTTAGTTACTCTGGGATATATGTCTGAATACAAGGTACCCAATTGCTGAAAAAGAAAGATAACAAACTAGCTTCAGTAAAATTATTGTCTCTTTGATGTCTAGTGACCGTACGCTTCTGCAAACATGATATATGTCTTGCCATGACACCACCAGTCAACATGGATATGTTCGTACCAATAACAATCTTCATGATTTTACAACATATAAATGATGACGTTGTTGTGGGTACGTCGCTAAGATCGATCGGCAATGATACCTCCCATGATATGACACTGGGCTAAAACATACTGAATGCCGATTGGAGAATGGCATTTACAGTCCTAACTTACACTTGCCTATGGTGCTTGCGACAAGTTCATTAACTAACTTTAATCACTGGCAGAATTATAGCGTAAATCTACCATGACGTGAAAAGTTGACAGTGTGGCCAACGTACTCTTTTTGTATTTGCTAAGCGAGTTTAGACCACGCCGACGCAGCAAACTTACGAAATCAGAAACTGTCTTATTTCATTCTTGTAACTTAAAATAGGCTGCTAGATTAATCAATAACACACGGCAAGAGTCAGGAGTCAGAAAAAGGTATCATATGTTGGGAAGAACGGCCTGAATTTAAATTTTACATTTCTTTATTTAACCTAAAAAGGCAATGGTCATAATGTGTCGTACTTCTATAAACTGAACATGCTAATATATTAAATTTTTTGCCAATAATGAGAAAGATATATTTTGATTCCTTTGGACTTCCTATGGAAAACAATATCATCGATTTTAATTCGAAATCCTATTTTCACTCCGTTCAATAACGTGGGATTGTATGGTTCAGATTCGATAGTGTGTGGACAATAATATGGTATTGTTTTTCATAGATCCAGTCCTGTATTCCTTTAGAATGTGTACTGAATTGTTCTGGAAGTGACCGTTCTAGAAACGATGACAGAATATAAAAGTGGCTTTGTGAATGTTATGGCCATATATTTTGTATATGTGCTGTGCATATTGGTGGCAAAATCACGCTGTATTAAAATGTAGAAGTCTATTCATAATCTAGAATTTTCTCAACTTTGTGAACACATTTATGTTTATCATTGATACAAAAAGAGAACATAAGTAACCTAAAAGGAATTCACTAACCCTTATCCTAAACCTTCGTTTTCAATACGTATAAACAATGCATTTGAATAAATGATGATAAGCTTTTGGTTTTGATAATGATAATTTTAGTGGAGAATTTTGAGAAACATTTTTCATTGTCATCCAATTTCCTTTGAGACAGATATACTATTCCAGTGTTACTAGTTTGTGCGATTAATGTTTGCCTATGTAATAATTACTTTCCATATTCAACATTTACCGTAAAGTGTCTACTTGAAATGAATAAAGAACCGTTGTGTGTTTTGTATTATGTCCATTTTTTTCTACGTAGGGTGCGTTTAGCTCAGTATATTAACTGAAGAAATAAATATTGCAAGCTAACAAAATGAAATCTGACCTTTATACACACTGGATTCGTCATTTTCTTGACAAACATAGTTAATAGCTTAATGTATTGCTTTCAGGACACGACAAATTTAATGTAAGACAAGCCAGGATTAAGCCACTGAAGAACTAGCAGAATGTTAAAAATTTGAACAAAACTTAAGATTATATCCGAGACATGCTAAATTCTGTCTGATATTCTACACAACAAAGTACCCTAGTCTAAACACCAACAGCTTTAAGCTGTGCAGTGAGTAACTTAAAGGTTATGTTATTGCAAGATTTGGTATTTGCCGGATATACCGCTAATTTTTAAAACTAAAACTATCTAAAAATAAGTCAATTTTCGATGTCAGAATCACAGGAAGAACTGGAATAAAATAATAACAGAAGTGCAATTGTATCCGCACAACTAGTCATTTAATATTACCGTGAGGATAGAAGTCCATTAGTGTATAGAAACTACTAGTGTATTTTCGTCATTAGAGGTGTCTTAGATTACTATTAACACGTGCCCTAACGTACATGAATAGCTAATGATGGTGAAAATTCTAAAGGAATAAGAGAATTAATATGGAACAATTGTCCTTATATGTGTATTAATTTGTTGTTACATTTTAGAGAACACACAAACATAAAGTATCTGCTAGCTGGAAATAGATTTTGGTTCATCCTAATGTATTCTCTCTCTCTCTCTCTCTCTCTCTCTCTCTCTCTCTCTCTCTCTCTCTCTCTCTCTGAGATACAGGCATCAAATCGGCATGCTCTAATTGTAACAGTCTTAAACCTTTCTCTATGAACAAGTTGAAGCACGGTATTGATGGTCGCTGTAAAGTTTATTGAAAGAATGAAAATATAGTTTGCCAAAAACAAATGCGAATCCTAATCACGCTTGTTATGTTCATAAGGTGATAGCAGAGAGGTATCGGAAAGGAAGGTTGATTGTGTTGATAAAGAATGTAAACATCTGTACTATATACAATATCTTGAAATCATCCCCGTGACTTGTGGTAAAATCTAGTCTAGGGAATATAACAGTTAGACCCTACTTCTAGTTTTAAGTCTATAAGGTGATACGAGAAGGGTAAGTGATCAGTTATTTTGAGTTTAACATTACTGTTAGAGTCGAGAAAACATCAAACATTTTCAATTTATGGCTGGTTCCAGAGCGCCATTTCCATATGCAATTTTACCTTTTACAATTTTACTTTTGCCCCAGACGTACATACACATATTAAATAGGCGGATATTTGTTTATGCATAGATAGTACGTTGCACGTCATAGCAAATCAAACCCATCATGTTACAATGTCAATCTGCTTCTCCAAACACGCTAAAAGCACATACCTTGAGGTTTGAAAACAGAAACTCTATCTGACACAGGATTTTCCTCATGCGTCAGATCGACTCACTCGTTTACTCCATGTAGGTGTCATAAATGTTCTTACTTACATCCGATGACATTGCAAAAGGAGTATGATACCGAAAGACACATGCTTTAAGAAATGCCGCCCTTTACATCTGATAGGATGCAGCACGACTTCTAAGGGATCAAAATCTCTTTTGCATTTGTATTACTACTTTCGAGGACGATTTTCATTTTTCTAGAGATCTATAATGGTTGAAATAAGCGGAATTGAATTAATCCGTAAGTCTAGAGTATTTGCCCTTGACCAACTTTGATTATGCACTCGTTAAGCACGGACTCAAAGAAGTGTTTGGACTGGGATCGACATTGTTACAACAGCTATTCATCTCCTACTATAACAGTACTCTCTTCTGGAAATTATATAAAGAAATTTTAATAATATAATCGTAAAGAAGACTTGTGACATTTACAGTTGCTGGATCAATAGTAAATGTCAAACATTAATACATTTACTGGCAATGAAGCTTTCAGAGTCATTGATTAACATGATTTAAGACATTAACATGGACAAATTTGCGCGTCCAAAGTTTCCTCAATAATGTATACATTATACTATAGTATTGTAGGAAATATACAGTTTAAAACCCTTTACTCTATGCTGAAGCAAATACTTTATATATGTATACGAACACTACAAACTGGTTTTAGCTCGTCAATGAAAATATTTGCAAAGGAATGTTATATGAAAACCTTTATTATTAAGAATTATTACTTTATTTGATAGCTACAAATATATTTTACGGTTTTTCGCACTAAACATTATATGCATGGTGCAATGCGTCAGATACCCCTTTATCAAACATAGCAATGACTGTGCTGAATAGCTTCCTTGTTAGTTCTTTTTATTATCCACATAATGAGAAAGACTTTCCTGTTTATACATTTTCTAACCACCAACATACAGAGATGGTGCTGAATAGCTTCCTTTTCAGTTATTTTTTTTTTCCTCATATTGAAAATGACCTTACTGTTAATACATTTTCTTACCAC
This sequence comes from Unio pictorum, assembly GCA_030141615.1. Classification (NCBI taxonomy): domain Eukaryota; kingdom Metazoa; phylum Mollusca; class Bivalvia; order Unionida; family Unionidae; genus Unio; species Unio pictorum. The sequence goes on along the minus strand of JARLTB010000378.1, from coordinate 1,446,961 downwards.
TAACATAGTGAGAAGGTTCTGGATAGCGTCTTTTTCAGTTCCCTCCTGCTCTTCAAACGCGTCGGTCCATTCATTATCATACAGTTCTGAAAACGAGTCTGCAAGCTTTGATGGTCTGTAATCGTCGCTTAAGTCGGCTATTGAAGGATTTCTATCCACCACTAGTGATCCTGCTATTTCACTTAATCTATTGATGAGGCAAAATATAATGTTAATAGATGCATGTTTCTATTACAAATAAGTTCAGATCTCTACAGTGAACAATGTATTGAGTATCTAACACGTGGCATCGACATTTCCTTTTGATTTGCATTGAAAACTGTATTTATTACTATATCTTCTTTCCAAACGTTAAGTCCTACGTTGTTGTTGTTGTTGGTATTGTACAGAACGTATAGATATAAGCGCATAGTATGTGATACAAAATAAATTAAATGTTTGATATTCATAAAAAATGTGCCACACTACAGTGAACATGGAAAAATTACAGAGAGGTGAACGAATATTCTTTGCGTTAAACTACCTGCATCTTACCTCATTCGAAGATTCTCATTATCTTCCTTTAAGCTATCTCTCTCCAAACGTATCTTCGTCTTCTTCTTCTTTACATTACTAAAATACGATGAAGTGTAATTATTTCTATATAATGTTTCAGTTCTTCATTTAATCATTCTTTATTTCTTTTTCATTAATTCATTCATTCATTCATTCATTCATTCATTCATTCATTCATTCATTCATGCATTCATTTTCCGTCAGTGGTATATTCTAGGTCAACACTATTATTTGTTACTTTTTATATTACCTAATCAGTTTAGTTGTCCTAATTTTTCTCTTTACTTTGCATTGAGGACGGAATAGAAAGCTAGCTTAGGAAAATGTATCTTTTGATATTGATGTTAATGTATTACTGCTGATATGTGCATTTACATCGATATACAATCAATTGGGATAACTTTTAATCAATTATAGCATACGATTTCCAACGCAATTAGAATTTCATACAATGATCATATTTTTAGCAAATTAAATACTTCTTCCAGTCTCAAAGAAGAACTCTATCACTGTTTATCCCTGGTTCCTTTTATTTTATTATGTATATATAGTAAGCTTTATCATACAGTACTAACCGTAACAAAGTTGTGTCCGTTATCACACGTATCCTGTTATACTGTGTATATAATGGAGTTCAAACAATCTCAGTCAATATCAGCTATAATACCTATAAGTTGTTCCTTTCTTTGATAGAACTCCACGCCAACAGGTTAAAGTTAACCGGTTTCACAGAGTATAGGTACCATTGGCATGCGGTGATACCATACAATTACCATGCCTAACTAACATCATAGTCTTATACTGTTTATATTTATTTACTGTCTAATTCATCGTATGATCAGTTCAATCAATTTTCGATAACATACTTTACTGCTGCATGTATAAATGTAATTATCAAATATGGTTCCTAAAGCTATATCATAGTAACTTTGAGTGGAGGGAAAGACATTATACTAATGTAAATAACATATTAAATTGAAAACTCAACAATTCCACACTATTTTCTAGATAGAGAACAACAATAAAATATAAGTTCAATAAATTGCCATTATTCAATTGCAAAGTTAATTTCTTTTAAATAAATATCAGCTTCATGATAAACGAGTTGTTACCTTACTGTTTCACTATTTTGGCTCTTCGCCCTTCTCTCAGGAAGTCCGACTTTTTCTTGGGAATCTTCAAAGCTGCAAAATAATGTTCCAATTCGTAGTTTAAAACCTAAGTAATTACCCTTAATGAATGATACTTTAAATCATAATGTAATGATAATTTAAAATTTAATGTAAATATAGCTTAACACATTACTCTAACACTCGGTGATAGCTGCTACAACTTGAACACTGGGCATTTATGTTATTTGTTTCTTACTGTAAATTGACTTGAACAAAGGTGTACTTACCATATATCAATGTAAACTGATATGACAAGGAACTTTTTAAAGTATTTTTTAATGTGGATTACTTATAATCGGCATTTTAGAAGCTCGAGCATAGTTCGTTTTATGTGAGTTAATATCCCGGTCGCAAACAATATTTATTTTTATAACAACTTATTTTGCTTTATACACCTTCGTATACTGATGTTCGTATGTTGTTTTTAAGTTAAAAACGTTACTTGATTCTCTAAAGCTCAGAACTCATTGTGATACAAGCCAATGAAACTAAGATGCCTATATCTCTGATTCATATACATGCATTCAATTTTCCATTATTATTTCCTAATTAAAACAGAGATTAGACAATGGAAATTTAAATGCAAAGATCTAAGAAAAAGGTTCTTATAACCTTATGAAATGGAATGTTTTCTGCTAAGTAGATCTTCATGAAACCTTAATGATACTTTGTACGTGATCCATGTTGTTATATACTTTGTACGTAATCCATGTTGTTGTATACTTTGTACGTGCTCCATGTTGTTGTATACTTTGTACGTGCTCCATGTTGTTGTATACTTTGTACGTGATCCATGTTGTTGTATACTTTGTACGTGCTCCATGTTGTTGTATACTTTGTACGTGCTCCATGTTGTTGTATACTTTGTACGTGCTCCATGTTGTTGTATACTTTGTACGTGCTCCATGTTGTTGTATACTTTGTACGTGATCCATCTTGTTGTATACTTTGTACGTGATCCATCTTGTTGTATTACTTTGTATGTGATCCATCTTGTTTTATACTCTATACGTGATCCATCTTGTTGTATACTTTGTACCTGATCCATCTTGTTGTATACTTTGTACGTGATCCATCTTGTTGTATACTTTGTACGTGATCCATGTTGTTGTATACTTTTTACGTGATCCATCTTGTTGTATACTTTGTACCTGATCCATCTTGTTGTATACTTTGTACGTGATCCATCTTGTTGTATACTTTGTACGTGATCCATGTTGTTGTATACTTTTTACGTGATCCATCTTGTTCTATACTTTGTATGTGATTCATCTTGTTGTATACTTTGTAGGTAATCCATGTTGTTGTATCATCAATAGTTTAAATACAAAGATCACTACCATATTACAAATATGAATTAGGGTTTTTAGTTTTATCTCGGGATGTGCATGTCTGCATTTACCGTCATAGCTACGTTGTCTTTAAAGTCGATAATGGTCAAGTAAACGCAAGACATACATGATCAAAATATTACCGTGAAGGTCACTAAAATCACAAGAACAGAGGCTGTATATAACGTCCCATTTGAGCAACTGTTGTTTGAATTAAAATTGTTTTAAGAACTAAGGTGCACGAATTTATATTAAACCCTTTGCATCCAAATATAATAACTAAAATAAACTTGTTCAAACCTAGTTATTGGTAACACCTTTACGCCAGATGATCTCAGTAGAGATTATGAAGAGAACGGTGGTGGCCATTGGTAGGTACTTCCTATTTTTCAAAGCTGGAGGGTTAGAGTAGGTATATATACATCATTCGGGTGGAGCAATGTGGTAATTATTGGCATTTGTTTAATGGCATAGCTATATAGTCTTTGTTAGCGAAGTAGTTTGATTATATAATTCAGACGATTTAAATCTATAATGTGTAAGAAAGTGTTTCTGGACTTTGCCAAATATTTGACTACATGAAATTTTTACTAATCCGGTATTTGAATTTCATTCTTTACTTTATAAACAAATATTTGATTATGAGTTAGGACAATTCTTAGAAGTCCTCCTACAATAAAACATAATGTTAGGAAGGAAACATAGTGCACATGACACCAGTTGTTTCCTAATCAGGATGTTGTATACAAAATATAAATCCGTGACACTGAGTTTAAAATACAACCAATAATATGGCTAAAACATCGAAATTGTAGGGAAAATATTTTTTATAAAAATGATTTCTAATATGTTCCATCATTTCAAATTTTGTACAAGTCAGGCATAGAATCTTTCTTGCTCTCTATATTTCCTGTAGTGAATATTAAAACAATATTCACGCATGTACATACTAGCATTAATTCCAGCACACGTTCACATAATTTGAACTGGGTTGAATTTTCATCATTGCCAACCGCATTTTGTGGTAACTATATGTTTTACCAGAATATTTAAATAATCTCTATAGTTCAGTACACTAATAAGTGGTGTGGTAGTTTTGTTTTTCTATGTGATGCCCAAACTTCAGATTTAAAATATGTAATGGACACACGTGTATGCTTGTACGATTGTTATGCTATAATAGTGCATAATTAAAAATAATTTATAGTCAACTCTTGGGCGATCTTTCGTCTACCTTTTGCTTGATTTAATTTTTCCTTTAAGTGAGTCCCTCTCATTATGCGCCTTCTGTAGATTTCGCTCTAGAATGGTTATTCTGTAAAAGAACATAAGACCTTAAGACCTAATAATGTTTCCTACCTTAAACATTTTCAGCAATGTTATGTTTGCCATAAAATTTCATGGGGGGGGGGGGCTGTTGTTGTGGTTTTTTTCATTATAGATGTGAAACGCTTAGAGCTTCTAAAGATTATGCGCTATACAAAGTCGTTATTATTATTATTATTATTATTATTATTATTATTATTATTACATTCCAAGAACCTGTGTTATTCTACACCGAATCGGAAGAGTTAAATAACTCGAAAAATATTGATGGAGGGGTTGATTTAAGAATATTTTAAATGACCACTTTGCAGAAAGATTACGAGTACACAACCAAAAAACTACGTATCAGACAGTGTTTTGGATTTTGCTACGTTTTTACTTTTCTTTTGTTAAAACGTCATCGGTTTGCGTGGTTAATTCATTGCTGTACAGTTCATTGTCATTTGATCTCTTCACGTACTGAATTGACGCAGCATAAATAAGCCGCTTGACGTACATAGTTTGTCCTGAAATGAGTTCCGATTCTGGGATAGTTCCTATCAGTTTTGAAATAATTTTACATGTGAGAAAAGTAAAATTGTATAACTGCTCAGATAGACCGCCCGGTGGCCTACGCTACTAGAATGTATATCTCGAATGCCTGAGGTCGCGAGTTTGAACCAATGCCAAATCATATCAAACAATGGTGCTGTTAGTTGTCTCGCTTGGCGCTCAGTATTAAGAGCTTTGTTTTAGGACTAGTCGGCCTGGTGTCAGGATAATTTGCCTGGGTGGAGCATGATGTACAATTGCCCACTTCGCGATATGACTATATTTATTACATCTACGTTAAAAATCTAAATAAAACTGTACTCGCACACACACTGCTCAAATAGCATCATCCGTAAACATATCGTGTGTAAAATTTACCACCTTGTTGGAAACATATTGGAATTAGCACATAATGATAAAATAAATAAATAAATAAATAAATAAATAAATAAATAAATAAATAAATAAATAAATAAATAAATAAGCAAAGTATTAAAACAAATTCCTTACCTCTTTGACATATCATCATTTAGTTAAAAAGACAATCACATATATCCACAAAATATAATTACAAAACACAGCAGAAAAGTACCATCTTTAATATCACGACATAACCTCTATGGTAGATAAAACGAGATTTAAAAAAGAGACATCAATAATAAAAAAAAGATTTAAAATGTTACTAACTTCAGGACATATACACTAGTGATCAGCGTTCATTTTATTATATATTTGTTGTAGCGTGTGACGAGATTTGTTATGCCGCCACTGAGGTAGGTGTGTTATTATTGTTGGTGTGGCTACTGCCAACATTTTATTTAAATTTGTATATAAGTCTCACTTAGGCTCGATTCTGTAGGAAATTAAATTAGTGTGTGTGTGTGTGTGTGTGTGTGAGAGAGAGAGAGAGAGAGAGAGAGAGAGAGAGAGAGAGAGAGAGAGAGAGACCCTAATCAGAACTGCCGACAGTTTCATTATTGAGTACACAACAATTGAAATTCAAATGAATAACAATTTAATACAGTTCAATAGTCAAATGATAATAATTCGGCAATCACTCTTTTTCAGCTCGACTAAGTGATAGTCTATTGCATCATTTGACTTATTGTGTGAAATAATGCTTCCACCTGTCCCTGTTTACTACACATCTGTATCTCTCCTATCCCGTCCAATCCTTCACTCCTTACGACGTCCATTCTAACTCCTTATCATCCTTGACTGCTCCTTCTCCCATTTCTCCTCCTAGACTCCTTTTCCGACAAACTTTAGAATTGCAATCGATTCCCCCATTAGTCTTTATTCCGTCTCCATCATTGACACTATGGACAAACTAGACCGGAAGTCTGTCCCCAAAAAGCTTCCGTTACGAAGCTTTGTCTTTCTTACAATTTCCGAAGTTTACCCGCCAAACTACGAGTTACTTTTCCGGAGCGTTACTTTATAACCTTTCTGCACGATATTTGGGCAATTACTAAGTTCCTAGCTCGAAATTACTAGCTTAAATTCGGATTAAAATGGTGGCCACACCCTCTCTCACTTCTGAGTGGATGTCAATTCTGTTCTATTCAACTTTGCAGACAATATATTTCGGCCATCTGGCAATGTAGTGAGACTGACGACGCGTATATGAGTCCTTTGTACTTGAACAAAAGTTTCAACGTCCACGTGCGACTTTTCACACCCAAAATAGTTCTCGTACCCTTACGAAGTGGACCCATTAAATCTGCGGTGTCTAACATATGTACATTACTTCCAACCATTTCTTTGTTCCACTGACTTAGGCAATCTCGGTCAGGACAACGTGACAATTGCGGAGCTGGGGTAAAAAAGCCGAAATCGTTATCCACGAATACTAAGTTCTACACTCGGCCAGACCGATCGGCAACCTATGTGTTTCATCGTGAAAACCACATAGCGTCCATTTTCTATGTATGAAAATGCCTTTAATGGGCTAAAAGTGTAGTGAATACATATCAACTAACCATTAATATATCATTGTACACTGTGGTAGAAAACGATTTCAGTGAGTTAACTTAATTTTACCGAACATGGTTTACACTTGGCGATATTGAATAGTTAATCATAATACAGAGCTAAGCGATTGCAAGTTTGCGTAATGTTAGTTATACTGATCAAAATTTAATAGAAAATTAAAACATCTATATTTAATAGCAAATTCAAACAGTGATGCATAAATCTATCTGAATTTATTTTACTTTATTAATTAGTTTTGAATACCAAGATGCTAAACTAAACTCAGTTCTAAAATGCAACAAATAAAACAGAATTAAGTGATAGGCAATACCTTACTTTTGAATGCATGGATAGATTTACTTACTGTACATAATGCCATTTACTTGATGCTTACATGCTGAAATTCACAGAAAGCTCTGGTGATTTAATTGTGAGTGCGTCGGACTCTTATTTTCATGGGTCGCGTGTTCGATACCAAACCAGGTATTACTGGTCGGCTGCCTCAGTGTTCACTTGAAAAACGAACTTAGTTGCCATTTTCTTGACATGATAAATGTGGCAAACGTGCGGTTAATACCCATAACTACAAAAAGCAAAACTGTTTTCCAACTCTTCATTTTTACAATCTGATTTTTGTATTGTCAAAATGTCATTAAAAAAATTTTCTTCGTCACACATTTAAACTGTCATTACACTGGAAAAGTCGGATTTGTATAATCCTGATGACGTATGGTGAAACAATATTGGCGTGTACAATAAATGGAAATTTAATGCATACAATGACACTGTGTAACTAGAGCGAGGAAGTCATATCAATCCTTAGAAACATTTTTTGATAATGTCCCTACCTTATAAACATTTTAACAAAAAGACTAAATAACACTGATTTTCATAAGGCATCATGCCTCTTTATTCAATTAGATCGTGTCTACAAAAGATGCGACTAAATGCCTGCTACACTCTTGGACCCTAAAACCATACAAAATACTAATTGGCATGGTATGGAGAATTCGTAAAACTTAATTATTTCATATTTCGGTTTCGTTTTTAATAATGTCAAATATCGTACCTGTTTAAGAGCTCGTTGTTCTTTTTTTCATGTTTTCTTTTGAGATCACTGAGATTATCGGTTTCCTCATGGACTGCGCTTAGTACTTCTTCGAGAGTTAATACCCTGTGTGTGTGTATATATATATATATATATATATATATATATATATATATATATATATATATATATATATATATATATATATATTAGTGAAAGCGGATAATACATAAAGGATAATTACATTCCAGGATCATAATTTACTTCAACAGTGGCCAAACCGCGGCTCTTCTGTATTCACATTGCGGCTCGCTAAATATTTATGAAAATATTTTTTTTAAAAATATAATATAAAATATATAAAATGTAAAAATTATATGAAAGTAAAACAAATTCTTGACCGAAACAAAGGGTTGAAAATAATTTGGGCTTGATTTAAATTTTAAATTTGAAGGGAGCGATTGGTGACAATGAGTGGTTGGTGATGTAAACTTTTATATTTCTGGTTCCGGTTCCGGTAAAAATGCTCATGTCGAAGTATTGAACATTACTGTTTGTTTTTCTTTAAAATCCTACTAAAGTTACTAAGAATTGTTATTTAAAAGTTTGAATCAAATAAACATGGCAACAAGTTGCAAGAAACGAAAATATAAAAACGAAAATAGAAGTTTTCTGCCAGAATGGGAAGAAGACTTTGCATTTATCGATCAAGACGGTAAGCCAATTTTCCTTATCTGCCAAACACCGCTCGCAAATTACAAAGCTAGCAATTTGAAGCTACACTATGATAAAAGTCATGAAGAGTTTGCATTACGGTATCCACTGCAATCTGAATTAAGAAAAAGCAAGCTTGGTGCGTTAAAATCTGGAATGTGTCTGCAGCAGACACCACTTTCAGCTTTCGGCAAAGAAGGTGTCACTTCAACTGAGGCAAGTTATGCCATTGCTTGGAATATTGCTCGTGCTAAACGACCTTATTCTGATGGGACCTTTATTTAGAAGAATATCGAGGAAGTAATTTCAATATTAGATCCAAATAATTCCAAACTTCGGCGACTGATAACACACATTCTAAAGTCACGCCACACCACTAAGAGACGTATTTCAGACATTAGCGCTGATATTGAAGGAAAAATGACGGACGATTGAAAAAACTGTGTAGCATTCAGTTTGGCTCTTGATGAATCAACAGATATTCAAGATACGACACAATTGGCGGTGTTTGTTCGTTATGTTTCATTAGACGTATCTGTAAAAGAAGAGCTGTTAAACTTAGTGTCACTGAAAGATACCACTCGCGGTATCGATGTCAAGAATGCACTTGATAAAACACTGATGGATGCTGGTGTACCACTAAATAAACTTGTAAGTGTGGCAACAGATGGAGGAGAGTCAATGCTTGGTAAAAATGTAGGTCTGATGGGGCTTTTAACGAATGATACAAAATATCCGGATATTCTTCCTGTACACTGCATCATTCACAGAGAAAATCTTGCAGCAAATATTTTAAATTCGAAGGTGTGATGACAACGGTTCTACAAATTGTGAATTTCATTCGTTCAAGTGCAAAAATTCACCGGCAGTTCAGAAACTTCATTGCTGAGCTAGATCTCAAAGACAAACCAGATGACCTTTCATTCCACTGTGTTGTTAGGTGATTGTCTACCAGCAATGTTTTAAACAGATTTGTAGACTTGCTTGAGCCCATTGCTGCTTTCCTTTCAGAAAAAGACAAGTCTTATCCACAGCTGGCAGACGAAGATTGGATGGAAGATTTGATGTTTTTAACTGACATTATGCAGCATCTACAAAATCTGAACCTGACGTTGCAAGGAAAGGAAAAGCTTATTTCGGATATTATACGGACTGTTTTTAGCTTTCTGAAACAAATACAGATTCTTCAAAGAGATATCCTATCAAGGGGGTTTAAGCATTTTCCTCGTCTTCAGAATAGAGTTAGCTCATATTCTGATGGAGGAAGTCAACTTAGAAAGCTTGGGGCATATATAGATAGGTTACAAGGATTACTGGACGATTTCCAAGCCAGGTTTAATGACTTGCACCAACTAAAATCCTGTTCCGCTTTTCTCATAAATCCATGCATGATAGAAGTAATCAAAGATGGTTTCCAGCTTCCCAAGAACATTTATATGGAAACTTCTGCTTCAGAAATGGAACTGTTGGAGTTACAGGAAGATCAGGGTTTGGCGATGATACACAAGTCACAATCTGTGATGGATTTCTGGAAGCTCGTGCCAGAAGTAAAGTATCCTCAACTTAAGAAAGCTAGTTGCCGACTTATATTCATTTTCGGTACACCTTACTGCTGTGAATCTTTGTACTCCACAATGAAGTTCATAAAATCAAAGCATCGAGCAGTAACTAGTAATAAACATCTGACAGAACTTCTTCGCACCACAACTACAAGCTACCAACCAGATTTAAAGAAACTTGCTAATTCAAAGGCTTCTCAGCAGAACCATAACAATTAATGTTCACTATAATTATGAGTCTTATAAGCAGTGTATTTTATTCATAACTTTTACATATTGAAATATTTGTTAATTGTGTAACGCATATATTTCTTCAACATACGGTTAAGGTTACAACAATTGAAATCTTTAAAGTCATTAAATTAGAAAAAAAAATAATTTTTAAAAATAAATCACAAAAAGAATGTTTCATTGCGAGTGGGGTAGTGACCCATAGTGCTTCAATGCGGCTTTCAACAATTACAAAATTTTCAAAATGGCTCTCAGTTACAACAGGTCTGACCACCCCTGATTTATTATTAAACCATGTTCTTTAAAAAATAGTCTAAGATCATATCTCGCAGTAAATAAACTAAGAGTACATTAACAACTGTCGTACGATGTCAACGGAAACTAGCATGCTCTGCATTTAGGTCGAAGTTCCCCCTTTGGAGGAATGAAAGAGCCAGGCATGTGCATTCTATAAGCAATAGGAATTATAACATCCCATACATGCGATTTATTTCTAAATGAGCGAAGACAAGTAAATAGAACATGTCGATGAGTTAAATTGACAAACATTATGGAATCGTCCTTTCAAAACGAGTGACTGTAGACAAACATTTTGCTATTTATTTCAGACTTTTCTTATTCATGATACCAAAGTCACTTGGCAGCCAAAAGTAATACCATTTGTCCGATTATGAGGAAATGATTTTTTCCTCAAATTTAGGATACTACTGGGTTGTCAAATTTAAGGTTATGTAATGATTCTGGTGCAGATGTAGAATCTGAAAAGATGAAGAATTTATTCTTTTTATTCTCAGGTTCCAATGAAAATCAAAGATTAATGTATTGCTGTAATTCCTCCTATAAAAGAAAGTTTCAACTGGTAACCGACTCAAGATGGTACTGGTGTGTGTGTTGCAACGGCAGGCTCAACGCTGTGTCCTTCTTTAATCCGTCTGTATAAAGGGACGTGTAGCCACCCAAGCCACCCAAAGGGTTGATTAAAAAAATATAGAATTTTCAGAATTGTTAAGATTGATATTTGATGCCTCTATATTAGAACGAATTCGTGTGCCAAAAAGCAAAATAACATTTGGCTCTCGAAGACTGCTACCTATGAGGGATTAGACAGCTTCAAGCATAGTTCGGTAGTATACTGACGAGTCAACTTAGTTTTTGTGAGATATTATTCTTTGACATAAAGGCTTTCTTGGAAGGTGAGTTATTAATCCTATCATACAAACTATAAGTCCGCATTATGCAGCTATTAATGCATCTGCACGTATACATGCTCCTGATCACGTTTGACAATGAATTTAAGTGTTCTTCTCTGGCTTCTGAATCCATTGTAAAGGTCTTATTCCAGAAGAGTCTTTCATTTATCATTCATTAAATGGCTTCATCTATAGCTTGCTATTTCTAGAAGATGGAATCGTCTATATTTTCCTTTTCAAGGTTAGGTACTGGTATCCATCTGCTTCACACTGTTGTTTTATTGAAAATGTTTAATGTTGTATTGTGAGCTATACAATGTAAGTTGATTTCGCCTGGAAGTGCTTCTGTACAGTGGACTCAATAAAGAGAATACTTTTTGGAACATTCTTAATTGGCTGAAATTTAAAAGTACTGCTTTTCATATTCGTTCTCTACTCATCTACACTTGGACTGATCACCTCCGGTACTCTAATGACAACGGCCATACATACGCTCTGCATCGCGAAAGGAGAGAGAAGAAGCAGAATTGACTCCGCTCGATGGATACCTTTCCTTGAGTTCGCGGATTTCTTTTTCGTGTATATAACATTTCTCATTACCATCAACACATTCAGATTGCACACTGCCATCTTGCGAAGACTTTCTGAAAGCAAAATGATCTTCAAATATTAACACGAATACAGAATTTAACTTGTATCGCTATGAATATAATAACCCGATTTTGTCTAAATAAAATCAACTGAAATCTAGTTTAACTTAATAATCATGATATAAATCATGAATTATTCTAAGTCACCAGAACATATGTTATCTTAACAGACTAATTAATCAAAGCTTCAGCTATTTAGCTGTCCGAACATCCAGTATCTTAACATTAAAGCAGTGATCAAAACTCTTTGAAGACAATATTTTCAAGTACAGCGTAAATTGTCATGACGATTGACCTCTTTGCATTAAAAGGACAGAGGTCTAACCTTTAACGTGTAAAGCACTATTTCACACCTTTCAGCTCTATTATACAAATGATGATCTTGTCATTAATTTTCTCATTTCATGGTACAATATTTGCCTCTTACTTGTAAGAATGTTCTGTACTTTCTTTGATTGTCCTCTCCAACTCTTCATATTTAAACTTCCAATTACATCCTTCCCTGAGGAGCAAAAACAAATAAATGTAATTCGTGATTTTATTTTACTAACGTGTATATTTATGTAAATATAGATACATTGTTTGATTGACTGACTGACTTTTTTAATGATTTATTGATCACTAACTTTTTATACTTATGTATTTATACCTATGTACCAAAACACTGTTCATTTACGTTATGAAAGGCAAGGAAGATTGAAAAGCATAGATACACACTTCCTAAATTTAAAAGATTCTTAAAGAGAGACAAAAAATATATGTAATTGATATTAGTTAGGACATGCCTAGGATATCACTTTATCAAGCGTCGGACTTTATAGAAAGCAATGAACTAAGACAAACAGGGGAAATAAACCTCCAAAATATTTACATATCATTAAACATTCAACTCAACAAAGGCATCATCACCAGTCGAAAACTGACCAATACAGATTAAAAATGCATACATGAGAAGGAGCTGTTGCCCTTGAATCGATAACAAATCTACGTTGAGACCTGAGATCTAGATAAAAAATTTGCAGAATCGAAAATCTCTTATTCCGTTGTAAATAAATTTATTAAAGTTCATAACGGCTAATATCATTGTGCAACACATGAAATAAGCAATCTAATTCATACAAAGGAGGATGTTAATTCGAGTTCACCAGATGCAGAAGGTGGGAAACGTATGCTACATGACGCGGGCAAAATTTGTCCCATTAGTATATGGAAAAGGGAAACATGTATCTCTGATGATATTTCATCGTCATCCAGTTAATCTTTATTTTTATGTTACTTAACGTGCATGTAGCATTATAAAAGCCCTTATGATTTATTTGCCGACAGAACTGACACTCTCTGTTTGCGTCATAGATATGGATATCAACTTGAAGATTATTTGTTTATTTGTATAAACAATTATTAGATAAACCAATTCACTTTAAGACAGTATATTAGCGCACGCACGCGCGCGCGCGCGCGCGAGAGAGAGAGAGAGAGAGAGAGAGAGAGAGAGAGAGAGAGAGAGAGAGAGAGAGAGGAAGAGAGAGAGATTTACAGCAGCCATTTCTCTTTGTCTCCTCGCATTTGTATCTTTAGCTTTTTGACTTTTTCTGTCAGCTTTTCATTTTTTCTAAATGATAATGAAATGCATAATACGTCAAGATATGTACATATTCGTACGTCTCTAAGGTTTAAACAAAAAGTAACAAGAAAGAGCGAAAGCCCCCAAGTTTGTTAAAATTGAAAATATTACTTATCCCTAAAATACAAAGTGAAAGAATTGATAATATCTTGTAGAATCGAGAATGAAATCTTAAAATCCTAAATAGTTCTATCAAGTAAATTAAATGACTCCCAATGGTTTTCTAAATGATGGCCATTAATGTACTGATGAATTAACATTTTTCCGACACATCTATAATTCTAAATGTCTTTGAATGAATTCACTGTAAATCCTTGACCGGTATTATTCAAATCTTAATATTCATAGCACTGTAATTCCAATGAATGATTAAATTAAATAAATGAATCAACCATCTCAATATAATCAAAGAACATCCAACCAAAACTTGTGGTACTACTACGAATGCGTAATGCTACGTAAACATTCTATTAGATAGATTAATAACACTCAGTTGATAGATAGATCGTCGCACATAAGTTTTAAAATATCCCAATGTCGTAAACAACATCTGCTGTTTAACACTGATTAATATTAAATTAAGTCAGCCTGTTCTTTTGAAGAACACGTGGCCTTGTAGTACGAATCAAGCATGAAAGTTTTTGAGCGAATACCAAATCATACGTCTCAAATTGCTTAGACTCAAATTTGCCGTCACTATATATACTGGCATATCTAGACCTATGCAGTCTACTAGGAGTGATTGGTAGAATAAATAAAAACGCCCCTCATATGTCGGTATATTATTCGCCGGTAGACTATGGTCTATGTTATTTGTTGTTGAATATGAGTAATAAGGGAATAAATACTGTATTTAAACAGGGATGGATGCGTCAAAGTCATAAACAAGTAAATAATGCAAAAGATCATAGAAAATACCTTGTGAGCTCTATCAATTTCGATTCCATGACAGTCGATTTCCTTTTACATCATCCTCACTTTCCGGTAGACTGAAGATAAAGACTTACCAGAGTAACATAGGTGTTTACATGTTACTAATGTTAATGTCAAAAGCTTATACGTCATTAAGATGTACATTTCGTTCAATCCCGATTTTTCCGTCAAGCTACTGTGGGTATACAATTTTTAAATTTGTAGAAATAAGTAAGGAAGGTACTATGAGTTATTTAGAGAAGGATCGCCTATTTGTATTTATGCAAGGTTTGTTTTGCCTGTTTGCAATGGGTATGTCTCATACAGTCTCGGTCTGCAGTATTATGTGTGCAGGCATGTATATATGTATGTATGTATGTATGTATGTATGTATGTGAAAACAATTAAAGCATTATGTTATTATTTTACAATCAATGAATATATAAATATCCCAAGCTTTCAGCAATTTTCTCAAAGTTAACCAAATAATGATCTACCATTTTCGGAAAAAGGGCTACTAACTTGATATTTCTTAAAACATAAAAAAGGATAGAGTTTTTCATATGCAGTTCTAATTAGTTTAACCTAATCTAAAATTCCAATTTTTACTTTTCTCTTTGCATTTGCTTATCCTATTTTTATTTTTGAAATTGTCTTTCTCTCTCTTAACTCTCTTTTTACATCTGGATCATGTTTACCTGAAACTGAATATGTCTCAACTCTATTTCCAACCTTGTTAGCTCTGGTTCCATTTTAAAAATTACCAACCACTCCTAGGTCAAGTTCAAAACATTCTCTACTTTATATGCTATTGTAAAAAGCTTGCCGATTTCATTAAAGATTTATAAAGTGTGAAATAATACTTGAGATTTAAATACTTCCAAAGCTAGGTGAATTTAAGTTTCATAAACAACGTATTTTAGCAAACATCGTATCCCAAGGACGAGCGTCCAATATTCTGATATGAATCTATTCTCATAACATTAGTAGCAGAAAAGAGTGAAGATAACAAGCTTTGTAAAATTTAACAAATAATTTATCTCCCTAGAATACAACGTGAAAATGGGGGTGGGGGAGAGGACTGACGGCATGGCGAATTAAATCCAAATATCATCCGAGAACTAAAGACACAAGTCCTAAGTCTAAAATGTCCTTAAAAAACTTAGTTCAAGTCCCGAAGAGATCCAAACTTTAAGGCCATAACGTGTCTGATATAACCTACAAAGTACTGATGTGTCAGCAGTCTCTTTTTGAATCGTATAAATAGTATGTCAGATTTAAATTCAGTGTACATTCCAGTGAATATCTTCATCCAAGACATTTGTCAAGGTACTTTTATATTTCCAGAGAAAATGATCACTTGAATTCAATAATTTGAAGAAAATAAAATTCAGCCCATACTCGTAACAACATAATACAACGTAATGTGCTAGATGATAAAGCAAGACTGGTAAAACCTCACAATCACGAGATAGTATAGTTCTCTGCTTGACCTTAGGTCACAGTTAGGATAATCTGAAAACAACCATTACCTAATGGAAAATAACCTTCTAGATGATATAATGAGCCTTGCTTATTTACAACACAATATCCTACAAAATTCATTTACGAATCTCCAATTTCCAAACAGATGCCCCTGATCAACATAATTACTCCGTCGTTTACCTAATTAATAATCCTGATAATAATCTCATACACACAGAGAATAATAAAGCATTGGTTGATTACGTAAATGATTTTTAAAAAAATTGAAAAAAAAGCTGTCAGGTCAAGCCAAAATGAGCTCAATTTTGGACAAGGTCAAGTCCAGCAAACATTGTTACATCATTATAGCATGTAATGAAATAAAGAAAATTGAAACTAACATACAAACAATTAAATTAAAGTCACATCACAATACATGGATTAGGCAAGTCGTGAAAGAAATAATACAAATAATTACAACAATCTTTGTGTCTCTTTCTGCTCAAGCATCACTTCCTTTTGATAATTTGAATCTTCGATAGTTGAGGACATCGGTTCATTTTATCTGCAGGAATACGAAAAAATATTGAATTAACTTTATATGCATCATTTGAGAAACAAATTCTGCACTAAATAAAAAACTGCTCTAAAGAAATCTTAATAATATAATGTGTCAGAATGAGAGGTGTATGTATGAAATTTATTGAAATTTTTTCGGTAGTCACATATTGCAACAGACAGAAAGGTTATATGAGAAATTGGCCACATATTGAAATCTCGCTCACAAAATTTCAAATGTTATCACTTTGCGTCTATCAGAAAATGATAGTAACTTTCACTGTCTAATATAACTTTTGGAACAGTATTCATTCAACGATGGTTCTGTAGTTTTATTAAGAGAATGACAAACAGACAGAGAGAGGGAGACAGAGACAGAGACAGAGACAGAGACAGACAGACAGACAGACAGACCGACAGACAGACAGAAAGACAGACATACAGAGACAGACTGAGAGAGACAGACAGACAGACAGACAGAAAGACAGACATACAGAGACAGACTGAGAGAGAGAGAGAATTAACAAGTACATAGATGACTTCGTGGACCCATCTTTTATCTCGTTATGTACTATGCCTTTCTTAATATTTGAGATGCAACAGAACTGGAGATGAAAGCGTTTGCAGCTATGGCATTCAGGCCCGGCCCTAGGATGTGCAGGGCCCAAAGCAGCATGTGTGACCCAAGGCAGAAATCGATGAGCACGGGGCACCAAGCAAAAAATGTGTTGCCTGAAAGCGAGGGGCCCAAAACGTCTGCCTCGTTCGCCTTGTCGTTGTGACCTGCCAAGTGGTATTGATTACATAGATGCCATTCTCGTTTCTTTGCAAAGTACTGCATTTACATTTGTTCACATCTGTATTGGTATGTATTTTAAAGGCTATATATGCCTGTTATGAGATAGTAAATATACGTATACTCCATGATAAAGCAGTTTTACCTGCTTCCGAATTCTGGCAATATTTTGTACATAGCGCAGGCCAGATTGTCAATCTATTAATGAACATTATATATCCGTAGGATGTAAAATGTAATAGTAACCAGGGTAAATTTTACAATAACATATTTACAAACTTTAACTTGTACATAACAAATAATGAGTTTATACAAATATGAAGACCTGCGGTCTTTAAAGAGGTGGTTTAACAATAAACATAATCGCTGCTGGTATCTTAAACTTGGAAATAACTGAAATTCCAAAATAACTTACCCCAAATGCGGTGAATGAGTTAATGTCACAATGAACAAGGTAACATCACGTGGTCAATTGAAGAGGAATCCAGGAAGTAGATTCTCTCTCTCTCTCTCTCTCTCTCTCTCTCTCTCTCTCTCTCTCTCTCTCTCTCTCATAGAGACTAATTTTCGCTTGAACGTTAAACAGTTGCATAAGGGTGATTTTTCTGTTTGTTTTAATTGAATGCCAATATATAATTCCGTTTCCAGTTTCACTTTAATACTTTTTCGTAGTTATCTGGTAACACCTGCAGTAACCCTTTTAGAAATTGTTTTAAGTAATATTTGATGAAGTGCGTGACGAAGGGATATATGGACATCAACGAATAACTTCGATAGACAGATCATCGTCGAGTATACCATCTTTCCCTTAGTAGATAATCGTATCATCCAAATTCCTAAAAAAACAGTGACGTATTATTTATGTATTATTGAATGTTTATTGACTCGAACAAGTCAAAACGATGTGTGCCAAATTTACTTCATTGAATACTCATGTTGAATATTAAATATACTTAAACATTTAGAGTGCATTGAAGAATATTTTCGTATATAAATCCAAAATTTTGAGTATATAGTTTTCGTCCTTAGCACTCGGATGGCCTTCTTTTATATTTCAGGAACATCTGTGTAGGAAAACCATAGGTTGTTCCTTTTGTCTGGATATAATTTATTTACAAGGATGAAAATACATATGCGGATCAAGCGTCGACAGCCAGGTTTAAATATTAAAATGTATTATTTTTAGACTAACAATTTAACCCATTCTTCAATGAACACTGGTACATCACTGGACGCGATATATGTACTGTTATAATGTTGTGGGTGATGCACAGCCCATGCATTTTATTCGAGTCCCATATCATGTGCATTCTTGCTAGTAGTTGGAAATTAAGACTGGGTAATAATGGTAATCATAATAATAATGATAATAATAATAATGATAATAATAATAGCTAGTAGTAGTAGTAGTAATAATAGTAGTAATCACATTGTTATTTTTAATCACATTGTTATTATTAATAATATTTTTATTATTATTATTAGTAGTAGTAGTAGTAGTAGTAGCAGCAGTAGTATTGATCACATTGTTATTAACATTATTACTATTCATACTAATGATAATAATAATATTAATATTACGTTATTATTATTATTATTATTATTATTATTATTATTATTATAACTGTTTCTGTTTGTTCAAAGAGTCGTAGAAAGGATCAGATGAAAGGCCATGCTGTCTGGTACGTTGATGGTGGCTTGCATTTGCTACATCGGAAATGAAAACAATGAACACAAGATATACACAATGATTGAAGTATTTCTGAGAAAAACGTGTTTTAGTGTAAATCATGAAAGCCTGAACTTTTAAAATGATAAAGTAATCGGACTTGCCAAGGATCCCTTTCTCTTCTGCAACCTGGTTCCAAAACGGTATCTGTATAATTTATTTTTCACTTATTCTAATGATGGATTAGAATTGTAGGCTTGCAAGAGTTGTCTCCCTTTTAAACTAGACCTGCAACGCTTTTTAGTCAGTAACCAGTTATTAAAAAGGAAAGACAGCATTAGCATTGTCCATGCTTACACGACATAAGATCTTTCAAGCATTTAAAGAGGGATAAGGAAAACAAGTCTAGATGACCTGCAGCAGATGTTTACATCATGTGTATCACAGGTGATTGGTTATATTCACTTACAGTGTTTTGCTTGGAACTTCTATTGAAAATATTGCTTGCAAGATAAAGTTGCAGATTAGAAATTATATAACATTTGTCATCGATCTATATTTATAATGCCTTGAGTAATACATGGGTGTTGACGTCGACATATACCAGTAATTTGATTTATATATTCCTTTGAACCTGTGTAGGTAGTACATTAATATTTCCATTTCCTTAATAAAAGGCGTTTCATCGAGTAATACTACCCGATGCCTCTAAACTGAATTGGTTCTTCATTATCAGAACATAATAGGCTATAGGATATATATTCGTATAATTATAATATTGTTAGATACACATTAGTTCCATTGCTTTCTTCTTTCAAAACTTTTTTTTACAATATGAATGAATAGTACCGCTTAGTCTCCACAGTCAAACCAGGAAACGTTAAGGATATATGCAGGAGACCATATATACGTTGGGAACTTTTCCTGGACTTTCGCATAGAGTGCGTAAGCGTTTGTTAAGTTTAAGATTTTGTACCCATATAATTAATCAACTGACATTATAAGTATAATTTTCATATTGTATCATGTGGATGGGTTTGTTTTCATAAAATTATATATTTACGCATATTTGAGAATCAAATTCGGCTCAGACGTTATATAAATGTTTTTGCAAACCAGATAGATATTTTCATTCAGAAATGTCATGCCCTGAATGGTGAAATAACGCCTCTTCTGTCATAGTTCTATACACAAATCTAAAATTATTATCGTAACTGCTTCTATTTTGGAATTTAATGAAATTATTTCTAAGAATATCACATACATATTTTGATGTAAAAGTTTACTTGACACCATTCATGACTGTTAAACATCACTTGCTCATTGACTCTCAATTGTTGCAAGGCAGAAACCAACTTAAATGATGTCGACCCAACTTTAATGCGATAAAGGTATTTTCGGCAATGGGGGGGGGGGGTATATAGGCCTAATGTATAATCATATAACGTGACGTTACACTGGCGTTTATTCTTGAATGCTCATAGCTGACTTTACTATGGCACAACTCCTTGGCCAACAGAAGGCCACGTAGCGACATGACGTTGTACTAGCTACATTACGTTAAATGGAACAGACGTTCGGGATGATGTTAATACGTTGGACCAACATCCATATGCAATGTGGGTGTGTCTAAAATAACGTTCACATAAGAACTTAATTTAGTATGAGGCTTGAATTAATTATAATAACAAATACTACATTGCTTCATATTGCTGTTCAAGCTGCATGTATTGCTAGTGATAAGCACAGTATGTTCGAGGTGTAAGATAGATTTTTTAGTTTAGTTATTGTAAATATTTTGAAGTTGAATTTTTTCATTATTTGTTTGTTTTCTATCTTGTAATGCTAGCGCCGACATCAAATTGCTATTCCATTGTCCAAACTTTCTTTGAATAATGTTTCAGACACAGACATTTCGAGTGAAAACTTTGTACCTCAGATGAATACTCTAGACAAATGGTTTCTCGAGATAGTAAATGATCCCACCTGACATAAACCACCGATAAGGAAAAAACTAAATTCTTCTTAGAATCCATCTGACCCCGCCAGCTAATGAGAAAATATCTCAAACGTGTCAACAAATTTAATAATAATAATAGTAGTAGTAATTTTATCATAGATATATATAGATCTTGAACATTCCCTGTTACTCTTCATATCTTAACATAGAACCTAAAACGTACACAATAATTATCCACTGTTAATCACTTCAACCTACAGGCATGAACAAATAATTCAGTACTCTTTTGTAAATCGTTTCATACGCTTTTGTTGATATCGTCTCTGTACCTTTGACATCTGTATTGACTTGCAAGTGTATTCTAAACGACGTCAAACAGTATATTCCGTTTGCTATGATGATACGTAAATAATAAGTTAGCAAGAACTCAACTTTATGAGACACAATTATGTGTTGGTCACAAACTGTGTGGCCCATATTTATTCCTAATGGTTTGGAGACATATGAAAATCGCAAAATATGAATTCAAATGTCCGTCACCTCTGATTTACATTAATTAGAATACATCGCTCCTTTCAGAGCAGAAGTATACTGGTTCTGCTATTACAAATATACTTTCTACATAGTGTGTGAACTTTATAATAATGCCAGCAAAATGGTTTGCAAGCGTTTACATATTTCGTCATTTTTTAAATCCATCAACAACAGAACGATCGCTCTCAAGTTTCTCTTCATGACCTCGCAAGCAAGGTATCTCCAAGTGATTGTGCTTCTACTGAGCTTCAAATGTGTCAATTGTCCGAGACACTTTCAATTGACATATAAGTGGATATGCATACACTGATCAACAATTACGTTTGAATTAAGAAAATATAACAATATATTCTCAAAGTCAGGAACCTTAATCATCGTTCGTTAAGCTTAAACTTTAGTCATGCCATTTTTTAGATTCGAAGTTATATTTCAACGTTCCACTATCCAGTACCAAAAGAACGTTCCCCTAATAGCATTCTAAGTTATGCAAAGTATTCAAAATCATTTTAAATATTTTGAAATTGCAATATAAAATAAAGTAAGCTTCTTTGAAATAAATCGAATTCCTAAACAAAAGAGGATACTAAGTTATAAACATATTCCTCGAGTTCTTGTTCATCACCGAATAGACGCTGAAAGTTATTATTTTTTCACATGTAAAACATATGGAATGTAATTTCTTGTATGAAAGAGATAATTTGGAAATTTATCTTCGGAAATAAGATAGTGCAATGAAATTATGTCATATTGTATAGATGAAAAGTTATATTCTTGAGTTTCAGTTTCAAGTCTAACAGTACAATTTGCTCGTTATTTGATTTATTTTAATCGCGAATTAAAAGTTTGGTTTGCTGTGGGTTTCATAAATGACACTATGATGTATTGCAAGAATAAAAATAAAAAATCGTTGTAAAACAAAACGCATGTTTTAAATATATATAGTAATTTACTATTTATTAAGCAATGTGATGACATGAAAGCTATGTACAATACTAATCAGGTCATTTTGTCAAAGGAATAATAAATAATAGACATTATTATGCATATAATTAACTCCGCGCGATGCCATTTACAGCAATACAGCTGAAACAAAAATATTCGTAAAAGGCTATTTATCTTGGTACATACAAAAGAGTTCACAGAGCATTCATTATCTTATGCAATATTTGTTGAAGAAATCATTAGAATTTATTTCAGAATTTGATTACTTCTTAAATTTTATAATAGAAATATGATCTCCAGTGAGTATATTTACATTATAATAGCATAAAAAATTAAAAAAATGTAAAATTGACAAAATCAATTAAATTAAAATAAATGTATATTACATCAGCTATACGCAACAGATTATATATATATATATATATATATATATATATATATATATATATATATATATATATATATATATATATGGCATTGCCTAAATTATGTAAACAAATAATCCTCTAGTCTTTGAAGATTTCGATCCCCTTGCATTTGTGTTAATATACGAATGTACCTAATCTATTTCTCCATTATAGTATATCCTTTCTGAAGCCTCAGCCCCAACTATTACAAACAGATTTCACGCTAAAATGTCACCGTTAAAAATGTTAAGTAAACCCAATTAATTAAAATTAACTTGCATACAATAAAACTAGATTTTAAAAAACTTGTTTTTAAACGCTTCATAGCCTTTGCAACACAATCTTTAACTTGAATTGACTTCATTTTTAAAAAATGAAAGTAGATTTTTTGTTTTCAAATTCGTTTCCAGAAATATTTCTTACTATCAACGTCTTATTCATGACGAATTGTGATTATATCGTAGCCATTATGGCACCACAAGTTTATATAAATAATAAAGACTTGAACAGAAGTTATGACATGTAAAGAAAATCATTCTTGACATGTTAGTCCTTTTACAAAATGGTGATCGCATACGTTGACTGTGACACTGATGATGAACAAAATATATCATATTTCTTTTCTTGCGGAACAGTATAATTGACCAGAACAATAAATGCTTTATAAACAATCCAGCAAAAACCCGAAAATACAATTCTTCTTACAGCACATGAGTGAGGAATTTCACACGTATTAAAGCAGTTAGTATCTTTAAGAAGACTGAAGTTAAGTTAATATATCGGTACATTAGATTATATATTTGTATTCAAGACGTATGAAGTAAGGTATGAGGTAAAAGACAGCAACTCAGAATTTGCAGTGACGAGAAACTCATATAACGTAATAGACCGAAGAAGATGCACACAACAATGCACAAGTAATCAGATGATAACGATAGAACACTATGGCGTGAAAACCTTCCAATCATTAAAGAAGAATTCATTACGGAGAGCAATTATCAACACGTTCAGAGGGATAAATATTTAGAGTAATCAGTTCAACATTTCCAGTCATTTTCCAACTATATACAGAGGATGGTATACTAAGTGTTTATTTGCACGTAAAATATATTCATCATTTTGTTGGTATTAGATGAAGTTATAATGTTTAAGCAACAAATCTAACAATAGTAGCCAAATGTAAATGTAATAATCAGAAATGCATCCATTCCACACAAAAAACAATGAGCAAACGGTGGTCAAAATGGAACGAAAATAAACCGGGAACAGTAATGGGGAATGTTCAACCTCTTGTCACACGCTTTTTGAAGATCCCAAAGTAATCACTACGATATTATTAACATGGCAAGAAAATCACAAATATGTTACAATAGAAAGAGATTCTGGATACAACTGATATCCAACGTTATACACTAATAGTATCGTAATCAAAGAATATTTAAAACGTTTTACAATCGAGTTTACTTTGATCTTTATTGAATGTACAATGTATGTAAAACCAAGGCGCACAACGTATATACAGTACTATTGTCTTAAACTAGTTGTATTATAAATGTTCAAAATTCTGATTATATGGGTATACTCAGCTTTCAGATATTTCGTCACTCATCTATTTGTAAATAATATACTGTTTGTAGCAATTGGTAGCTCTTTCAACTGCAATTACTGCTGCAATACCATTTCTTTGTGATTTTTCTAGATCTTTTTCCTATATGAATATATAATGGGATAGTTTGGAATTTGACGAAAACATAGTATCCTCCATGCCGAAAATATGCGTCGATATTTAACTGCCAGGTTTGTCATACTGGTCTTTACTCTTTTCAGTTATCTTCAGACTGTCTATCATTTACTTTTACTTTCGTCGGTTTATGTCCATCGGACGGTTCCGGCATCCCCTGTGCAATACCTTTGCATAAAAGGGGACCGTCATAACATAAATGCAGTGCTGGCCATACTACATAATACATTTTCTTCCCCAATTTGGTGTATGACCGAAAACCAGAGACATCGAATTGCGGGCTACTCGAGGACATTAGTCCTCTTAATTCCAGGGGTGGCTCCTGTATATTCATCAAAAGGCATATTTCCACGCACTCAATCAAATATGGTCGTATGTCCTGCAGCATTCGCTCGTAATTCGTCTTTTTAATCAACTCCTCCTCCACAATCTAAAAGGACAGTTGATCACATTACCACATTACAGGTAAATAGTATGATGATTAATATTAACTGCCATGTTATTTTGATTAAATTTCCTTGTTGCTGCTCCAATATTTTTAATAATTTATAACTTAACTGTTGTACTTCTTAATATGAACCACTAAGAGTTATCGTAAGTTTGTTCATAAGAGATAGCATTTCATCTGACAAAATGTTTAACGTTAACGATATGGCAACTTTGAATTAACTCTTTTTCGTCGGTAAAGTTTTTTGTAATGTCATACTCAGTAATATACAGACATTTTCTTATGGAGACGTCACTATATTTTTTCGCAGATATTTGAGAAGGTAAAATAAACGTTTTAATATTATTTGTTTCAATTGTAACAGCTAGGACAAGAGACATAAATTCAGTTGCGCGGATTATCACCCAAACTAAAATCCGTTCTATTTTTAAATGATCCTGTTTATGGTTAATGGTTACAAATTTAGACAGTGGTAGTCACCTCTTTAAACTTTTTTTGCATTCTTTTTATGTTTGTCCTCTTGGCATATTTTAATGTCTTCATCACCTCAAGTACAGTCAGATCTTGGTCATCCTTAAAAAAAATAGTATCATACAAATGTAAAACATTTATTAAACTAGATTTTAAACATTTCAGCACGCAATGCATATTTTAATACACCCATGGCGTCAATAATGTAAATGCCATGATATACTAAATTGTTATGTCTTATCAAGTGCCAGCAATTCGTCCTCGGCTGGAGTTAATATACGGAGAGTCATGAATTCCTGCGACAAAGGCCAGGTCAACTGGTAAAGCTCCTGGCTAACGTTCTAGAGATTCGGGTTTTTATTATCACTCTGTGCCTTTGCCATATGGAAGAAGTATGGTAATAATCCATACTAATACAATTTAAGTGTGGTTGTTAAAATAACCCGGAGTTGAAAAGTGGTCGTTACAACTGAAAGGTGGAAATCCCTGTCAAATGTTCATGAATCAGACATATGTTCGGAGAGTTTAGATAATAAAGCAACCAGCATTTGAGATATATGTTTATGCATTATTCCCTGTGCAAACTGGATTGTACTTACACGGCTGATACATTGGTCAAATGTAGCAACTTTAAACTTTAAAGAGGAGAAGTCACTCATTCGCATAATCACCACAGTCAATCTTAAAACACAAATCAAAATGTACATACCCCATCAGCGCCAATATATTGATTTAGAGCGTGCAAAGCTCTTTCTCTTTGTAATCTGGCTTGTTTGCACTCAACAAAAGAAACCTGTCAAAATCAGACACAAATTTGTAAATTTATTTCTTCTTTGAGCCACATACATTCTATACATTCCTAGGTAGGATAACTTTATGACTACTGTAACAATAATTATGAACTTGTTAATACTAAATGTACCCATTGTTTGTTGTCTACAACAGCTTTCGAAAGAAGATTTTGTGATAGAACTAATGCATATTTCTGAAACTAACCTCTTCTTTTAAATGTTGTAAGTTCTACTTTGAATCACTAAAAGGGTACAAGTTTAGAATAGTATCGAAAAGAGCGCCCAATACGTGACATATGTAAATCATGATGATTAGGTTTCTCTCATCCAATTAGCTATTAAACAGATGCGTATAGGCAAAGCATGTGCATCATGTTCAACGATTACAATTCACGGTAAAACGCTAGGTGCCGATACACTATGACATTATTTCAATTAAACAATTCACATGATCGGTAATCACTGACTTGTGTTTGGAAATTATTGAAAAATACAAGCGCTTCCATGTCATTATTTCTTAATTAAATTGAATAGCTGATGGCATGTAGTGATTTTGTCAACAAACAAATAATTCCTATAGGTCACCATCTAAGAAAGCTAGCAGTAATAACCTATTGACTTCAAAGTATAATGAGACTGGGTCTAGAAATTACATTTTCACTTACATAGAGCACGTCAATCAGAAATTCAATGGCTTCAGTCTCTGACAAGTGATGTTTGTCCTGCAGGTTTACGAAAGCATCTGTCCAATGGTTGTCATAAAGTTCTGAATATCTCTCGGAAATCTTAGTTGGTCTGTTTGGGTCATTCAGATCCGTAATGTATGGGTTTTCATTGGTCATTCTTGCCGCAGCATAGGAACTAAGTCTTAATTGGATAAAAGGCTAATTTGAAAAAAGCAATGGGACTCATTTACCATGTTAGTCTGTTATTAGGCAGCTTGACTATACTGTGGGGTTGAGTTGCTATTTTGAAAGATTTTCTCTGTAGCAAACATTTTAGAACAGGAATGATATCAACCTCAGCTTGATATAAATAGTTAAATCGTTTATATATACCAACTGTGAAATAAGGTTTGCGTTAGTTCCATCTTGAAAGATTGTAGATAGTGTTATGTTAACAATTCCAATTGCAATAGTGTGTTACCAAGTTGAAGAAAAAAGACGTTATTTATCCCAGTACGCTATAGTGCTTGATAATTTAAAAAAGATCAAACAATATTGTCGTAAAAATTACTTATAAAGTATCGTAAGCAGCAGTTCATTCTCATAATAAATGCAGGACATTGCACATAATACGACAGATTGAAAACTATGCTTTTGGTAAATGTTGCATGGATGAATGGCAAGCAAGGCAAATATATAGTTCAGACAATTTATGTTTAATACCATTAATGAATGGCGTCATTTGAGAAAATATTTTCTTTGCAGAAATGTAGAACTCGCATATTATGACAATATAGCAAATATAAGGCCTATCGGTTCATCCATTATTGAAGTGTTTGGTAGTTTAATGTTATGTTTATGTAATTTATGTGTGTGCTTTACTTTGTCCGTAAATTAGGGCAGGTGTTTGGGCCTAACTGACAAATGCCAATTTTAAAGATGATTGATAATACTTTTAATCAAGGTCTCACCTTTTATAGATACGTACAATTTTCTGAAAGTGAGAATGCGACCCACTTCCAGGTCAGTTGTTTTGTGTCGTCGATTTTTATATACGGTAGTTGTAAAAAAAAACATTATTCATTTATCGTTTAAATCTGAAATTATATACGGAAGTCTTCAGGTATACATTTAGTTCATTCGTTTATTTTAAAAGTTTGTTTTTAAATAACAAAATTATCAGTGTCATTTCGGAAATGTCGCTATTCTGAGATTACTGTGATACGTATTAATTCAAAGACATTCAATAGGCTATTTCGTATCAGTTGGGCATTATTCAGATAGATATTGCTAATATAAATGAAGTAATGGTTCAAGTATTGTCAAACGCAATACCTCTTGTGAATTTTGAAATTAAAATTATTGTAACTTGTAACATTAGAAACTTGTAAAGACGATGATACACTGGTTTCATGTAAAATGCACCTTTCAAACGTAGATTACGTTGCTTAAGTATTAAGTTTTAAACATATATATATATATATATATATATATATATATATATATATATATATATATATATATATATATATATATATATCATGGTAGCTCTGTCTGAATTTGAATACAGGTCAGTAAATTCCTCCTAAGGACAACATCAAAAACCTCTGTTTTCTTGTTAAAACTTCATCAGTAGTTTAAAAGTGTGTGAGGATTTTATTTTGTACTAATATGAGACGTTTCCTTAACGTTTGCTAAATATATAATCAACTTTTCTTTATGATTTTGTTAAGGAAATCGATGTAGGGTTTAATTGGATTTAATTATGATACTTTATTGTTTTGTATTTAAGAATGAATCTGAGAAGAAGCTCAATTTCTTAAAAGCTTGATTGTAGTCAGATGTTGGTACACAAAGTACGCAAAAGCTATGCTTGTATTCGCCAGTTATTTCCTTCCTTTGGTTTGCAAAGTCATAATGATATTCCAGCACATGAATATAAGTGATTTTGGAGGCAAAATGGTGAAGTTTTAAAATACCTCATTGAAGCAAAAACAACATTAGAGTAAAAATAAATAGCTGAACATCTTGAACATAAAAGCACATATATTCATTGTTAGATGACAGTATTCATTGCAGGTGTTGTATGTATACTTTTTTATATATTATTCGGAGAATAGTGTTATACATGTGTTACAGTTATTACAATTTATTATTAAAGAACAAACCTAATTTGAAGGTCATTCTTTTCTTTCTCAAGTTGTTTGACTTTCCTTGAATACATTTGCAATTCTTCTTCGTACCTCTTGCTCATCTCGTCTAAGTCTCCCTTTTGGAAATCTATTTCCTTTCTTGAAAAAAATGTGATTATGATATGAATATGATATCACATTTTAGCTAGCAGTAGTAGCAGTAGTAATATTAGTAGTAGTAGTAGTAGTAGTAGTAGTAGCAGTAGTAGCACCTTATTGACATAAAATGTGTATTGTGGATATTGTAAATTTAATAGGCTAAAGGTCAGACATTATAAAATACTGAATTTATGAGATATTAGAAAAACAAAAATATCACATAAAGCCAATCTTATAAACGGTTAGTAGTAATTCAGATAACGCGCTAATTTAAGAATACATGCAATATTTTAAATAGGATATATTTGCGTATGCACTCTTGTGTTCGTATGGTAAAACAAAAATCTATGTTTAACCACTAAATGGGAACAAATAATTCCATTATAATTTTACTGAGGTACAGCTTCAAACAATGGTTAAGCTACTGTTGAGGAAGAGAAAAAGATGGAGAAGAAATAAGACGAAATATCTTTTCAGCTGCGGTACTTGTGATTGTTTTATGGTTCAGTCTTGTACGTTGTGCGATTTCGTCACAATGAGGTATATATGTTGATACAAACTGTCAACTCCAAATAAGGTTGGCAAAACCCATTATCCAATAATGCGAGCATAGGCGGTCAATCTTCTTGACCAACTAGATTTGTTTGAGATAATGTCATGAGTTTAATGCAAATCATTATGTATGTGTAGTGTCAATCTAAAACATTAGCGTTTGTGTTATTAATACACCATTTGATGGGGGATTTGTTTCCATTTTCGAACTACTGGACTGAGATACTTGTCAACGTTAAGTGGCCTGTTCATAAATTGTCAGCATTACCTTACACAGTTGAGTTCCTCGTCATTTCTTGAAAACATTTTTCTGCAATAACATATAAATGGTTGCAAGATACGTGTCATATTGTTATGTGCATGCTTCTAAAACAAATTTGTAAACCAATAGCTGCATCGTATGGTGTATTCTTTTACTGTTAAGATTTTCGAATTACATCAAAAATATTATTGTATATTCACACACTGGTATTCTTTTGTGAAGTAACATGTTTTGCTTATCAAATCTGGTCAGTTAAAATGATTATAACTAATGGCTATCTCGACATTTAATTTTAGTGAAATTGTGAAAGCCTTTAAATGGTAACGCTGGTTCCTTTCGTAATATCAACATTTATGCGATTTTGAATACCTAGAATATATTTATATAGATGTAACATGAGTGCAAAGAGTACATTTCACACAACGTGAATGAATGCTGTTCCATTTAAAAAATATTTTAAAATGCAATAATTGCCAAACATAATCTTTCTTGAGAGCATATGTCTGGTCATTTATTTGGCCTCGCTTCCTTTTTGTACATTTTGGAAGTCGCAAAATGAAGGATGGTTTTGTCCAAGTGTTTTGCTAAGAGGGATAGCTCCCCGTGTGCTATAATAGTCTAATTATAATTTGATCTTAGTTCAATCTGGGTCAAATGTTAACACATTGAATACAATCATATCTTTATGTGGTCTCGATTTATGAAACTGGCTATAATCATAAATTGTTAGCGGTGTCCCCAGAGACTCTTCTCATCTCTAAAATTACATGGCATGTAGCTTCCTATGTGATCCATATCAAAATATTTATATTTAGTATGGCTTCATCAATTTGCTAGAACGGTTGCGTAGAACAATTATATATTTTCAAATACCTATCACCCATAATGAGGATGACTTTGCAACTTGCTGATTTCTAGTCTGTACACATTACACCGTCGAACATTGTCCTTAAGAGGTAGAATGGTTTGAATATACTATCGGTGGACTCATTGTCTTTAAAAGGTTAAGAACGACGTCTTCCAACTAACTGAAGTTTTCACCATCATATTCTTAAACATGATACCGATGAGTATCTCAGCAAAGAGAATATTGCTTGGGCAGCATGCTCTAAATCAATTTCTTACTGACTTGGGGTGCTTAAACTATTTTTCCAGACTTGCTTGTTCCTAAATCCCAAACCCCGTCGGAGTACAAATGGAATCATCCATAAATTATTTTCAATATAAAGAGTCATATTCAGGTTTGTGCAGAGTTTAATAATAAAAAAACAAAGTTATTAGCCACATTATATGTGCGTCTCGTAATTATTACCACAATATGAACATATTTTGTCTTCATTAGATACTTGAAGCAACAGGACCATTTGATACAAATAATACGCGTGGTTTTCCTACGACAACTGTGCAGGAGTTACTGTTCCTAAAAACTCACTTTAAGACAAAGGATGTGATGCCAGCTATTTACATTCCATAAAATCTGGACTGGAGTGTTCGAAAAGTAACTTTGCTCATGCAACCAGGAACAAGGAAACGTTTAATCCTTTTATGAAGAATTGGATATATCCTAGAAACACATAGCACGTGAGAATCATTCGAGAATGAACAAAGTTCGTTCATGTAAACGTTTGTCATCGAATAGATAATTAAATATGTAATAATCCAACAGTAGCGAATAAATAACGTCAAAGTGCAAAGGGGGGATCAGACAAAGAAGAATAAACGCTATTGATATGAAGGTCGGAATATGATAATGTCTATGTAGGACGCTACAGACGAATGAACAATGCTACGGATGCCATGTGGATTATACCCCTCAAGTACAACACAACATTTCTGTCAACACGAAGGTTAGGCCCATTTTTAAAGAATGTTTGGGTTCTCATTTTAGTACGAACAAAATTCCTGAACGAGTAATGTTGGAACTATTACCTCGTCATACACATTTTTTAACATAAAGCCAGTCGATTCCAGCGTTCAGAACCGAGTAAAAGGGGCAAATCGTCCAAATTTAAACGACAATAGATTTTGTGTCGTCATTACAGATAAAAGTCATCAACCATGAAAATGCTCGATAGCTGTTTACATTCAGAACGATGATCCTTGGGAATATTTTCGTTTGTATTGAATACCTATGACGACTCTGATCTTGTAGACGTATCAAGAATAATTGGCTTTCTATATTTTTTTAATTACCATGACATTATAACTGTCTCGTTCATAATGTAGACAATATATAGTGTGTGCATTATATTTAATATCAAAGCAATAAATTCCATTTTGCATTTATTTACTGGCTTGTTTGTGTATAATGGTTCCCTGGAAACTATCAACAAGAATAATTGTGGTTTCTCGATTAATATTCCTACCTGCGTTTCATCAGCCAGACGATTCGGTTTAAAACCATGACAAAATGAAACTGTAATATAGTTTAATGAGAATGATGTTGTCATAATGTTGCATCCGGCCACAGACTGCTTCAGAGGCAGCATTCAACATTATCAAACGGTATATCCAATGCACCTTTCGAGAGTAAAACGACTCATGGCTATCAATACGACAGATGTGATTCAGTATTAAATTAAGGAATTAACTGAAAAACTTCAACGATACTGTGAAGACACTCTACGAGCCACGACCATTAGGTACATTTACAATACTGAGCGCTGACTTAGCCACTCTGATCACAGACTAAGACACGTTACTTCACGAATGGGCGGAACATCTCGTAAAACAGGCCTCCAAACAATGCACATTAATTTAAACCTGGTATATTGTGCCTCTTATATCTTTTAAACTTTACCATGTAACACTTAGATTTTCTGCAAACTCAAATATGAAGCATTAATAGCCATATAATTGTGAAGGACATGACTCAAAGATCCAAATTCAGTAATACTACATTTTTGGAAAAAATGAATGATGATTTTTTCGACTTAGGTGACGATGATGAATTGGATAATGGTTAGGATAATATTATGGCGGTGGCGTCCGTCAGTTACGATGAAGATAATGAAAATAATGTGTGTGCGTGATTTGGAGTTTTAACGTAGCTTTAAAATTGTTGCAGTCATATCGATACGATGTCTGCAGTATTGAAATGTTGAGTAATGTCTAGCACTGGGGCATAATGCCTCGTACATGTCGCATCATATCCATCAGTTCAACCTGTCCTAACACCAATCTATTAATGATAAGCACCAAGGAAGGCAGCTGTCTGTACCGATTTTTAAAATTCTTTGTTATGCAACCTAATAATCTTACGACTTGAACCTTGGCACAAAGAAGACTAGTATTCAAAGTTATAAATTAAGACATTAAAATTATACGAGAGTTGTTGAATTGTAAATAAAACACTTAGTTTTTTCCTTCAAAATGCAAGTTTAGATGGGATAAGCCTAAGGTGGATAGACTACAATTCAACCAATACGAATTATCAACATTGATATCTAAGTGCTTGAACAAACATTACATTGCTTCCTTGAAACCAGAGACAGCAATTATTTATTTCAGTGATGAATTGGATACATATGTGATCCCTTCTGATTTTAAATATGTTTCCACAAAACAAATAAGTATCTATTTTTGATTTTATATATCGAATATATGCTAGCATGTTCGATCCTTTGCTTTTGTGGCCATGGTATTGCTGAAAAAACAAAATGTCAGGAAATATGTTTTTACTTTTTCGATTACTTATGCGGAATCCATGTCAAGCATCTATCACATAACAGCCTAGAAAAAATACTGCCGTGGCATTGATATCGCTGAAAGTTGGCGAATGAGCGATTTTGTTGTCAGAAGAGAAGGACTGAATTGGAAAAGCTGGTGGATTTTCAACAACAATGAACAGCGGAAATAATTTGATATGGAGATACAGATGCACCTTTATAGTGTAGAACTTGTTACAAGTTGCAGATAACATGGTACATCACGAAACAAATAGAGCTATATCTAAAACATTATAAGTACCTAATGGATGGATATGTTCACAAATTCTATAGTGAATGCATGTTTACATATAGTAAGCTGGCAATGTTGCGATATAAGATGTCATATCATTCGAGCGTCCGTGACGAACACTATGGCATCAGTTAAATAAACACGTTTCACATTTATAACAGTGGCAATTCACGGTATAGGCGATAAATGAAGCAACAAACAAATCTCACAAGGGAAAGTCAAATATGTAATGTAATTTACGAGCAGTAACGTATATTTAAGACTTTATGGATTCAATTCAAGAGTGTAGGAAAACGCGTGTTCTAGAAAAGTTTTAGTACACACATGGATAAACAATCATGTAAGAAGAAAGGTCATACCCAGTCCGCTGGGCGCAAATTCGAACGATCATTATACTCGAGGAGTATTAACAAAATTAGCAATACAAATGATTTTGCACAGTTTGCATTTTGAATGTCTATAATACACGAAGAGCCACCAGATATACTGGAAATTGTATGAAATTAACATAGCTCTTTAGAAAAACTGACTAGTATTTAAACTGTTTAAAAATATAATTTCCTGATATGCCTTAACACTTGGTTAGTTAAAGTCATTCCTTGCTATCATGTATTAATATACTCTTTGACTGAGATACCTTAACACTTGGTTAGTTAAAGCCGTTCCTTGCTATCGTGTATTAAAATACCCTTTGACTGAGATGCCTTAACACTTGGTTAGTTAAGGCCGTTCCTTGCTATCGTGTATTAAAATATTGTATAATAATATTCAATCATTACAGGAAGAAGAAAAAAATTTGGTCAAGAAAATTCTTACCTCAGTTTTCTTACTTTTGCCTTTAATGCTTCCATCCTGTAGAAATCATGATATCATTACATGACGTTAACCTTACTCATGATATCATTATATAATGTTAACATTAATCATGATATCATTACATGACGTTAACCTTACTCATGATATCATTATATAATGTTAACATTAATCATGATATCATTATATGACGTTAACATTAATCATGATATCAGTATATGACGTTAACATTAATAATGATATCATTATATAACGTTAACTTTAACCTATATCAAGTGGTTGAAATATATGACAAACATGCTGTGTTTTATTATAGTATTACCCTTCTAGTGAACATACCATAATAATATTCCTTTAAGTACCTTGATATATTAAATTACTATATTACATTATGTAAAAATTTCTTCAATATCGACAAGAGTATCACTATAAACATGACATAGTCTTGAAATTATTCTAGTCTGCATAAAATAAATTTACATCATTTGAAAAACGAATGTCCACACTCACACACACACACACACACACACACACACACACACACACACACAAACACATATACACACACCAACCTCTTATTAGGGATTGAGGCTAATGGTCCCGCATCATTCAAAGGATGCAAATCATCCTGATAACTCAGATTCATTCCTCCTGCGCACATCTCACTTGACGCACTGGCAGATATTTGGTCATGTAATCGATCACTCTGCAAATTTATTGGAAATACATTATGTAACGATTATTGGTAAACAGTAGACTATACTAATAGGCATTGCAATAGCGATCGTGAAGTTTAAGTGGTACGCATTTGAAACAAATAATGCTCATATTTCACTAACAACCAAATATTATAATATCACCACATGATTATAATCATAACAAAATATGTTTGAGGGAGATACGAGTGGTCTAAGACGATCGTCTTTACAGATGAAACACGTCTCACCGCTGTCCACGTGAAATCAAGTCTTCACCAAAACGGATTGGTTAACAAAGACAAGCCAGTAGCATTCCATAGACCGGAATTCATAACGATATCCTCCATACTCCTCCACCAATAAATATACTGACAGCCAGATATAGTTTTATAGAACGACATTAAACCTCAAAACTCACACATGTCGCAAACATACATATATACATACATACATACATATATATATATATATATATATATATATATATATATATATATATATATATATATATATATATATATATATATATATATATATATATATATATACATATATATATATACACACACACATATATATATACATACATAAATACATACATATATATATATATATATATATATATATATATATATATATATATATATATATCCTATTTACTAAATGCTAATTTTTTTCGGCACCATATTTATGTCCGTTGTCAGTTCCGCCATAACAACAGTGAGAACATTAAACATTAGTGTACTTCGGGTTACAATCAAATATCCGACCAGCCCCATTTATATACGTGGACGAAATCCTAGCATGCAAACAATGGATTGTAATATATGTGTGCACTATACCTTTCCTGTTTCTTCGTTTGGGATTTTCTTCCGTCGTTTTCGTTTTGTTTTTATTGCGCTGTGATAATAATAATAATAATAATAATAATAATAATAATAATAATAATAATAATAATAATAATAATAATAATGGTGATGATCATGGTGATAATAATAATAATAATAATAATAATAATAATAATAATAATAATAGTAATAATAAGAATAAGAATAATAATAATCCTGATGGCGATGATAATAATAATAATAATAATAATAATAATAATAATAATAATAATAATAATAGTAATAATAATAATAATAATGATGATAATAATGATAATAAAAAAACATCTAACCATTAAATATATAATAACTGTTGTGCATATTATACATACAGAACAGACCAACTGGAAATTGTGACACTTGCTGTATTGATGCTCATACACGGAACACGTGACAGTAGGCCCGGCGATGTGGAACGAATAGTCCTTTGAAATTAGACACAAAGACAGAGTGGTCCCTTTTAAGAGTGCTCTTAAAACACTTTTTGCGACTGCAGGAACAATCTTAGAGACCTAATAATGTTTTATATCTTATGTTTTCAGCATCTTTTATGTCTTCCAATTTCAAAACCCTAGCGCTTATCCCGCTGTAAATCATATGTTTCCCCAAATATGCAAAGACTACTATACAACCTGAGTTGTAAATTGGAAAGTCTGACGTGCTTTTATATACTAAATTTTACTCTAATAAATTGGAGACCACAGTTAAAACAACTTGCCCAAAAGTCCATTAACCGCACCTTTGCATTGTTTTTCTTCATTACCCTCAGATTTCCGTGCCGCTAGCCGGTTATAAAATACATTAGTATCTGCTTTATCACTGGGAACTATTTAACTGCACGACCCTAGGCCAGTCATTACACACTTTTATTACGCTTATATATCTACGTCTTTTTTCCACCATGGACACATAAGCGGTATCTACCAAGTCCCTACTTATTGATTCCATTGTGTAATTTACTGGTTTCCTACCGTAAATACTGCCATCTCACCCACAACACTATTATACACCACTAGATTTTAATATGGACTATGTTACACCATGAAAGTCATTCGGCTTGGACCTAACTTCACTACTAGCGAACAGGTATAACGGTACCAATTGCGCAAGTCCATGTGGGTGTGGCTTAAGGTGTAGGGTCCATACCATTCAGAAATAAATAGCAACACAAGCTATGATTGGTGGATTATGTAAGAGTTGTACTTTCTGTTAGGCTTAAAAAATAGTTTAGCCTCTTGGCAACATGTGAATTTATGTTAATTCCTATACAGATCATATTTTGTATTTTTTATGATTTTTTGAAAATGTCATAGACATGACTGAAAATAGGTATGTTGTGACTATATAACCCATACCCCTGTCTAGTTCCAGCAGAGTTATCTCTCTTAAATGCAATGGAGTACCTGATTTTGTCATCATCAAATTGACAATCTAACATTGTTCTCTATAACAGTGTGTGAGATGCACGCTAAATTAGGATAGAAAATGTATTTATCTCTCCAAATATTAGCATTGAGGTCTATGGAAAAACAATTGGTACCGTGATACCTAAAAGGTAATACCAGCTTCACAGTGTATCCATAGCACCGAGTATACATAGCCACCATTTATATACTTTCATAGTGTCATTTGGTTAAACAATGGATATTGAGAAGTTTTTGTCTAATATTGACAGATTTTTACATAAAAAATGTATAAAATCTTCAGAAAATAAGACATATTAGCTTTGGAATGAAGCTTTTGTAACTATATCTATAACATATATAGACTGATGGCTTTGTGTCTGTGTAGTCAACTTCAAGATTAGCATACAAGCAAAAAAAAATAAGTTATGTAAAGTTAATTTAGCTCATTTTAGCCAAATATTGACTATTTTATGCGCAAAAGATGAAAAATCATGGATAAAAAGCAACTCTCTTGTTCTTCTAAAGCATGTCATAGACCAGGAATAGAGGACACTCCTGGTCCTCTTGTAGATAGTTCACTTGTATCATAAAGAATATTCTGGTATGAGTATTTTAGGTAATTTATTAAAGATACGGTATTCCTTTTTATTTTGATTTGAATTGTCCTGCTCTAATTGTCTTTTTTTTTTGTAAACTTTTGTGCCTTGAAAAATAAACATGCGATTCATTAGTTAGATAATCATTCTTGAGGTCTCTACTACATATAGAAGCCTGGATTTTAGGTTCTCACTTTATCTGTAATGCATTTTTGGATAATTTAATTGAATTGAAGTTACTACATGTGTTCTTGAACTCATCTACATATTACATGGAAAATATCTTGGAGAAATAAAAAGACCACACCTTATGTATATCATTCAGTTATCTCCCTTACACCAGACATACATTTCAATAGATAAAAACCCACAATTTAAGTGAGTTTGTATGAAAATCAAGAGAAGATTTGTGAATTATCATATTAGCCCTTGGTCTTGATGCAAATTGAACTAAAAGTACTTTAATAATTTCTCCCAGTACAGTTTACAAGTTTGAAAACTGATCAAACATGCTTTGTTTGGTTTATGTATTTCTGTCTAACAGAAGCCCATTATTGTTAATTTCTTATTTAGAAGAAATATAACTTATACGCATCTATCTTATCTACATTATTCACCCTTTTATATTAGCTAGGAATGAACACCATGTCACCTGATATTTGGTGCCTGTAAGGGATGTAATAGCACAGGTGCCTTTGAATTGTATTTGCACCTATGGTCCACTGCCGCCCTATATTTTCTAAGATAATATTATCAAGCTCTCACTTCTCATTTTTCTCATTGCTGCTTTTGTCTCCTTTAATTACATTATCATTAGCTACATCTCCCATTTAGATACACACTTTCCTCCTGTTTTTAAATCCATTGAACTCACTATACTCATTGTTAAACTTGAGCCTTTTTCTGTATTTTAATCCCCATTTTCACCCCCAAATTCAACATAACCACTAAGAAAGCATTTATCTAATTTATTTGGTGTCAGATTGGCTTATTACATCAACTGTATTCACTACACAAAGGAGGGAAGCTTTCAATTTGTATGACAAATAGGCTGGGTAGCTTGACCTTTGTGTGAGGACTGGGGGTTACTGACCTCATTCATATGCTGACACTGTAAAGTGTTCAAAGCTAAGACTTTATAATTAGATTGGGCCATGTCCACCTGTCCCTGTTGTTACTTTCTGTGTTCATGAAACAAATATAAGTCCTTTATTTTAGATCAAACGGTCTCTTTAAGAGTAGAACTGGTACATGCTAACTAGTGCATTGACCTTTGACCTTACTATTAAACAATATGACATAATGTGATTTATCCCCTATCACCAGAGTGAAGTTCGATAAGTGCTAATATGAATAAAACACAACTCATAGTTAAAATAATTCATTTTATTTCAAAAGATGAGTTTGATAGTGAAGCAAAGGTATGAAAACAAGAGTTCAAACAACTCCATAACATTTCTATACACAATCATAAAAAACATAGCTTAGTACTTCATAAAATTGTTTTTGACAAGCGAGACTAAGTACATTTGTTAGTTATATAGTCCTGAGCTATTTCACAGATTATTGGAAAAATCAAGGTTTGCTATAGGTATAACGGTACTATTTGCGCAAGTCCATGTGGGTGTGGCTTAAGGTGTAGGGTCCATACCATTCAGAAATAAATAACAACACAAGCTATGATTGGTGGATTATGTAAGAGCTGTATCTTCTGTTAGGCTTAAAAAAATAGTTTAGCTTCTTGGCAACATGTGAATTTATGTTAATTCCTATACAGATCATATTTTGTTATTTTTATGATTTTTTGAAAATGTCATAGACATGACTGAAAATAGGTATGTTGTGACTAGATAACTCATACCCCTGTCTAGTTCCATCAGAGTTATCTCTCTTAAATGCAATGGAGTACCTGGTTTTGTCATCATCAAATTGACAATCTAACATTGTTCTCTATCACAGTGTGTGAGATGCACGCTAAATTAGGATAGAAAATATATTTATCTCTCCAAATATTAGCATTGAGGTCTATGGAAAAACAATTGGTACCGTGATACCAACAAAGGCATGGTTCAAACTCACTAACACTCGATTCCGTAACGTTTTTTCCTACAAATTGGCTAATTATTTCGGGCTAGGAATATTTCCATGGCGCTGAATCCCAATACTCACACAAATAAATCTAAGAATTGCTTATAAACGGAGCACTATCAAATGTGCAGACTCCAAATTTATTACAGTGTAATGCATGAGTAGGCATTACAAGGTTACAATGGTCGTCATTACGACAACGACAATGAAAATGACAAGATGTGCTTACATTTTTAGGAAAAGTAAATCCACTTACAGTTTTGTCAACACACTACACTATACAAAACTGCCAATATATTGCGAGTGAATTTAGATCATTCCGTAAATCACCGTGACTAATGTTTTGCTTCCAACATCAACAAGTATGCATACAAATCTTAGTTTTTTGAGGACATGAAGTATTAACATGTCTTTCCAGAATATACGATGGTTATAAATGCACCAGATTTCCGCTATCTGTGTGAGAGTCTTACGTAGAAAGTACTAAATATCCAAATATAAATGACATCGACACGAACCATACTTATATCAAAGCCAAACGTGGGCACAATACTGGATTAAAAGATTCGGTCCCAGTTTATTTCCTTGTGACTCTCCATACACGTTTGTATAGACCTCATCTGCCCTAGTACGTTCATCGACTTTGACCCCTTATGATTGACAAAATATTGGCGAATATAAAGGTATTCGGCTATTGTTCGACTTTGCAGGCGGTATACAGCATGCTGCATATTTTAATAACTCAGAATTAAAAAAAAATACTGACATTTTGTGCAAGAGATCTTTCCGAAACCGTCTAAATCGCGCCCTGTTTACTTTGCCGTCTATACAAAGGCCTTGATATACGAGTTCAGTAAAGATTTAACAGTATCTTTCAAACACCTATGTTTTCTATTGAAAGCAAGTATCATTCTTCAACTAATCAGATAAGTAAAAATATATATTAATTATCGAATAGACTATACTATGTATTTTCCTCAGTTTTAGGAAACGTTTAATCATTACTGATTGTATGATGAAGATAAAGCTCGATCTAAATTCCTTAGAACATGCCCGCAGGCGTTGAATTAGCCGTCAAACGCTCAAACATCTGAGTTATCGGAGCAAAAGGATGGAATAACGGCTAACTGAATGAATTGTAAGTTGTTTAACTTAGTATCATAAATTTAGTCCATGTCAGTGGATCAGTAAATTTTCACTCGAGCTTCTCGAAATGTAAATGAATGTTCCTAATTCATTTCGCGTACAAATGATGTCAACACCATTCGGCATATCAAGATCAACATATTTCAGGAATGTCAAGTGATGTCTGTGTTTGTGGCAGTTTATTGTGAATTCGAGCAGAAGGACATCACGCCGAAGACATAAAGCATCATGGCCCACTCAATCAAATAATAATAAAACCAGTCCTAACACTAACTTATTAAGGTGTATCGCTTCGAGAGGCAGCTGTGAGTACTATATTTAGCAGTCTATGCTATGAATCCGCGACCTCTCGCATTCTAGAACACGTTCTAATCTATTAGGCCGCCGGTGCGGTGCAAAAAAACAAGTAAAATTTACATTAATGATGGTAACATGCATTCATAAAGAATCCTACCTCTTATCTGTGAACGAGGGTGATGATCCCATAAATTGCAAAGCATCCGAATCATCCTGATAACTATCATTATTACTTCCAGTATTTACTTCCTCCTTTATATTTTCCGTCGGATGCCATCTGATTAGTTTCATGATGGGAGCGATTAATCTGGGCAAAAATGTATGAAGGTTTATTGCAGACAGACAGACAGACACACACACACACACACACACACACACACACACACACACATACATACATACATACATACATACATACATACATACATACATATGTTCTCTGAAATATGTTAAATTTCAGAGAGACAATTAGTGGATGTATCGAATGGTAGTCGTTTTGGAATTGTTTATAAAATCATATAAAATTGTCCTTAAAGAACCATTTTCTTGCCCAATTTTAAAACTCCTGCCACGTTATCCATTGTAGTGAGTATAGAAATCATGCAGTTGTATGTGCTCGATTTAAACGTTGTGATAAGTTTCAACGAGAATTTACTTCATCAACGTAATCATGTAAATTCATATCGTCTAAATAATATGGTTAGATGCAATGCTAAGGATTTTGTATACTCACTTCATTTGTCTGTCGCCAACCGGTTTTTCAGTGGTTGTAGCCTGTTTAGGATACACGTACATAGGTGTCATATCTAATTTTAACTTTTCACATTTCAGGATATTCAACATTTAAGAATATTTTACTTTTATGGTATAAACCTATTTCTTTGACT
This sequence comes from Unio pictorum, assembly GCA_030141615.1. Classification (NCBI taxonomy): domain Eukaryota; kingdom Metazoa; phylum Mollusca; class Bivalvia; order Unionida; family Unionidae; genus Unio; species Unio pictorum. The sequence continues at coordinate 1,403,815 of JARLTB010000378.1, read as the reverse complement.
GTAAACCTTTATGCAAAAAAGTGGATGAATTTATGTAAATGAAAGATGTATAGTAATTAATGAAAAGTATAAACAGACAAACATATATATTGCCGAAGCATACAATACCACATGCATAGTATCAGATAGCAGAATGATTGCCTTATACTTGAAAACAGAAACAAAATTTTACAGTGCAAACTCGTGTACTCTAATTTGAGCTCTTACATACTTCAAGTAATATTATTACCAACACACGTCGGAGATGACAAATTGTGCATTTATGTGAATCGTTGTGTAAATCTCTTTCAATAAATAACTAGTTGATATTTTATTCAAGGCTCTCGGTTTTTACGATCTCTCCGTTTTTTTTCTACGATAAAACGTAGAATGTTAGTTTTACCTTCCCAAATTCGATGATGCTTGAAGAACCGTTAAATGTTTGATAGAGAAATATTATTATAGGAGGTAGTTATGCATGTCTATTTTCATATATGTTCATCTGTACTTGCACCATATGTACTATAAGGCCTTTCAATTGCCTCTCGAGCGTACCTTATATGATCTAGTTTGCAATTGTTTAATAAACATATTATCAATATGTATCGTTAAATTATTCTCTGTAATTATTTTCGTCCTTTTTTAATCGACATTCTTTATATAAATTCTATTGAGAACAACGTTTGCTTGAAGAATATATCCGTAGCCACTGGTAGAATTACATGTCTTAGGCTAGACGCACGCTGTCATGTTGGCAGAGTAGGGACTAAAATGTTCCTTTACTGTAACACATATAAATAGAAAGTTATATTTTTCGTTAGGATCGTATCATATACAACAATATCCATTTTTACTGCACTATATTTAAGTATATTAGCTGCTCACCTTAATAATATAAATACATATCAAAACTTATTGCACGTCTGGTTACAGTCAAGTACGCGAACACCTTGATATAATTAGGCTGAATTTTACATTATATGGAAAAAGAACACACGCGGGCACTATACCTTTCCTGTATCTTCATTTCTGTCTTTTTTATTTACTTTACGTTGTTTTTTCTTTGCACTGAAATATTAATAATAGCAATATTTGTAATAATAAATCAAGATCTCAGATTTAAGTTGTTTAATTGTTATTCTAAGCCACACGCATAATACAGTACACTTGACAGGATATGCCGCATGTCTTTCTTTGAGCAGTATTGGACATGCTTCAGATTCCGTTTCTCGCGGTTCTGCTTGGCCACTGCAATTCCTTTCGGTTTAAAGCCTGTAGTTCAAATACGCCACATACTTAGCTACAATGAAGAACACAATATTGATTCAAATGATAGTATTGATTGAGTCAATCCAACGGCACTCAAATCAATTGTGACGGACGCAAGAAGTTTGAGTTTTTCTGTAGCTGGTAGTGTCTGTGTTTGAGCGCCCTTCGTTATATTGGGATTATTGTTGACGACAGTAGAAAATGATGGGTCAGGAAGGGATGTTTTAGCCCAAAACAATTTTTCTTGCCTCTGGATAGGGAATTTTAGATGTGTACATTACCATCTGAATCTACTTCTCCTGTTTGCAAGTGTCACAATGCTTGGCATTGGCGTGACGCACCTTTCCGTACTTGAGACAATGAGGAGTCTCTCAACAAGCAGATTACTGATGAGAACCGTATGCGCATTGGCCAGATATTTGGACTTTTGAGCAACAATCTTCATGATGGCCATATTTCTCACACTTATAGCATAGAAGAGGGTTTGGTAAGATGATTTTGACCTTCATTTGCAAAAAGAAAGCTTTGACCAGTCTGGGTACTGTTGGTTTGTTTAAGGTGAGTACAGTTGTTTTAGTGTCCTGCACCTTAATTTTTCATCCCGTCAATTATGTCTGTGTCGCTGACTCCAGCCAAGTCACGACAACGTGCCACGCCTTCGGTGTGAGCAAATCAGATGACTTGAGTATCGAATAAAGTTTTTCTCAATTTCTTGATATTATCTGTTTGACCTCGTCGCTCACACTCAACAAGAGGGCAACCCCATTTCAGCTTTTCAACGCTTTAAAAGGAGACAGAGATGCAAGTGGTTCTGAGGCAGCTTTTGATTATATAACCATTAATTATACTCATTCGATAAAATCACCTATGATTGACCAGTGAAGTCACCACCGTCTTGGGTCGGAAACATTATCTCCTGATTCACCCGTTAAGCCACCGTCGTCTCGAAATTGGTTTAGACGTGAGAAAGAGAAAGTTAAAGAGTTAGACGGTAGGGGCAACGGTGGTATTAGGAGAGATACAAGTAGAAAGATAAAGGTGAACAAGTAACTAAAGACTTCCTAGGGCTCGACGTGACCAGTCGATTTGTCAAGACCGGGCCCATCCCGACCACCCGTCTAGGAGAAGTAGAGGCCAAAGCAGTGTGTTGCATCAGAACGCCTTCGCTCAACCAGAATTCTTTCCTCCACCGACACGGGATGCAACGCACGGAAAACAGTTTTTTTCTACGTAGTCGCCTCTTACAACACGTAATAAGGCACGTCAGGTCAATTCTACAACCCCGAACCCGCAGTGGGTGACCTAGTTTGGTACGTCAGTCTATTTAATACAATTTGTATATCAGCGCATTAAAATTATAATTCATTAGGATTTGTTACAGAACATAGTGTTTTGGGTTTAATTCACAATACTGTAAGTGCTTCTTAAAAGTTCATTATCTTTTTCACTACGTAAGTTACGGAAATAAATTTAGTTTTTAATGTACTAAACTTGTTGGAGTTGCTTCTTTCTGTTACTTATGTCAAAACCTCTATCCGTACCTTAACAGCACGACTTTCACCTTTTACACGCAATTTGACCTCCCAACATAGTGAAAACAGTTTGAACATTCGCTTCTGTTTTCTTTGTTTTTGATGAAAACCTATTACGAGGCACAGTTAATAAAAGAAACATTATCGAAATCTACACGGAAGATTTCCATTTCTTATCTGAACTTTCATTGTCTAGATGGAGGTACAACATACGCCAAACATTTGAAATATGCAAATCTTTAATGTTGTTCTCTTGATATTACGAGTTGGATATTTTATCATTGATTCAAAAACATACCAATATATTGGCATATATTGGTGCAATATATTAATAATGTACCTAATTTGATTTAATTAATCTATATAGTACGAAAGTTTAAAAATGTAAGGTAATCTAAATACACTTGATAATCTGTCACATTCTTAATTTGTAATTTAAACGAACGAATGTCACCAGTAAAAATAGAAATACAACTGGAGGATAGTAGCAAAACAATCTACAGCGTTCACGCTTAAAACCAATACATACAATATATTGGCGGTCTTTTAATATTACAAACAATGAAAACAAATAATACACATTCTAATATTCCATCACTATTTGCCACTGACCAACGTAAGATATGGTGAAAAAGTCCAAACCTATCAATACCAGAATACGTGCAGATAACGAGAGATAAAAGACAAATGTCAGGTTGTGGTTCAATATGGACAACTCATAACCACACAATAATACTAACGCAAGAGGAAATTAGTAACTATATATTGTCCTAATTAAGGTCAAACAAAATAAGATTTGAAAGGGATAATATCTACCTTGAACCATCCAGTCCTGAAGCCCCTTGTTGCTGAAACGTAATATATTTATTATTTTAAGCGCAAAGAACTGTAATAGATATATATATATATATATATATATATATAGAGAGAGAGAGAGAGAGAGAGAGAGAGAGAGAGAGAGAGAGAGAAATATGATACTTTAAAAATAATGATTATTATAATTATTACACAGGCATATATATTTGTTTCGCACCTTATTTTCATACATGTTTCTTTCACATGTCAATATTGTTCCGGACATACGTGGATATATATTCACAACCATTGATTGAACTTATATTTTGTATACATGAATCGGAAAACTGATCTTTCATAATGTATCCATGATCAATGAATAAAAAGTGATGCTGCTGATCATCACAAAGACATTGATGGCGAAGATGAGGATGACAAATATTCCTTTTCTATTGAAAAGTGGCATTTTTTAACATATCTCTCTCTCTCTCTCTCTCTCTCTCTCTCTCTCTCTCTCTCTCTCTCTCTCTCTCTGTATCTGTCTATATGTCTGTCTGTTTGTCTCTCCTTCTCTCTCTCTCTCTTAAACACACACACACAGATATATATATATATATATATATATATATATATATATATATATATATATATATATATATATATATATATATATATATATATATATATTAAAGGTAAAGCATTTACAAAATAATGAATGTGAATGTACGCCATCATCAAACAAAAGTTAATACAAATTAGTATGGATATTATAACACAGCATGCTTAATATATTAATGTCTTATCCAAGTATACGTCTGTTCCATATGTAGTCGTTTAAATGACATTTTAACTTAAATTAAAACTGATGGGATATTACTGTCACAAGTCAAAGGGTTAGAAACTTACCAACGCCATGTTCCTATCCATTTCAATCGAACACCTTTGAAGATACTTAATTTACTTCCTTTCTTGTTTCATCGAGTAGTTAGTTTTATGATATGTATGGATACCTGCTCGTACATATGTTTATTGATTTCTGTCTTGACTTTATCTACCCACGTTTCATATACTTATACAACAGTAATGTTGTAAAACTGTTACCCATATTGATATTTTGAAAACCTGCCAATCTCAAGATACTTCATCGTGGGTTTATTCTCTCACATTAGTGAAAAATTTATGATGAAACTCAACCCGAAGCTAAGAGAATCTGTGTTAGTTACGAATGTTTTATAACACTATTAATCTGGTTATGTCCCTTATATATTTATATATTTGTATCTAAAATATATATTTACTAGGTTGAGATGTGCCAAGATAGTCTAATTAACTGTAGGCATTATTTTGGACGTATAATGAATACTCATAGTTGGTTATATCGAATTTTTTTCGAAAACGCGGCATAGAATCGAAGTGACTCTTATTTCGGTGCAGTGAACTCTCTGCAACCAACTGAATCACATACGTTTGCCTTGTCATCCAATGCAAAATAAAATAATACAAATATTTTTTTTTCTGTTAGAGCTTAAAGCCTAACTTTCTGTCTACCGAATGCAAGTAATAATCTTTACCGTTTGGGAAATCTCCAGCGAAGACAAATCAGAATCAATATTTCTTATAGGTTCGACAATATGACGTTATAGCAAGACATTAACTTTGGTCGTTTCGAGAGGCACACTAAATAAATATACAGCTCCAATAATGCTTGCATACCCGTTTATAGATATAATAAATCTGTTGGTTCTTAGTTTTATAGTTATTTTATAGTTGTGTAGCCTGGTCTTTTCGAGAGGCATAATAAATGAATGTACAGCTTTAATAATGCTCGCATACTCGTTTATTGATATTATAAATTTGACTGAGTGTTGTAGTGACATACCACTGTTGTCATTCTTCATTTTCCAGGTCAAAGTAGCTTAGAAACACTAGAGATCACGTACTAGAAGGTATAACGCTTATCTCTGAAATTTGTACATTATTAATGTTCTCCTTGGGATTTTAAGTTGAACTAGCCAGTGAGCAACTAAAACATAGGATAAATACAATTACACTGCATTCCATGGACTTGTTTGTGTATCAGCATGAAGTGTAATATATATATATATATATATATATATATATATATATATATATATATATATATATATATATATATATATATATATATTAGAATAAAGAGTGACCAAAATGCACAGAACGTATAACAAGTCATAATTACAGGCATTCCTTTTCCACCATTGTTTGAGAAACAATAGCACATAATATACGTCAAACAGATTATACTTGTGGGAATACCATTGTCCTTGTTTAAGGCAATAGAATGTACATATTAAGTATTACAATTAAGTAATTTAGAATTAAATTATAAAAACAGTTGTATTTTACACAAGTAGATTTTAGATTTGTGTGATTTATTTTCCATACTTGTGGATTGTTTTAAATATATAAAAGATATATTTTCCATGTGTTCAAATTAATTTCATATGGATATAGAAAGAATTCACTTAATTTAAAAGCAAGACCTTAACAAAGCACTGCTTTTTCATTTCATTTTTTAACTTCTATGAAATGTTTTTTTTACATACATGTAAAATAAGATATTAAAATATCTTCCTCATATTTGAAACAAGAAATAAGTAAAATAGTTTTTGTCAGTACAAATAGGAATGTTTAATTACAAATGCTTCATATTTACATGAACATGGGATGAGTCTTTTCATAATTGATGTAACCTTTTAGATTGCAAAATATTATAAAGATCTGGCGGTCAGGTCAGAAATGTTTGAGATCCGAATTCCTTGCATATGTTAAAGTTTTATACTTCGGTTAAAATCAAAACGCTTTGCATGTTAATTGAACTAGGAAATGTGCACACAAACATGTCATAAATATCATTGAAACATTCAAAGACCATTCCAGTCCATAATGCTGACAACAAGAACCCCGGAGTCAGACATTAACCTTATTGTTCCATGTATTTACTGCAGGTGTTTTGGATCTTGTCAAACAGTTGTTGGACTTTGCCGTGAATAAGGATCTAATATGGAAGCCACACTATTGCACCACATATGTCAAACTAATGGATTGTTAAGCTCGTTAGAGGATATAGCATTAGTAGTTAAAGAATGAATCGTACTGTATCATATTAAAATGTATATGTCACAATCTTTCTAAATATATAGATATATAGAAAAGTTTCGAGAAAGTCAAACGACAGATCTTTCACAATAGAAACACTATATATATATATATGTATATATATGTATATATATATATATATATATATATATATATATATATATATATATATATATATATATATATATATATATATAGCTTGAATAAACAGAAATATTTAGATTGACAAAGGTCACTAAAGCAAATGAACAGGAAGAGCATGTATACGCAAAGTACAAGCATGTAGATACAGATATTTACCTGGCTTTTAGTCCATGACATTAGTTAATGACCTCAATAATTCCTTGTCTACCTGTTGTTTACCATGCTATTTAATACAATGTAACTGAAAGAACTGACCTAGATTGCTATTTAGATTGTTCTGGAAATAAATATTTGACTTTCATCCTGGTCTTATTATTGTGTGGTGTTTACCATCATGTACTGTCATTCTAACACTACGCTGACGCAAAATAAATAGCATATTGATGCGGTGTACGATAAATCTGTTATGTATACTTAATTTGTAATGAGTGCTTTCCCTTCCTTTGCAATTGAGGGCAGAGGCCTACCTGAGTAATCTAATGTTTGTCTTATATGTAAGCTATAACTAGGATACTTAGCTGAATTTTAAGTTCATGATCTACTTTTGAATATGAACTTAGAAGGTTCATGTGGGAATAACCACATCTGAAACAGTGGGCCAATTCAAATATCTTGGTTCCATAATCACGAAAGAGGGATCAAGAGCAGAATTGTTGTCACGAGCAGCACAAACAACGGCAGCTATGTCAAAGCTAAGACCCATCTGGAGAGAGACAATAATATGTCTGGAAACTAAAATCATACTATTGAGAGCACTAGTCATCTCAATCTTTCTGTATTCATGTGAGGCCTGGACCCTGACAGCAAAAATTACAACGAAGAATCCAGACACTTGAAATGAGATGCTACATAAACAAACACTTTTCTTACTTGGACCACATCACAAATGAAGAAGTTCGTAACACCAACCGGCACCAAGTAGACCATTATGAAGACCGGTTCACCACTGTGAAAAACAGAAAGCTGAAATGGTATGGCCATGTCACTAGAGCCAACAGTCTATCCACAACAGTACTGCAAGGCAGCGTCCATGATGGCAGAAGCAGAGAGGTAGACAGAGAATAGAGTGGACTGACAACATCACAGAATGGACCAGGAAACGTTTGTGGAGACACAGGCATTGGTACATGATCAAGAAAAGTGGAGGTAACTGGTCAGATGTTTAACAGCACAGTATCTCAACGATCCCACTAGATCAAGGGACTGATGAAGATGATGATGATGATGATGATGATGATGATGATGAATAAGAGTGGTATATCATTGATACAGTGTACATACCATACATATATTTTATTTATATTACATAAAAAATAGACATATTCGCACTTTAAATAGAATCGCGAAATGCTCCTAGCAAATGTGTTTTGATCGCGTGAATCCTGCAAGTGTGTCAGCTTGCTTCAGAATGTAGTTCTACGATTTTTCTTATTGTTCACAAGCACGTATGCAAATTGATAAGTCGATTTCTTTTTTTTCAGTTTAAATTGTACTCACATTTATTAAATCAATGTACGACATCCTCCTGATTTAAACATGAACTATGGTTTTCATAAAGAAAAAAGTGCACTACAAATAATGTTAACCTCTTGTACACAGAACCTAAACTATCAGGTATTCATGTACTAGCGTATGGAAATTGGAATGGAATAGAAACTAAAAGAAATGAGAAACCAACAAGAAATAATTAAAATATGTTAATATCTTGACAGTTCGTGTAAGTCTTTATTCTGGTTGAATTAACATTTCTAGACTCTATACTCTATCATCACGTGGTCAATTGAAGAGGAATCTAGGAAGCAGACTCTCGGCTTGACTAACATTACCATCATTCATAGGTCCAGAGACATCGTCGTATAACACAAGCGAAAATCCCCAAAGCTCGCAAGTTCATACATTTTCGCCCGTATCTAGCTACGATAATAGAGAGATATGGGGGCAACCAATTGGACATTTTATCTTTAATAACTAATAATCGATTTTAGAACATTATAATAGGTTTAAGAAACAACAGCTAAGGATTCAAACACGATACAGCAGTGACTCGTAACCGAAAAATTTAACGTATAGGTCTCATGTCACAGGCGATAGCAACTATGTATCATTGATATTACGAACACTGTAGATATAACCCAAGGAAACCGTAAAAATGCCGTTATGAGGAACCATATTAATGTAGATTACTTGGTGATTAGTTCAGTTTTAATGTTTTCGCCCAGCACATTATGTTTATCTCTCTCACTACAGATTTGTTGTCCTTATTTGTCATTCACGCACGAGAGGGAAATGAAAAGAAGATGAGATTTCTATGAAATTATGTACCATTTTAATATCAGTCAGAAAACATGGATTATTAATACTTGCATCGTTATTTTCATTTGACATTAATGATTAATGCATTAGGAGAAATACATCATTGATCAATAAGCCTGAGGTTGAAAATATGTTTATATTCGTATTCTTGCGCCATAGGCGGATTACAATTTGATATACAAGTAGTATTTAAATGCCATGTTATTTTGATGTGTGTGTGTGTGTGTGTGTGTGTCTATATATATATATATATACATACATATATATATATATATATATATATATATATATATATATATATATAAGTAAATAGAGAATATAAAGCATTTATGAAAATATATTAAAGCACAATAGTCAGTTGATATTATAACAGAAATAAGAAACAATATGGCATGTGTAAAGTGGCTTAGAACACCTGTAATTTCTATTGTTACCAAATATGGAGAAAATAAAATTTCTTCTACAACTCAATGTTTATGTCTGTAAGTACAAAGATTCTCGTTTAATTGATATTATGCAATAATTGGTTCCTTATATTACTTAACCATGACCCAACATTTGATTCATTTCACAGCTAATGAACAGATGGCTTAAACTGCCTTTTAATTATATTTATAACATTATATTTATAACATACATACATACATACATACATACATACATACATACATACATACATACATACATACATGCATACATACATACATGCATACATACATACATGCATGCATGCATACATAAAATATGCTTGTGTCTGCTTTTCAAATGCCTGCAGACCAATAACTTTTCTTTTTCTGAAACAATGATATTTAGCATTGACCTGTTGGGAGAAAAGAGCGTTCATACCCTTGACCAAACTCTCAGAGTATATTCACATAAGTAATATTAAATGAAGCAGCAAAAATAACAGGTGAATCTGAGAATAACCAATCTCAATCTGTGCTAGTACTCAAGAACCATAGCAAACGCAAACTGCATAAATTTAGTTGAAAGTATTTTTACTTAAATTTGCACTCCGATAGAAAAGACCGAGTGAGAAAGTTGCCTTTTTAATTTTCATGTCAACTAACAGTAGTTGCCAAAACAAAGATAGCGAGACATATAGAAACTGCCACCTTAATTAATTGCAAGCGAAACTTATTGCAAAGTCTTAGTCCTCCAACCAATTACATTTAAACCGACTTTACCAAAAACAAATATTTGGTTACAACTAAGTTCCTACTGTCAGTAATAATTATGTGTTATGTCCCGCTATCATCTCTCTGGTTCCTCTGAATTATTTTTTCATTGGTATTCTCTCAGCCTTTCGATTTATTTGCTGTCAGTCATTGTTTACTTTTGTTCATTTTGTTTCGGAGTATTGCAATGTTCAACCTCGGCCGTCTCCTCATTTTGTACGTTTCTCTACCCCACTATACTCTTATAAACTTGACGAGAAAATGAAACGTACATTAAGAAAGCAAACGATTTACATGCAAGTGACCCATAAAGTTATAAAATAGTGTCACGTCATTGCATCTTATTTAAATAAATATCAAAACATTTTGAAATTGTTCAGCCTGCCCTCTGGTAAAGGTGTTTGCATGGACAGTATGCCGAAAAGGCTTCAGCTAAATTATAAACGATTACAAATACAACTCGATGAGACTAAACGAACAGCATATTAACAAAAGGCCGATTTAAACTTACTGACTGTCTAATTTATGTTCAACTCAAACGTATCAAGAATAAGCAATCTTGTATTTGAGAATCCTTGATTTACAATTATCATATACGTATGCGTTTGTATTTTATTGAAAACCCATCAAATGTTACAGACGCTCAGATTTTACAAACGTGTACTAATTATTAGTACCGTTTTATGAACATTTTGGGGTTTCTTTTCTACTATTTCTGGCGATCCGGGATATGTTGAATGATTTGATGTCTTCTGAGTTGATTGCTCGGTTTGTTCCATGAGTGTTGAATCGTTCGATTGTCCATCTTGAGTTACACTCTTTTTAGTTTTCTTCTTTGACTGATCTGAACTAATTTCTGCGCGTGGATCTGCTGAACAGAACGATTCTTTGCGTTTCACATTGTGTTGATTCTGCTCACTGTCATCGGTTTTGTCATTTTGAACTTTATCAATCGTTGATTCCTTTGCGGGATCTTTCTGTTGTCCAATGACTTCTGTTGTGAATTCATTCTTGGTTGCATCAGGATGAGTGTCCGTCGGTCTCAGTACATTTGACGAGTCGCGCATGCCCTGTGCAACGCCTTTTCTAAGAAGGGGTCCACCCTGATATAAATACATAGCCGGCCATACTATGTATTTGATTTTATTCCCAGATTTGGTGTACGATTGAAAGGCAGACAAATCAAAAGCAGAGCCAGATAATAGTTCCAGTCCTCTTAATTCCACTGGCGGCTCCTGAATATTCATCAGAAGGCAAATTTCTACGCACTCATCCATATATGGTCTGATGTCTGGGAGCATTTCCTTGTAGTTCTTCTCCGTGGCCAGTTTTGAATGCACGTGCTGCAAAACATGTATTATCAAAGCATCATTTCATAAAAGACTTATTAAAATCACATGCTGTCTTGATTTACATTTAGTGTATTGAGGTCAGTTCTTGACAAAGACATCATAAAATGGGCATGTTCGAATCTTTGACAGCTAACGTGAAAATAGAAACCTCTGATGTTAATGATATATCATAAAAACACATAGTCTGCTAACTAACGTTTATCACAAGAATTAGATAGTAACTTATTTATCAATGGATTTAAGTAGAACGTTCATTTGCAACGTCAGGATCTATTATGCATGTATATTCTTTTAGAGTAGGCAATTATATATATATGTCTCGTAAGCTTCCTTTGACTGCAAACATTATATCAAGAAATATTCGATTTATCTGTGTTGTTTACCCTTCAATCTGATTACAAGTGACACAATGATATGACGGTGATCACCTGATTAAATTCTTCCTGCATTTTCTTAATGTTCCTTTTGGCACCTTTCAATGTTCTCATCACTTCTAGTATTGTCACATCTTCACTATCCTAAAAGATATCAATTAATATGAACCACTTAGTTAACAATTTCTCAGACAAAACAATTTGCCGTTTCTATTTCTCCCAATATTGTTTAAAGCAATAAAAACAACGAACAATATCAAATATAGGTTTTAAAACACACTTGTAATTGGCTAATTGGTTTTAGATAGTGTTTTAAGCCATGGGTTCTACTTGTACCTGTTCAGATAGTTTAAGTGGCAGTGCTACTATTCACCACATTCATGTCCGCTTTTCACTACGACAGTTCGCATTTTCACTTTGATCTTTGGTAACATTGATGGAATCAGCTACAATATAGACCTATCGAGTTTAGTAGTCTTTCACTCAGAACTGATCAAGGGTCGTTGCGGCTAAAGTAGACAAAAAGAAATTCCTCCCAAACGAAGGATAATTTGTCGTAGGTACTTGCACGAAACGTCGACTCAGACAGAGCAGGTGGTTAAGCGTCCAGCTTTCAGCTGAGCTACTCATATGCTTTACATATTCTTCACTCCAAAAATATATTTATATGTTAAATGTTAATATAAATCTGGAACTTAAAGCATAAGTAAGCTGATGCATATTCACGATTAATAAATAAAATGTAACATTAATGAATAAATGGTAACATCTAACACAAAAGCTTCTTGAGAGGAGAAAGAAAGTTGAATAATACTACAATCACAATAGAGGACGTTGAGAAACACAACCTTCTTCTACGTTTATTCTAATCATCACAAGCAAGTATGTTGATAAACACGATCGAAATGAACCTACCTCATCCTCGCCAATATATCCTTTTAGAGCTTTTAAAAGACCCTCATGTAGTCTTCTAGCCTCTTTGCACTCGTGAAAGGAAACCTGTCAAACAGAATATCTTAATCTCTGAAGTGTTTCGTTTGTAACTTGGCCATTTAAGAAATAAACAATGTTGTCGACGAATACATTCTGTACACTCTTGAACAGCCATTTATTTATATTATCAACCACTTTGCTACATTTGCTATGTAAATGCAGTTGATTGAGTGAGTCGATTGCCTTGTTGTCATCCAAATACAAATGTATTCTCGTACAGACGTTTAAATAAACAAATATCCGATGCTTTTATGTTTTTCTATTCCTTAAGTTTCCACCTCTTAAACGCAGTGTATAGACCAACTGAACAACACTGCAATATAATCCGGTGTCAGTATCTAAATTGACGTGAGTTTATATTGTTGATCACATCATTTTCACAAAAAACACAAAATCAAGTTATTCTCGTAAAAAAGCAAATGTGCAAAATCAACTGAACTCTACAATTAGCAAACAATAAAACAGCTAAAATATTTATCAAACGTTTTCCATATTGATGTTGGTATGAATGGTTGCGTTTGTGGGATTTACGTGCAGACTTACAGAGAGTACATCAAGAAGAACTTCTATAGCTTTAGTCTCCGACAGGTGATGATTGCTCTGCAGAAGTTCGAACGCATCTGTCCACTGGTTGTCGTAAAGTTCTGAATATCTCTCTGAAATCTTTGTGGGCCTATTCTGGTCACTCAAGTCAGTAATGTATGGGTTGTTGTGGGTCATTCTTGCTGCGGCTTGGGAACTGAGTCTTATTAAGATAAAATGGACATTATAAAAATAATTGACATTATTTTTTAAAAATAATGAACTTCACTTTTACTTAATGTCTAGATCTAAATAGCGTGAGTGCAGTACGTGACTTCCTGGCTGAGTGTTTGCTTTGCTCTCGGGCAGAACGTCTTCAACAGGAAGCAAACTCAAACTCAGCTGGATACAAAATGACACCAGTTTACATACTTCCTTTGTGAAATATTGTGACTTAGGTGTGCGAGTTCTAGTGTAAATGTTTGATACTTATCATACTACCAAAAGCACCTTACATATTATTCAAATGGACAAGAAGACTCTAAACTATCATTTCTTCAAACACTCCAATTATATATTTCGGTACAAGTTCAGAACGAAAATGATCCGCTGTAGTTACAATGTATGACTAGTATAGATGGCCTTCCTGGACACTAACAATAATAATGCAAGAAGATGGATACACCATAAGTGGATTACAATACCATCCCTTAAAACATGCAGCATTTATGTGTGTGATGATGGTGAACCAAACAAACATTTAAAAGTACAAACCATTTTGGCTGCCATACGTAGTGCGAAAAGTAGGACTTTTGCCCTGTGGCCTTCTTTGTTGCCGTTCAACAAGGTCTCCTATCCACCCACCACTACAATGTAGCCCTCTATGAGAGCGTTGCCGGTTACTTTTAATTTTGAGAGCACAAACGCAAAGCTAATGATTCAGTCATGGTTGGCCGAGTATCGTCTGGGTGAAAAGGCCACAGATAGGGTTATTGAGGACAAAACAACAGATCGCTTTTATCATTGGAATGCATCAAATAGGTTTATTATAGAAGATCAAATGATATTGTACGCATTCTCCGTGAATATTCCGAACACATTAGTAAGCTTGTTATTATGGGAGTGACCTCAGAAATAGAACTAAATAAACTTTATCAGATTCATTAGGCAAGTAAAAATTTTAAAACAGTTTACAGTATCATACTTGAAAGAGATCACAAGCTAAAGAAACGTAACGCGCCAACTACGTCTGAAGCGAGTGGAGAAGTCAGTGGCGACGATGTTTAAGAGCAGACTAATTATACCACGGGTTTTTTTGCCATATGTATAAAAATGGCAACCTACTTCTCTTCAGTGGATATACGACAGGTATTATGAGGACGTAGTATTAAAAACAAACTATTGAAGAAATTTACTAGCGCTCCGTCTCCATAAAATTTAATTGCAGTGAATTCCAAGGCACAAAATCTGGCCAAATTCGAGCTTGCATAGTCCTCATTATTGGGTATGTTGATCTCTATCACTGGTCATTTTAACTCATTTGGGCTGATGAGACATTGGAATTGATCATCTAAGATATGTTTGGATATGAATTTGATAATGCCACTGATGGTAATAAGGATATATTTTATTTATGAATGTCTTATCTGAAATTTTGAGTTACCATAAATACGCGGAATGGACTCTGAAGTTCGCTATCGGCCTGGCCTTAACATTCCTATACCACCTGATGCGGAATCAGAAATAACATGTGACGACGGGCCATCTGAAATGTTGAGAAAAGCAGACATGAATAAATTATTGAGATCCATATTTGTATTGAATCTACAACTAACACCACCACCACTTCAGCAGCAACGGCAACAATCACCAAGAAAACAACGGTGTAACAACAAATACAACATTCATGAGAGCATCAAATACGAATACCCAGAAGTACAAAAATGCTTGCGATAGTAAACAAGTATCAACAAATCCGTCGTCGTCGTTTCCCATCTGCTATCGCTATTGAAGTGGCTGAGTATGTTTGTGCAAAAACAAAGGAATCACAAGTACCTCATTTCAAATTTCACCAACGTAGTGATGCGTTGGAAATCACGTGGTCTTTACTACATCCACCTACACACCAGGCATAGACGCTCAACAACATCTATCAAATATGATTCCTGGAAATAAGACAGTTTTGGTGGCGCTGAGATTCAACCAGACATTGAAACTAGTGAGCATCTGGCTATAACGCCTAATCACGACAAAGATGAATTTAAAACTACTACACTGTTGTTTCACAGTTGCGCCAGCGTAATTATCAACCGCAAATGCAACGGTGCCATCAACGATGAAACTGACATCGGCATTGGAAAGAGTTTCGAAACGCTGCCGAAATACAAAAGTGCAGGTTCGGGATGAACTCTCGAAAAATGTACACAAGTCGAGGTACGTCTCTTGCTGTATCACACGTTTGGTGGATCCAGTTACATAGCAACAACAAAACCGCGTACCGCCAAGGTCAGATATCAACGTGAAGAATTTGAAGCATTTTGATATTCAATGGGCGATTTTGTCGGCACTACATCCGGCTAGTGATCACTAAGACATGCCTCGAAAATATCTACAACACCTGAGTGAACTCAGCTTTGATAATAACGAATTTCAGGTTAGCAAAGCCATACTGAAAAATGGAAACACTGTATAACGAATCTTGGTCGGTTGCTTAACCGGCACAGTAAATATATGGGGAAGAAATATCCATTCAGACGTTGCTTGCATATATTTAACACTCAAGAACTGACCACGAGTCATGACATTTACCGTACAACGAAAAATGAATGCCCAGTATATCATATACGCGGATTTTGAATGTCTGAACGTTTCAGTAGAAAGTTTTACATGTATTAACAAATCGCTGAATCCCATACAAACTCTGATATGTTGTTGTTCGATTTTATGGCAAACCAGACCCGCCAAGAGTACTAGCTCTCTAAAGCCAGTTACGCGTTCTCCGATCGATTTTAGTTACGTCAAAACAGATTCGGCAGTATCTCCACTAACCAGCATATATAATTTTGACTGATGATAACATTCGTGAGTTCTCCACATCTACGCACTGCTAGATTGGTGGGAAAGCTTTCTTTGACACAAAGAAAAGACAGTCTAACGATGAAACTGAAAGTCTCGGTTCCAACGTTCGTGATTACTGTCCTATCATTGGTGCGTACTGAAATGACGCACACAACGCATTTAATTTGCAGTTGAAAATTTATCCAAAAACAATGCATTTGATGTTTCATGATCTGCGTGGGTATAATGTACACTTAATTATGCAGCCAGTAGCCACGGCATCAAACTCCCCGAATGATCCCCAACAACATGTAATATTCACGATGTTTTGGATGGGGAAATGTCAGTTTATCGATTCGATACAGTTTATGAATTCATCCTAGGACATATTAGTGAATACATGTACTCTCATGGCGGTTAATTTCAACATCACCAAAACAGTACGGACGTAGTGTGTATCCCTACGAGCACATGAGCGACTACACCAAATTTGCCGAAACACAAATCATTTCATTCACTGTTGTCATGGGAATGTATTTCTGATAACGACTATGAAAGGCAAGGAAAGTGTGGTCCGCATTTGAATGCATACACCAGGGTGACTATCACATACTTTAACATGATATGTTTGAGAAATTTCGTAACATTGTCATGCACGTGTTTAAGTTAGGTGCTGCACATTACATTTCTTTACCAGGTAAAGGATACGATGCATTGTTGTCCAAAACTAAATTGGAACCGGAATTGCTCACTCATAGTGATCACCATCTGTCAAGTCACAGATGCGCTCTTGAAAACAATCCAAACGTCTCGGGGTATAATCCCGCTGACCCCAACCGTTACATCGTGCATATATACGCCAATAACGGTAATGACTGAGCCAGGAGGCAGACACTTTCGGTTAGTGGATTTCAGAAGATTGAGCCTGCAAACAGTGATCTAACAAATTGAGGTGCACGATCATAACATCCACGGTGACCATATATACCTCGCTGGAATTGATCTGTAATATCTTTATCATTTCCGTGAGACACAAATGATTATCTGCTGACACCAGGAGCGCTGTCGGTGCCGGGTACATGGTTTTCCCTGTATCAGTGCGCGATCGTTGATAAGTCTGGACGAAAATACGCTGAATGCACCAAACAATATATTATTTGCAAATGAACTCTAATTGACCTTTTCGGTAATAATATTGAGCAAGACAAACATACTAGGCTCACTGCGGACTCGAGCTTTGATTTCAAAACAATTTATATGGCGGACTTCTTGCCATTCGCCGTAAAATAAAATCAAAACCGCCAAACCATTATATGTTGTTACGAACGTGCTTTGCTTGTCAATGCATCTCATGTAGACGTTTTACTATGACAAGGTCGAACTGCTTTATCAGAATCTCTTCAAGAGGCTAACATGTTTGGACCTCTATACTCACTGTTGGAGACTAGGTCAAATAATTCATTGCATCATCCAATATCCTCTCCTCCGTGATGATGAAAGGTGTCAGCTCTCGTTGAGCGGTAACACTTTTATCGTATTTGGTGTTAACCTTCGAAGAGCCAGAGGAGCAAATTAGCTATTTCTATTTGCGTTATAGATGCCTGGAGATGCAAGATATGTTCGTTTGTATGGTAAAGAAACTCACCTGGACTTTGCCGAAAATCCTTATATCTAATGGGAGATCACTCTGCCCGACCGTCGCTTAGGTCGGCAGACAAAACGTCTAGCTCGCTTTAGCTAAATGCAGTATTTGGAAGGGCTGGATTTGCGAGGAAGCAGTAGTTCTTTTACGGTATTATCATTGTGTAAGGCATTTGAAGATGAAAATTGTTTTTATTAAATACATATTTCATACAATGAGCATGTCACCTTGTTTCCTCTTGGTATCAATAGAATTCTTTCTTCGTCGAGTCAAGAATGCTCATCAAGAATATTCATGTATAAAGCTTTTGGAAGCAAAAATGTGAAAAAAGTTTAGCCTATATCCTACTATAAAAACCAAACTCCAACGAAAAGCTAAAGGTTAGTAGTTCAACGTTTACTACGTAAATAATATAGGGATAACTTCTTTATGGGGAACAAAATTCCTCACAATGTATTGCATCTAACAAATTTATATATGATTATGTAAATATTATGGTCCATATATATTGCACCTTATTACTAATTGTTCAAGAACAAACCTGTTCAAAAGCTCATTGTTATCTTCCTCGAGTTGTTTGATTTGCTCTCTGTTTCTTTGCATGTCTTCTTCATACTTCCTTTTCTCTTCGTTTCTTTTTTTCTCAAGTAAATCCAGTTCTCTTCTTGCAAAAGAAAACATTCTTATAAAAGTGTTTAATTAATTAATTATTTCATTATTATTATTATTATTATTATTATTATTATTATTATTTTCTGCACATAATGACAATATAAAATATAAACAAATACATGCTGTTTACAATAATGACTCTAAAAAGGGCCGATAGAAAATAAAGAATTTTCCTAAACGTTAAAGTCAGCACATTACAGACTACTATATATTATGTACATACATTGTATAACGTGTTCTAAATGATGAGCAAAGATATGCCGGCTACTGACACCTGATGAGCAATTAATATTACCACCATAATTAAAATGCCGATCAAGCTTCTGCCGCTACCGAAGAAAAGAAGGAGGTGAAGCAAGACGACGAAATTGGAAAGATAAGGATACAAGAACTAACATTGTTCAATGATAATATTTTATTACGATAGTTCAAAGACATAGTCAATCAAATTATCTGGTATTTTGTAAATTACTGATAAGTTTCATAGAGATCTACGCCTTCAAGAATCACTTCCACTCTTCAAGAGGCTTGGCAAACAAAGCGTGATAAAATACAACGTAAGTATAAAACATAATTCATAGAGTCCATATGCTTTTTTTTCAGAAGTTTTGAACCAGGTACATTACAAACTTGACAATCCAACGAAGATAGTTCTGTAAGGATGTTTTTGCGTGTAGCTTGCCGTAAACTCTGTATCATCTCTTCTTTTTATTTTTTCTTGTGTGATGGCTAAGTACGAATGTGCTGTAAGCAACAACGGCGCATACGAGTGTTAAATAAGGCAAGGACATGGCCTGTAAGTTTCGTAATATAGTATGATTGATCTCTTCACTATCTTACACAACATGAATCCAGGACAGAGCTACAGATTGGTTTAAATCGAGATGCACTGAGGCACCAATGGCTATACAATCTTATCTTTAAACTTTGCCATAAAAGGTAAATTTTAATAATATCAGCGCCATTATTACTTTGAAAAAGCTGCACTTTCCTGTGGTATTCTTTCTCATCTTGCACAATCACTCATGTTTTATTTCATTCCTTTATGAAGAGAGAAGCATGGGACACTGCAAATGATTTTGTTAAAGATAAAGTTATTATCGACACATTTGATCCCTGTTGACAGCAGCCTGGTTACTTCCAGCTATAAGGAGGGATGATAGCGACATTCGCCGTGACTGTAATGACCCTCGCTAAAATGTGGTAACCTTTGGGAAATCGAACGATGACAGGTTGCTTGCTGTTCATTCATCTGTATAGGTAGCACTGTTGTATCTTATTGTTCTATGTGTTGCAACACATTTTTCTGCTGTACCAGCTAGATCAAATCTTAGACGATAATGCAAGCATGCCTTGTTTTATCTTTCCCTTTTCGAATTGACTAAACCGCTTTGTGGTACTCACCGGCTTGATTTAAACCATGCAAGTACGTGGGTATCAGCTGCGGTTTCTTATCACCGTTGATTACTAATTCGGTTTGCACTTTACTAAAAGAGTCGGTCAGAAAGGCTGTTATGTTCGTACGCCGACCAACCTGGATGATCATTCTGTTTTCGGATCCGCATGCGCTACACATTTGACTAGGATCCTTAGCAACGTTGTCAGTAGCAACGGTGATAATCAACCAGTTATTCCAACGGTCCAACAATAATCACGTGAAAACCATATGTTATATGTGACCTGTATCTCTTCCGTAATTTAAGGGTTTCTTTGTAATCATTGAATTTGTTGATATCGGTGGACAAGCATAACTGGCCCATTTAACAGAATAAGAGGTAACCTCATGGGTGATTAATTGGCTTTTACATTATGTTTTGTATCACCCTTCGAGTCGTTATCTAGTTTAGCCTTGAGTTTAAGAGGAGCAGGGTAGCATTTGCTGTCCATAAAGGATACATTACCAGAACCGTTTCTGCCGTGCTGGTGTTTAGTCACGATTTAATATCAATGAATTGGAGATATATAA
The DNA here is from genome assembly GCA_030141615.1 of Unio pictorum. Lineage (NCBI taxonomy): Eukaryota > Metazoa > Mollusca > Bivalvia > Unionida > Unionidae > Unio > Unio pictorum. Next base: position 1,382,889 of record JARLTB010000378.1, on the reverse strand, counting down.
GACTTTCATGACATCACTCATGTCAACCATTTGGGAAAAATATATTTTAGTAGTTGTTGCCGGAAATGAGATTGTACTCATGCAGATTACAGACCATGCAAGAATTACAACGATACATGTATAGAGCTGTATGTAATCATTTAACAGACTAATTATGAATTATCCCATTATTCACTGATTATTAACACACAAATCTTGTACTATCTTTAAGGAACAAATATACATATTGAATATTAGGAATACATGGCAAAAACGTACGTAATCTATAACAAATCAAAATGAAAACCTGGTTCGAATTTAAAACTATATAATCACACATTTAATGGAGATGTATGGAAGATGTAATAATAAAAATTGTTCCCATACGGCGATGTAATTTAAAGATGTACGTATTCTCAAGCAAACATCACTCGAAAATAACCTGATGAAGCAAATACTTACTTTAGTTTGCTTTCTTGTGCCTCGCATGTTTCTTTTCTGAAAGAGAACGATGTCCTTATACAATGAATACCTATATTATCTGTGTCGCATTCATCACAAGCGTGCAATAATGTATTACCTGTAATAAATATCCATGTGAGGAACATCAATGCTAACTTCCATTATATATAAACTCGGCTTCACTTACACGTCTATTTGCGTTTCTTGTTTGGCACGATGTTAAGTTGTACGATAACTTCATTCAAAGTTGCTTCATGCTTAGCAAATGCCTTGATCAGTCGACAGCGATTGCTTAAAATAATATATCCTTATTTCAATTTATAGCATTAACAAGACAGAAACAATAATAATGAGCATCAACAACCAAACGTATAATTTCGTTAGAAACTTATCATTTCTGTAAAGCAGTATCGCTCAATAGCCGGTGCTACCTAAACAATTTCGGATTTTTAGTCTTGGCAATAAGATTGCCAATATGAGTGATACCTAGAATTATTTATAAGACTGGTTTCTCTGAAGTCTTCATATATTTTATGGTATGAAATGTTTGTATAGAGTGTGTTACATTTGAATTAATATCATTCTTAGAATGGGTTTTGAGAAGCTTCAAATGTCTTATTGACAATGATGTCGTCAATACCACGTGTAGGTAGAATGAATCATTCGGAACATACACAATGGAATTCATTTAACTTTTTATAGAATCTATGCAATATTACAAATATTATATGTTGGTACGACCGTGCTTTGCTTGTCAATGCATCTCATGTAGACGTTTTACTATGACAAGGTCAAACTGCTTTATCAGAATCTAGTCAAAAGGCTAACATGTTTGGACCACTTTACCCACTGTTGGAGACTAGGTCAAATAATTCATTTTATCATACAATATCCTCTCCTCCATGATGATGAAAGGTGTCAGCTCTTGTTGAGCGGTAACACTTTTATCGTATTTGGTGCTAACCTTCGAAGAGCCAGAGGAGCAAATTAGCTATTTCTATTTGCGTTATAAATGCCTGGAGATGCAAGATATGTTCGTTTGTATGGTAAAGAAGCTCACCTGGACTTTGCCGAAAATCCTTATATCTAATGGGAGATCAGTCTGCCCGACCGTCGCATAAGTTAGTAGTTCAACGTTTACTACATAAATAATATAGGGATAACTTCTTTATGGGGAACAAAATTCCTCACAATGTATTGCATCTAACAAATCTATATATGATTATGTAGATATTACGGTCCATATATATTGCACCTTATTACTAATTGTTCAAGAACAAACCTGTTTAAAAGCTCATTGTTATCTTCCCCGAGTTGTTTGATTTGCTCTCTGTTTCTTTGCAATTCTTCTTCATTCTTCCTTTTCTCTTCGTTTCTTTCTTTCTTAAGTAAATCCAGTTCTCTTCTTGCAAAAGAAAACATTCTTATAAAAGTGCTTAATTAATAAATTATTTCATTATTATTATTATTATTATTATTATTATTATTATTTTCTGCACATAATGACCATATAAAATATAAACAAATACATGCTGTTTACAATAATGACTCTAAAAAGGGCCGATAGAAAATAAAGAATCTTCCTAAACGTTAAAGGCAGCACAGTTCTAAATGAAGAGCAAAGATATGCCGGCTACTGACACCTGATGAGCAATTAATATTACCACCATAATTAAAATGCCGATCAAGTTTCTGCCGCTACCGAAGAAAAGAAGGAGGTGAAGAAAGACGACGAAATTGGAAAGATAAGGATACAAGAACTAACATTGTTCAATGATAATATTCTATTACGATAGTTCATAGACATAGTCGTTCAAATTATCTGGTATTTTGTAAATTACTGATAAGTTTCATAGAGATCTACGCCTTCAAGAATGTCAATAACACCTGTAGGTAAGAATGAATCATTCGGAGCATAATCAATGTAATTCACTTAACTTTTTTTTATAGAATCTATGCAATGTTACAAAGCGCAATATAATCCATCTAAACACCGATCCGTTCGACGTAAATATTTTTATTTTATTTTCAACACTGAAAGGATTATAAAAATATTGATAAGTATTAGCTTTCTGATCATCATAATTTATATTAATTGAAAAAGACGGTGAAACACTCACCCCTTATCTGGGAAAGTGATGGGTGATCCCGTATGTGGCGAGACGTGTGATATATCCCCATGAGACAGATTACGTCTTCCTTCAGAACATATCCCATCTGATGCACTTTCAGAGGTCTGGCCCTGGGATGGATCCTTCTGAAACCACATTGCAAATACATTATGTTTACTGCAGAGAGAATTAAATGAAGACTACAAACTTCTTACCGATATTAACATCTTTAAGATCAGAGCTGAATAGCATCTCTTTCGAATACACAAGCTTCCATATACAAGCACACAAACTCTTTCTATAGCATACACTAACAGACGAAGAACATGAAAAGAGGAACAAAACCAAGAAACATGTCGTTTAAGTTTTAACCTTGGTGTAAACTAATTAAATAATTCAGCAGTCAATTATTTGTGTATTATCCACAGGTTCGTTATAACAACCGGAAAATATTTTTTATACTGGTCAATTGCTACTAATGTAATTTTTAGAAGACCTAGCGACATGCATACCATCACTGTGTGAGATGCAATTCCCTTCCCCATGGAGTCATTATCAACCAAAGGTAATTTGTCTTCTGTATCACTGCAATTGAAGATATAACAATAAACCAAACAGTAACGGTTTTGATTGTAAATTGTATTAAAGAAGGTGGGTATCAATAAGGTTTCCAGATAAGAAACGAGATTAGATTATTAAATCATTGAAAAAAATGCTTTTTACACCGATAATGTTTTTAAACCTCACTTTTTTTAATTTGATTACATATTTCGAAGCTAAAATCATATAGAAAAAGATCCCTACGACAATATATTAAACACATAATTAAGTTCGAATATTTACTTGTTGATATTGACAAACGAACACCAATGTAGATTTATGTCATGGTCGATATTACTCCAGACATAGGTCTATAAATATAACCATACATATCCTGTTATTTTGAAATCTCATACTAGGGGGAGATGATAAATAGAAAAATCAAAAAATACACCCGGCTTCTATAGTTATTTGTAATTAATTCGATTCAAATATCGATTAATTTGTCCTGAAATATATCGGTAGTTGATTCTAGTCCTTGGTTAATTATTTTCTTAATACTGCTAACCTTGTAATGAATTGATCAAACACTTCCATCAATTTTCTAATAAGAGGGAAGGATTACATTTTCCGACTGAACTAGATTTCCTAGTACGATTAACCTTTTTTCATTGCTTTCATCTTTTGTACTTTCTGAGGTAGAAAAGATTCAAAGTCGTCTGATAATAATACTGGGACAATGAGATTTCGTATTGCACGTTTAGCTTTACCCTCCCTCGAGTTAATTATGGGTGTATTCTGTTCAATAGTATATTCCACACTAACGCTTTGCCTGTTTGGTTACACCGCGACCAACATGTACGTAATTACCCAAGCCATGTATGCTTGTTTTGCGTCTGCCAGTGATTTTGGGTTACAACTCGGATCTCTTTATTACTGCCGCAAATTGTGTACAAATGTGTTTCATTATCCTAATGTGAAGAATCACCAAATCATATCATACCTGTATCTCAATGATTTCCATGAGAATATGTATTTTAGATAAGATAACATACTGCTCAGCCTATTCTTATAATATTTCCACTTAACATTCACATAAAATGACAAAACAGCAGTATTGGAAGCGTTAGTGTATGGTGATCTTTATCTTGTCGTCGTCATTGTTATCAGACTAAGCGTTTTCATTTCAGTCTAAATGTTTTATATTTCATTTCCTGTAATCTTGGAACTTGATGTATTTTAAAATCAAATGTTGTTGTTACCTTGTGTGGTCATGTTTGCGTTGCCCTTGTATAACAGCGTTACTTGCGACATCCTGAAAGCGAGATTTGATAAAATTAAAATATCTCTATAATTTCTGAAGCATTCATTTCTTTAAATCTTGTGCACACTGAGAATAAACCCGCCTCTGAATATTTTTTCTTGTAAGAGGTTGCCAGTTGAAATATTGCTATTTCCCACAGAGAATATATATTCAACAAGTATCGAGATGACAACGTAAACAACATGCAGAGAAGTGTTCTTTGGAAGAACAGCAACTATCGAGTACTCAATGATAGTTATCAAACACTTTACCTTGATATTCAAACCCATTTGTACAGAACTCAGATTAAGTAATTTGTTTATTTGCTGACTATAAAAAAACAGCATGAACGACCTCATGTTCTGCACATTCAATCTTTTTACATCTATTCCGTTCCACGAGTAATGATAGAAATATGTTGCTTCAAATGCATTTATTCTCAACCATTTCATCTTAAGTGAGATTCGAATTCTCCTTTTGGGATGTCATATTTGATAAACATAAAGAAAAAGATGAACGTTATGTTCAATGCTTTTCATGAAGTAATCACCCCGTTGGCTGTTCTTCAAGGTGTATTTTGCAGCGAGTTCACTCATGTGTATTTGAACATCAATGATATGAAGTCATTGTCTTTCAACTTCAGTTATTTTTTGTTTTGAAAAGAATCTATTCTGTGTTTCCAATATTTCAAATAGAGTTGTCAAAACATTAGTATTGTATCATATCATAATTCTTCAATAACGTGCTTTCAGCTCCTCTGTTGTCTGCAATCAATTTTGTGTTATATTACAAATGAGTCGTACACTAATGTTTGAAATATTCACTCATCGTAGTCAGTTTTAGCACTTGTTATATCCCGCTGTCTCATATTTACATCCAATACATTAACTTGTCTCTACTTTTGTCCGTTCGTGTGCACAGACAAAAAACTTTGAATATATTTAACTGAATGCGCGTAGCATCAATGTAAACATTATCGCTATATTTTAGACTGTTTTTTATTATTATATTTTTCATTTTCATTTGCTGAAACCCTCAGTCCTAAATGATATAGCGAGATAGAGTTATTGCTCGAAGAATTCACTATTCAATTCACCCCTTGTTGAACTCGTGTTAGTAAGATCATTCGATGTGTATAGTAATTTACTTCATCTCAGCAATTAGCAGTATCAATGGAAGCAGCAGTCACAGGGGTGACAGTGTTAAAAAGGAAACCAAAATAAAGATGTTGCAGTGTGTTTTCTTTGATGGCGTTGTTGCATCAAATGATAACGATGAGCTTGTTGCAATTATTATTGTTTTATACCGTTCTTCTTGATTCACATTAATTGCTATGTAACTAAGAACTTGACACTACACAAAAATATTTTACATCCACGTTTTCTTTTTATAAAGATTGGATTTAAAATGACTTACTATGACTTACAGCTGGGAGGGGGTGGGGTTCAACAAATAATAAACATTGCATAATTACCTCTGTGTCGTGTGGTCTCTCTTCTTGACTTTCATCCTTTGATATCACGGTAGATTTGTAACTATAATAAATGGTATATAAATAGATGAATGATCCAATAAATAAGAACAAATTAATAATAATTAATGAAGCCACATGTGCATGTATAAATCAGACACTACTGAGCTGTCGCATCATTTCAGCTATGAAAATTGATCCCTATAATCGGGATGGTTGGTAAATTTGTGTTATTTCATACATTGACTATCTTTCAGCAGAGTGCACGCGGTATAAGACTACACTAGAAATGGAGACGCCTTCCGAGCTCTCGCATGTACATCAAAATAATTTATAGAACCAATGTGAAAGAAGCCGTTAACAAACGTGAACAGGATGAATACGAAACATATAGTAGTCCAACTACAACGTCAATACCTAAATATACATACATACATTCTTACACACACACACACACATATATATATATATATATACATACCATACATACATACATACATACATACATACATACATACATACATACATACATACATACATACAGTCCTTCTGAGCTTAAATCATCAAATGAACAATCAAGTATGCTCTTTACGATATATCTTTATTTTACACCAAGCAAAGTACTTGCACCAAACCTTCATATTAACAAACAATATTACCCGATAATGAACGAAAACTAATGAATATTCATTTTGAAAGAAAAATGTTTGAATTTGGTATCTAAAAAGCGACCGATCCGATGTCTTAATTGGTGAGAGCGTCCTCCTCGAATGCGGTAGGTCATAGTTCTAAAATCGGCCTAGTCATAGCATAAAAACATTTAGACGGTACTAACAGTTACATCGCTTGGCATTCAGCATTAAAAGGTTAGTGTTAGGACTGGACGGCCTGGTGTCAAGATAATGTAACCGGCTGGAGCATGATGCTACATGTTTACGGCATGATACCCAAGTACTAGACATCACTATAAACTGCCACGCTGCAGATATCTTAGCGATATGACTTAATAATTGTTTAAAGTCCATATCACACAAACACACATAACAATGGAGCTGTTTTGTGTTAGTGGGTACATAAATGCCACCTGTGTTTGATCGTCGGTATTATCGATCACATCCACGCATAACTCAAAGTCATTCTCACGGTTTTCTCGTCGAAACATTGTGTGGTTAACGAGACAGTGAGAGTGACAATTTTCCTCAAATACTTTAATTCGGTCTATGAAACTTTCAAAACGATTTTCTACGTCACGTGAGGAAATAAAAAATTTTTAAAAATCCAGTTATCGATGATAAAACTAATTCTGCTACCTTCCTACATATTTTATTTGTAGAGATATATGGAATAAATCGAAATCGATACTTACATTATATTTATATGTATAGTCTTTGATTTTCCCAGGCAAATTACATACAAAATCACGAGACAAGACAAGGCACATTCTTCAATTAGTTTGCGACTGAGATTAATAAAAATGTCATGCATCCAGCAAATTATATCAAGTTCTCACCACAGTTATCACCAACATTAATATGAAATTATTTACGTAATAAATTTGTGTTACGTATTATATTACCTAATATTAATTATCAATTATCATATCTAGGAAATGACACATGCCTTTTTCAAACTACACGTAGAGTTTACACGGGGAAATAGACAAAATATAAATCATTTAATAAATTAATGTATTAAAAACAACTTAGAATGGATACAACGTTTTATGAAGTCTGTACTACTAAAACACATAATAAATTATAGTCATTACCCCAATGTACACCATAAGACTGATATTAGAATTTTGATTCCTTAATATTTGGATGTGGGTGTAAAGATTGGGGTGAGAAGGATTTAATCTAACAATTTAGAATAATTTATGAATTCTGTTTTCAATAAGCTTCATTTATAAAACTGCATATTGTGCATATTTCTTCAAGAAAGATGCAAAATAATAAATTTTCTGCAATTAACAAATTTAGTAAATAATACACATATTTAAGTTTATCTAAGTTATAGCAACAGAGTATGATTTTCATGGCTAGTTATACAAACTGACAAGATATAAAAACTGAAGGGAAAAAACAATCTTTCTGTGCAAATAACTGGAAGGTATTCAGTTAATCCACAGAGCCTCAGGGTGAAGTCAAATAACCAAAGTTAGTTTTAGTTCTAATTTCTTTATGAAAAAATGTGCTTTGCGAGAGTTTCTTGTAGTTTCCCGTTAATAAACAAGGGAAATAACTTCGAAAATACGACGTTTGGTGTCTGCTTAACGCTGAGAGATATACATTAGCTTAGAAAGTGATTTAAGACTATTAGTGCAAGAATACCTATAGATAACATCAAACACTATACACTTCATCGTGTTAGGTCAGAAAATTTGTACACAAATCGGAAAATATGTGACCCATAGTAAACAAAAGGAAGAAAGAAAAATAAATATTGTTTGATGCATGGTAGTACGGACCTAGATTTTAAACGTTTTTATCTACCTTAAATCGTTGATTCCGAACAACTGATCTGACGACACTTCCTGCTGAAATTTACAATAATAATAATAATAATAATAATAATAATAATAATAATAATAATATTATTATTATTATTATTATTATTATTATTATTATCAATACAGATCAATCTTCCAATCCAATAGGAAATGAAGTTTACATGAATTATTTTTCATAATTCCAATACATGCTGCGGTTTCCTTGATTTTCGCATGTTTTATTTGCATTGTCTCATATTTTGGTCGTTCATTAATCTATATTGAGCTATGACGATTAATGGAACTTATGTATAATATGAATCAGCCAGCTACTACGTCATACAGAATGTTCATTATGCATGATCAGGCAGTACAAGATAATGTTGATTGGGGTGATTACAACGCATAAGTTCATCTTTAAGAAAAACAGAATCATTTGAGAATTATCCTACCTTTGTCACAGATCTTTTATTCTTAGAGCGACGACGAAAGCAGCAGAAGATCATTTCCGTGAATTTTCTTGAGTCTCAAATCTAGATAAATGTGATCGATTGTTGTGTCTGCCTACAAATGTGAAATCATTTCCTTTCTTATTTGTTATCTTTAAAAACGTAAATACGCTTAACTGTGTGTATACAAGTATATTACATAAATCTGCTCAACAACTATGATGTTTTGTTGTGTCCCTTTATTTGTTAGATCTGAGACTAACATTCATGCCAGACTAAGAACAACAAAGCTAGCTTTGTAGTACTTCTTTATTTTCTAGGTTTGAGATCAATGTCCTTTCGAGACAGAGATTAACAACTCAACTTTAGTTATCTTATATATTAAAACGCCATTTCGTCTTTGAATGTATCACCAAACAATCGCTTGCATGTACTCGCAGCAGCATCCCTATTTCAAATATTTGGCTTTGTACTTTTATGTTCACACTTTCTCCTCAAGTCGCTCATCCCATTTTACATTATCTCTGTTATAAGATGGGCAATGACTATAATAATCTTTGCTAGGTGTGACACTAATACCCATGCCGGGTCAAGGTCAACATATACATTTTGTTAGACACGTGACAGAGAAAACCGTTACAAAAATAATGTAAAGTGAAAGAAGATTTTTTCGCAAAATCAAAACAAATAACCGATTTGTTACAAAATGCATCACAAAATCCATACAAATTCATCTTCCTAATGAAACATAGTACTACAAAATAATTAAAATTAGGGTCGTATCTAAGTATACGTTTGATTTATGAACAATGATATAGTCAACAGTTCTGTCAATTGTTTTAACAAAATATGATATAATAGGAGTAGTGTTGTCACCATCCTTAACTGTAGAACTTACCAATACTATTGTGGGACACAATATTCGGTACAAATCGGTTCGATTTTCGTTTCCCTTTTAATCGACCTCCATGGCGGATCTTAATTTACTTCCTTGTTAGTATTTACTATGAACTAGTTTTGTGTTACTTATCTGCGCATGCCCACACATGATTATAAACCCTATCTACCCACATGATTGTGCGTAATCCACTGTTACTATAATATGCGCATGACAATTCAAATATGAATTGGTTTTTTGTTTTATTCAATGAAAAAGAGATCACAAATATAAACCAGAAACAAAGAGAATGTGCGTGGATCTAGAATATTACTAGAGGTATGTACTATTTGAACAATGCTCACATATTTGTGTATAGAGATCATATTCACTTAGGTGTATACTGTAGCTACTTGCGCGTTTCACGGCTGTGTGGCTAGATTTAAAACTGTTGACACGTTTCAATGGCCATCTAAAGATAGTTAAAATAGCAGAGCTCATCCAATAGAATGTGTCCATGGATATCCTGATGTCTGAAAATTTTATGCTATTGCTAATTGTCACTAGAGTTATAATTCAGTAACATGATCCTCCTTGAGTAAATTTACCGAGTATTGATCTTTCGTGACATTTTCCTTGCTTTCATTTTTAGCCATATATATATATATATATATATATATATATATATATATATATATATATATATATATATATATATATATATATATGTAAATCTTTCAGTAATCTCACTTTCGCTATGATGATGAAACTTTACTATGACATTTTCTCCGTTAAACTTATCTGGTTGTGGTAACCAAATTTCGATCTGAGGACGGTATGATATAATTGCTTAGAAACCAGCAACTATATAAGTATTTTTTAATCAAACATACATCGTTACGATACCATTAGAGTCCATTTTCTCTCTGAAAATGTCTACCAAACCAGACATAACAAATTGGATGTAAATTCCCGGCAAATTCACAAGACTCTATACAGGCAAACCCAGTCAGCTCAAAATCAGGAAGAAGTCCATTTATCGATATTATGGTCATTTTCTGTGTGGGAAAATACTTAGAAATACCTAGAACACTCAACCAAACCAAGAAAACTTCCTATATAACATGCTGCCATATCAACTGAGAAAACGTCGTTATGGTTATATTTAGCATTCCACAGTCAACCTTGTCCATTTATTTGATCATATTTTTCACCATCGGGTGAACTTTGAAATAACCATAGTGAGATAGGGACATGTTTACTTATTTTCACGATGAAATCAAATACATCACTTTTATAAAATCTTACGGTTGGAGTGTAATATTGGATATTTTAGTGTTTTGTCTTACTTAATGACAACATTAATTGTAGCTCCGGTGTCCTTGACTAATTCAGGCCAATTATTATCTTTTCAACGACATTGATTAATTATTCCATTTCCACATTTTGCAATTGTAAAGTGTTATGTAATTCGTTCGGCTACACAATTTAACCTTGACACTGTCAATAATGAAAATTTCATCGGCGCTAAATCATCAACGCGAGATGATCTGTCAGCGGATATATCCCAGTCAATATTCCTGGTTTGGAGATTTTACTCAATATAACAATAGTATTCGATAGTCTGGTTCCATCATTTTTTTTAAAAATCGTTACTTGAAAAGTTATCTCGTTCTGGTGGACCTTTATATTCTGGTGGAATTTCAGGCCATCTTTCACTGATCTGATTGATGACAGATAAATAACAACAGAGTAATCTAACGAATTTATTTCAATAGCAGCTGATAATGTTAGCTCGTGAACCGTTATAGCTGTTTTTTACTCTTTTCTTATAGTATATATAATTCTACGCCTACATTCATCGTTGATTTGTTCGATTTCATAACTTCCCTAAGGTATTGCTACAACTAACTAATTAGAAGTCCCATCTGGCTTGCTGTTTTATGTAAACACAAGATATTTATTTGACGGTAGCGCAATTTCCTTTACTCAAAATCAATTGGAAAGTTGACGCTAAATTCAGGGTTGGTGGAGCTTACTAATATCAATATTGTTTTTGTTGGAGTTGTATTAAACGACGATCTCTTGTACTGATTCTGGCGATATCAACATAATTATTATTATTAGTAGTAGTAGTAGTAGTAGTAGTAGTAGTAGTAGTAGTAGTAGTAGTAGTAGTAATAGTAGTAGTAGTAGTAGTAGTAGTAGCGGTAGTGGTAGTAGTATCTAAATTGATGTAGTCATTGCCTCGTCGTAAATCTTAATCATTTCTGCGAACTCACTATCTGACATTATTCTGTCGTTAAGACTTGATGATATCAGCGAAGATAATTTGGAGTATGCTTGAGTTGGTGTGTGTAATTTTAGTATGTACTCGTGTAGTTCAGTTTGGCTACATGTAAATATATGTTTGAGATGATATTAAGAACACCAGTAAGTTTTGTTGCAGCTGAAACACAAATTGTTACAACTGCTGGAGATGTCGTTGTTATTGATGATAACAATACGCCAGTTCCAGGGAAAACAGCAGACGCCAAATATACAATTATGTCAAGGACAACAATACTTTTTTTTACTTATTTTGTATATTCATCACGCTATCGTATTCATTTTGCCATTCACGCACATGATTGTACCTATACTGTTTCACATTGATTGGGTAGCTCATTCTTTTAAAGTAGTTGTTAGTTTAGCGTCTAATTCAATTCACCGAAAATCAATCAAGCCGAGTCCTTGCTCTTCAGGTTCCACTTCATATGTTCCTTCGTCATTTTCATTCCACATATATATATATATATATATATATATATATATATATATATATATATATATATATATATATATATATATATATATATATATATATATATATATATATATATATATATATATATGACCGATATCGCTCCAGAGATTCCTAATGAGAAATAGCTCAGACCATTCGACGAGCACACCAGTCTACCAACCAACGCAGGGAACCTTGAGATATGGTCATACCTTACCAGTATGTACTCAAAGTAAGTACAATCTTACGTATAAATTAATGCAACCAATTTGGACGGCAGTGAGCAGCAGAGAGGGTGAATCGGACAACTTTTCAAACAAAACTCGATTTTAACCGTCAAAACAACAAATAGACTCTTCCTACGAATTTTCATGTTTTAACCACAAAAAAAATAAAGTCTCCATTTGCCAAACAGAGCCTTAGTCATTTTTGTCTGAAAACATGATCTTGCAGGGGCTTCGAAATGAGTAAAAACTCACCCCGTTGATTTCAACCGAATATTTTATCAAGTCCGATACGATATCGCGTCCGAGGGTCTGCTAAATTTATCGTCACAAATCCGTGTGGTATTGACTGAGCGTGACTAAAGAAATTTCTAAATTGATTATTATTCATATCACCGCTGCACCAAGTCTGATGAATATTTCTAAGAGTATGAGTATCAACTCCGTTAAATACACACAATAAATTGCAGTTATCTCTGATCACTTTTGGAATTTGTGTGTATCGTTGAGTGACATATATCACATCAGTGCTTTTATGCCTACCTCTGGAAAATATCCTAGCAGGATTCTTTTGATTATCTAACATGATATCGTCATAGACAACTAAAGTGTTAATACTTCCGTCCATGGAATCAACGCTCGGTGCTTCCTCTATATCGGTTATAAATTCAATGATATCATCATCGATTTGAAATTCTTTTGCTTTCTCGTTAAAATCATTTAGCACTTCATAGCATCGCTGTTCATCTACACTCGGGGCTATTAAATACAATTTGTTCCATTTCATCCATCTCGTTATCAAATTAAGTAGCAATTGTGTTTTACCACTTCCAGATGGTCCGATTATAATCATTCTAATTGAATTTGGTAACATTTCATGGTGTTTAATAGGTTCCCGTCGTCGGGTAGCTGAATAATCAATTATATTCATGCTGTTATATATAAATTATGGATCTATATTGTGTGAATTGTAAAAAACGTACTGGCACAGATGACTTGACGACGATTACAACTAAAAATAACCGATCAGCGCTTTCTGGTAAATGCGTACAATGTAGTACAAAGAAATTTAGATTTATTTCCAAGGATTTAAAAAAAACGAGGGGGTGATATCGCAGCCAAGCTAACTAAACTCCCTGGAACCCCATGGGCAAAATACCCCGGAGAAAAACACCTTCCAGGGTATAGTTATTGTGGACCGGGAACAAGACTTGATATCAGACTCAATAATCATAACCAACCCAAACCCGGTGAAGAACCAATAAACGCCATTGATAAGGCGTGTCACGTTCATGACGTTGCTTATAAAAGCAGCAATTTGCAACACAGGCATCTAGCAGATATGAAATTAATTCGTGCATTAAATGCTATTCCTGATAAATCCTTCAAAGAAAAATTGGCTTCCTTTTTGATAAAATCGGCTATGAAAAGTAAATTGATGTTAGGTGCTGGTAATTAATAACAACATGGAATCTATTTATTATTCCCCAAGAGGATACTGGAAGGGTAAATCAGCGATCAATAAACTTGCTAGCGCTGCAAAAGTGAAACAAAACCACTGCGGCTCATTGGTTATCCAAACAGGCAATATGGCAAATTTATTTACCACCGACTAAACAAATTAATTACTCGCATTTTGATGTGACTGTCCCTAATGAAGTTCATCAAGCTGATATATTATTTCTGCCACATGATGGTGGTTACAAATACGCGTTAACTGTAGTTGATGTTGCAAGTCGATACAAAGAAGCAGAACCGCTAAAAACAAAATCATCACCTGAAGTTGCTTCTGCATTTGAAAGGATTTATCGAAGGGGTCCTCTGCACTGGCCAAATCTGTTACAAGTTGATCCTGGCAAGGAATTTCAGGATGCAGTGCTATCAATAATGAAACATCATAATGTCATCATCAGACGGGGGCATACTGTGCTACATCGTGATCAGGCAATTGTAGAACGATTTAATAAAACCCTTGCTGAGCGGTTATTTGGATATCAATATGCAAAAGAATTCATCCAAGAAAAAAGATACCGTGAATGGATTAAAAGATTACCAGCTGTGATTACCGCACTGAATAATGAGATTACTAGAACAATCAACATGAAACCTATCAACGCTATTAAAAAGAAGTCTATACCCGTACAACCACAAAAAGATTTCAAAGAACCAATTCTTGGTAGTAATATCACTGTTAGGTATTTATACGAACCAGGAGAGCTTGAAGGTGGCAGAAAAAGGGCTACTGATCCTATTTGGAGTGTTACTGCACACAAGATATCTAGTATAACACGATCTAGCGTTTCTAGACCAGCAATCTATAAACTGGATTCAACTGCTCCTCAACGAGGATTTACTCGACAACAATTACAAGTGATACCCGAGGATACTCAATTACCACCGCGGGGTCTTAATTAGGATTTTCAAAGACAATTCTTCGAAGCTGATTTATTTTTCGCACTCTGGATACTGCAAGATAGACTAAATTTGACCATTCGATGCGATTATCTACTATCCAAACAATTGTATCCGATATAGTCAATCCCTGTGAAGAATGTATCGTCGCTGCGTATCCTAGCGTCCATGGGGATTTATTAGCACGCAATGCATCTTCGACAACACTGATATCAACCAGCACAATATCATTTAATACGAGAATTTGTTTTCTTGACTGTGTCAAGCCTGGAATATCAACTTCGATATTTTGTTTTCGTTTATCCGATGGCCTATAACATAACGGTACCGGAAGTGTTGCAAATTTTTTTTTATGCGTTTCAAATAATTTCATCTGAAGTGTGTCCCTGACTATTTTTCTACTTGCAATTATCAAATCATTTGGTCTCCATGTTTCCCAAAACTCATTCATGGGAGTTTCTGAAATTATTTCACGCGCTATTTCACATTGGATTCTATCCGGTTGTAATCTAATTAGCGCTTTGAATTCTCGTAATTGTTCATCAGGTGATCTATAATCAGTACTAATTTCTTCATACTAGTCTACAAAACCCTTTAGCCATTCATGTGGGGATGCACCGACAAATGGTGGGGGTTGGCCGTGATCACCGCACATGACGACTTTTGTAGTTTTCAATAACAACCACTCAAGAAACATTTGTAATACATCTAACGACACTGTGCATATTTCATCCCAAATGATGATTTCAGGAATAAATTTTTCGCCCATACGCTCAGGAGTTCACTTATCTCCTTTCCATCGAAAGAAACTGTGATAAGTACAGGCATTTACCCCTCGCCTTATCATCTCTCTTGCAAGTCTGTGAGTTGGTGTTAGCACAATCATGTTTGGATTGGAAACGCGGAATAATTCAATTGCCCGGGTTGTTTTTCCTGACCCACCATAGCCGTTTAAATAAACTGTTTTATATCGACATATTGGATCAGAACACGGTGGTGCATTAGAAAATTCTGATTGAATCTCAAAGAGATTCCGATAATTATTTTCAATCGTAACATCTGCTGATTGAATATAATCATGAAGCATTTCTCGCTTAATTCTCCATGACCCCCAATTCTCGTTGCCAGTAGCAAAGCTACTGCTTATCAAATCAGCCATATCGCTTTTTATGTAAAATGAATCAGTGGCGACTCTAACTGCGGTGTTAGGAAATTTATTTATCATTGAAAACAGATTAATAGAAGCATAACCGAGCATAGAAGCTCTCAAATGTGTATTCTGCGGATTGTATCCATCGTTGTAAGTAACAATTGTACCCAATTTGGTTCCATTGGACAGAAATGCGTCTTTACGATTGACATATATCCCCTTATTCGTTAGATCCGAAATTACAAAATCGTATTTAGTTTTGTCTATAATCAATTGTGAAGAATATCTTGTATTGTCATATTTGCCACCCTGAGTAAATTTACCGATTATTCTTCGTCCAAGATCTTTTGCTTCGTTGTTTCTGATTTCAAATAACTGTTTGGACCAATCCATGATTTGTTGTTCATTAAAATCAGGAAATTGTTTTCGCTGTTCGCTAATTATTTGTTCTAGATCGGGTTGTGGTAACCAGACTGATTTCTGTGCTCGATAGGATGTAATCGCTTCACTGACAATTAACGATTTTAACATCCCACAATCAATCATATACCGTAACAACACTATTGGCATCCAGTGTTTTTCAAACATGTGTTTACCAATAAAAAGATAACTACACGGACGAAGTCCTGTAAACAAATGATACTACACGAGCGAATCCGGTTAAATCAAAATCAGGCAGTGGTCCATTAATAGCAACACGGGTCATTTCGTGTGTGGGGTGTCCAAATCGTTTAAAATACCTAGCGCATTCTCCATACCCGAGAAAACTCCCTGGATAACACGCAATCATATCAACGGAAAAAACGGTTTCAGTGTCATATTTTGTATTCCATAACCCTCCATGGCTGTACTCAAGACAGGACAATCTGACATCTGATAAAAACTCACTTCGGGTTGGTTTCCACGCGTTTTTCTTCCTAGCAAAATGTGCTGCAACTGATGGAAGTGTAAAACAGTTTGTTAATAATTGATTTTCAATTTCCCCCCCCCAAAAAAAAAAAAAAAACTCTGGGGTGAAAACTCACTAGCTAGTTTTTTCATTTGATTATGTAGCTCTTCAGTACGGTACAATTCTCCGTTGGGTCTTACAAACTGATCGAATCCACATTCATCGTCTGCAGCACTTTGAAATAGTCACATCGACACAGAATCGTTTTTACTCAAATTTTAAATAGCATCAAATAATTTCTGCTCGGAAAAAAACTCTTCGGTTTGGGATAGATATTTTACGGTTCAATCCCGTGGGAATATTGTTACTGCGGATGACCACGCGTGTTCGTTATGATCAATAATTTGTATTGGAGCTCCTTTTGATTTATATTTCGATTCGTATAATACTTCACCGGTTATTGTCGTTACTGATATTGGAAATCTTAATGATTTTTCAAATTTGATTATATCCTGAATTGTTGCCCCATGCTGTTTCACCGTTAATTCCCATTCGGTTATTTTTTTCGTCTTAGATCAGTTAATTTATTTCCCCGGGACGCATTTGTGAAGTGTTCTATTATTCGTGTTGCTACACAATTGAGCCTTGACGAAGAATATTTCATTGGTGCTAGTTTTGCAATATCGGGTTTGTCATTTAATGGATATATCCCGTAAACAACTGCTGTTACAGGATAAGATCTTTCGTAGTATGGTTTGTCAATTCCAGTCAAAATTCCTGGTTTGGAATCTTGATTCACAGTGAAAGTTTTTTGTCCTTGAGAATGGGTTCGTATTTATCCCTAATGATCCAATTTCCAGTGTCGTCACGGATAAGGAATTTTATTCTAAAAAAATGCCTTTCTCGCCCAAGATTTGAGATTATCCCTGCTGCTTTTTCATCATTCATGGTTGCGTCAACACGGCCATCAATTCGAAATGTTGACCAACAGTGAGATGCCCCATCACGCTTGAATTCATTAAAACAGTCTCTGATTTTACTAATCATGGTTCTATCAGAAATTTTATTCTTGGGTGTATCAGAAACTCTATCGAGATTGAATTTAACATTTTTCCAGGGCTTAATTTTCGACAATCTCTTGAACTCCTTCATACTATAATTAAAACAAGCATTTAAATGAAAGATTTATGTATAATGAATCATTGCAAATGGCTCATGATTGGATCAGTGACTCCTTGGAACAAATCATGCAGAAAGGAGTTCTGTGGGTATCATATGCAAAGTTTTCGAAGTGGAAGCCTTGGTCCGTTACCCTGTATTCTATGTGGGGTTGGGGTCAGGGGAAAATCACAATTGTGTCTAAATTGTGGTGGCAAACGATACAGAGAGTTGAAGCGTTATTATGATAAAAGAATCAAAAATGGAAAATCATATGAATTTTCAATAAAAAATTCTGACCCTGACACTGTCAGCAATAAAATCATAGAACCCCTCAAGACTACATCGAGAGATTTATTATTAAACCAAACAATGAATTAGACAAACAATAATATAGTATATAAATGAACCAAGAATTCAGCCCACTACCAGTGATTACAAATTATGAAGCATCCAGTGATGGTGTTGTCAGACACTGTAGACTGAAGAAACCAGTTGGTGATGTGAATAATCGGGGATATTTGAGGTTTCGCGCTGGAAATAAAAATTATCTCAATCATCGTTTCGTGTATGAGTGTTTCCGTGGATTGATCGAGGATGATTCTGTTATTGATCATATCGATTTTAATCCGAAGAACAATTCTTTAGATAATTTACGAGCTGTTACACAGAGTAAGAATACCAAACGAGGAAAGACTGGCACTTGCAAAACGGTTGGGAAGAGACCCGTAAAATCATTTAACACAATAACTAACGAAGAAAAAGTATTTTCATCTATGAATGAAGCCGGTAGGCACTTCGGTATTTGTTTACCTTCTGTTCAAAAAGTTGCATCGGGAATAACCAAGACGGCGATTTCAAAAAAGAGCGGACAAAAAATTCAATTCAGTTATGTCTAATGCGTCACATTTTTCATTTAGAAGTATGTAATTATTATAGAATATGAATTCTGAAAAAATGAATAGCATTATAGCTGAAATTTTAAAATTGAAAAGTCAGGATATTAAACTCTCAGATGGCTTAAATCCTGATCAAATTGTGTCAGATTTTCAGGATATAGAATACGGAGTTAACAACAATAAATATATGCTGCCAAAGAAATATGCGCTCATCCAAAAAATTCAGAATTCTATTCGGGACTCTCTTGTATTTTCCAGTGAAGTAAGTGTGTTCGTCCCGTTATATACTATCGTGGAAGGAATACGAAAAGAATTGGGTAACGAATATGAATTGAAAAAGGAAGTTAATTCTAAAATTAGAAACCTACGGGCGTTAATTCAAGAAAATGAACGATTTTGAAAGTGACCGACCCTCAAAGAGATTTTGTCATTTTTTGATTGAAATCGACCCTCAAAGAGATTTTCATTTTTTTAGCATTTTTTTATTGAAATTGTCAAAATCAGTGAAAATATTTCACACACACTGAATAAAAAATATTTCACACTGAATAAAAAAATCGATGGATGGTTTCAAAATAGAATGGAGAAAGTCACAGTATTATTTATTTTTATAACAATCATGTGACTTTCTCCATCTATGAACGAAGGTGTCTCACAATGAAATAACACTTCCACGGTGATGTTAAAATCAGTGAATAAAAAATATTTCACACACACTGCAATAAAAAATATTTCACACTGAATAAAAAATATTTCACACACACTGAATAAAAAATATTTCACACTGAATAAAAAATATTTCACACACACTAAATAAAAAATATTTCACACACACTGAATAAAATATCGACGGACCGTTAATGGATGGTTCTGTCGATATGATCAAAATAGAATGGAGAAAGTCACAGTATTATTTATTTTTATAGCAATTATGTGACTTTCTCCATCGATGATAGAGCTGTTAAAATAACCAAAAAAAAGACTTCCACGGTGGTGTTAAAAATCATCCGACATGTCAAAAAATGTTGAAAGTGTCAGTATTATTTATTTTTATAGCAATTATGACACTTTCAACATCAATGAACGAAGGTGTCTCACGATGAAATAACATTTCCATGACCGTGTTAAAAATCATCCGACATGTCAAAAAACGGAGAAAGTCACAGTATTATTTATTTTTATAACAATTATGTGACTTTCTCCATCAATGATAGAAGCTGTCTCACGATGAAATAACACTTCCATGATCGTGTTAAAAATCATCCGACAAGTCAAAAAATATTTCACACTGAATAAAAAATATTTCACACTGAATAAAAAAATATTTCACACACACTAAATAAAAAATATTTCACACACACTGAATAAAAAATATTTCACACTGCAATAAAAAATCGATAGATGGTTCAGATTGATCAAATGTCAAATGTTGAAAGTCACAGTATTATTTATTTTTATAGAAATTATGTGACTTTCAACAAGGTGTTATAGGATGAAATAACACTTCCATGACCGTGTCAAAATGTCAAAAAATGGAGCAAGTGTCAGTATTATATATTTTATAGCAATTATGACACTTTCTCCATCAATGATAACGCCCTTAAAATGTCAAAATAACACTTTCATGACCGTGTTAAAATGTCGAAAAATGGAGAAAGTCACAGTATTATATATATTATAGCAATTATGTGACTTTCTCCATCACTGATAACGCCGCTAAAACATCAAAATAACACTTCCATGACCGTGTTAAAATGTCAAAAAGTGGGGAAAGTCACAGTATTATATATTTTATAGCAATTATGTGACTTTCCCCATCAATGATAACGCCGCTAAAACATCAAAATAACAATTCCACGGTGGTGTTAGGTCGGGTTCGGAAAATTGTTTTGCAATTGAAAAATTGTTTTGCAATTGTAAAATTGTTTTCCAATTGAAATCTACGATTTTTAATAATGGTCAATGAAGCATTAACGACCCGATTGGCTCGTGAACGATTAGATGCAATTAAGAGATTTATACCAATTCGCGACTCTGTAAGGAATAAACTGCAAGAACGACAGTCTTCAGACTGATTTTGCTGCGGGATCTGAAGAATTGTTTAAACCAGTAACGACAGCAACGAAACAGATAGTGTCAACAATCTCTGAACAAGGAAAAAAACAAGAAGAGACCTTTCTCCCTGTGTTAGAAAAAATAGCAAAACGAACTAACCAAACAAAAAAATCATTAAAAACACTTCCTCAGGATATATCAGAACGACAATTTGAAGAACAACAACGACTAGTTAGTGGACTACCTAAATCAAGGAAATTATCGGATCTATTTACCGATAAAGGTAAACAACTAATTCTCAATGATAAGGAGGGCAATTTAAGTGAATTTGCTGCTAACAGCTATGGTTCACAAGAGAGGTTTTTCACGGACAATTATACGGATTATAGAATGTCACATAATGAATGGGCTGATATAATGTATGAAATAAATACCTGGAGTATAGATAAAAGGAAGACGAAATATCGAGAATTCAAGAGAAATTTTGATTATCATTTACAACAAGAAAGAAAACACCAAACAAAACAAGAAGAACTTGATGATGATGATAAACTGGATGAAGCAACTGGTTATAGCGGGAACGGATTAAGAGAGTCCAGTGGGACCCCAAGTGGGGTATGTCCTGATAGTGTTATCAATGATATATCACGATTAGATGTTCTAATCGGAGGGTTCCGAGCTGGAAATAACTCACCGGAAATAATTAATGAAGCAGCTGATATCTGTAGACGGTTATTTCAAGGTGGTATCATGGATATCAAAACATATCGAGGTTTCATTAGCGACTTAGTGGAAAATGGGTATCATAGTGACTGAAAACGAATTGAAAACTTGTTTTACAATTGAATAATTGCTAGCAATTTCAAATAATGATCATACACTACAAACATGATAAACCAGCCAGTGTCTATGCGGTTAATTCACGATTGCCTGTTTATAGAGCATATTACGGAGATGGTTTCGGTGATACCATTGCAGGGTTATTTACAAGAATGGCCCCAAAGGTGATGCCGTTAGCTAAACAACTAGAAATGAAAGCCATTGATGTTATTCGTGATAATGGTATTAGTACTGTTGGAGATCTTGCCGGGAAAGCGTTTTCAGCTGCGAAGAATAAATTAACAGCGCTAATTAGACGAAAAGAGAAACCGTTACCATCTACAGCGGAAATGCCTGCAAGTGTTAGTAAAATAATAAATAACGCAGTAGATGAAAAATTAGCATCGCTGGTGACTCCGAGTGACCAAAATAACATGATAGCAAACATGATAGCGGGAAGTGGCTTTAAAAAACCACGATGATGAAAAATCTTTTACGATGAAAATCCTACGGTGAAAATCTTTTACGATGAAAATCCTACGGATTTCACGATTTAGACTCTGATAAATAGAATAAAATGTTCAAAAGGTCACCTGATCCAGCATTTGATATGGATGCCCCAGTGCTTAAGAATGATTCTGTACGCGATTTTCAATTTTATTCTTATCACGCAGTACAACCAGATCTCCGATCGCGAATTGAACTTCAAGTTCGTGATACCAGTAAATATTTTCTACCGTGTGAGGCATTTATTGAAATCGAAGGATAACTTGCAACAAATGTTGTAGCTAATACCCCATATGACAATAACCCAACTATCAAAGTTGGGTTTGTCAATAACGGTATCATGGCGTTATTTGAAAGTGCAAGATATCTCATTGATGGAAAAGAAATTGAATCAATAGACCGTGAAGTTGATGTGGCTACAACAATCATAGGGTTAGCAAGATATTCTGATGATTATACAAGATCAGCGGGTCCATCTATGATGTTTTCTAAGGTTATTACTGATCACCCTGAACACGTCCAGTATTCTAGATGTAACGGCAACACATGCTTCTTCAGTTAATCCAGCACCAGCCGGATATGTAAGACCAGCTGGTGATTTTGATGTCATAAATAATATTACTAACTACAACCTAGGGTTTGCAACACGAGTAGCAACGTTGTGGGGACAGCGTCGACAATTTTCATGTGCGATTTCACTGCATCACATATTTGGATTCTGTAGAAACGTCCGAAAAGTTATTTATGGAGCGAAGCATACAGTAGCACTCGTGAGAAAGGGTACTGATAATGATGCAATCTGGCGTGATGTTTGTGTTGCTGATGGTAAAGTCATTTTATCAAAACTAGCATTATGAATGCCAGTGTTAACTCCATCAATCACCGAAGAACAGCGACTACTATCATTTATGGATCAAGGAGGAAAGTCGTTGTTGAGTTGGTTATCAGTTACTACGGATATCAAACAGGATAATGTTGATGATACATTCACATGGCACCTGGCATCAAAACAAGGTGTTTCAGCTCCACGTCATATATTTATTGCGTTACAGAATACTGCGCGAGTTGGTAATCAAGAACAAAGCCATATGATATTTGATCAGTTAGGTGTTAGAGAAGTCTCGCTGAGAATAAACGGCCAACAGGAACCATCTGAGGATATACAACTTGATTACACTCACAACCATATTGCACGTGTATATCATAACCTGTTGTCATTTATGGCACGTGATCAAAATGTTGATACTGGTTTGCAAATATCGCAATTGGATTTTAAAAGCCTCTATCCGATTTATTACTTTTCACTTGAACATCTTGATTTAACAAGATAATCTGTCGTCGATATACACTTTAGAGCCCGTGTAACCCGTCCTGGTGGTGTTGCTAATTACAGAGCGGTTGCTGTCATTCTCAGTGATAAATCAATGCTACTTGAAGGTGTTGGAGGAAGAATGAGAATCATTGATGCACCAGTGGAAAATATGTAATTGAAAATCCGAAGGATTTTTCCATTGAATCGTTTTACGATTTAGAATCAATCTATTATGTATAATGTCGCATAGTAATATTAGTGTTGCGTTAACTCCTGGTCAAGTCAAAAAATTGCAATCAGAGTCGGCTAAAAAAATGTGGAACCACAATAAGGCTGAAACCCAATCAAATGACTGGCGGGGCGAATAAATTATCGCTGACAACTCGTCAAGTAAAACACTTCAATGATGCACTTGTAGGAAAAAAAGGTGTTCAGATTACTATTTCTGCGGCTGCTATCAAAAATATGATTAAAACCGGCGGTATATTCCCGTTGTTAGCTGCAATACCAGCATTGATTGCAGCAGCAGCCCCAGCGGTGGCTAAAGCAACGGCGTTAGGAGCCGTTGGTACTGCAGCAGGAATGGCACTAAAGAAGGCATCTGGACAAGGATATAAAAAAAAGGGAAAGGGTCTAAGACTACCAGGAACCCTGTATTCATGATACAGCGGAAAAGGCCTGAGAATCCCAGGAACGGTTTACTAGTTGGAGAGGAACTGATGGTTCCTATGTCCAATTTTGATTTACTCGATGCTGCTAAAAAATTGGCGATTAAAAATTTCAGAGGCGTCTTTATGAAAGATCAGTTACCGGCACAACCCAACAGCGTTGAAACCGATATTATTAATTTAGATAACAGCACCGGACCCGGAACTCACTGGGTTGCATACGCTATTGATCCACGTGCAATCGTCTATTTTGATTCATATACATTAGCCCCGCCAAAAGAGTTTATGCGTTATATAAACCGCTTAAGGAATTTTCCAATGAAGACTTGGTATTCTGCGCTACCAACACAACAAATTAATGACCCACCAATATGCGGCAGCGAAGTATTAAATGTCCTTGACGCTATTTCTAACTCCTTGGGTAACCCAAGGGAAAACCACCACATGTTGTCGTAAATGAATACACTAGTAGTCGCTTTTTAGAGAAAAAGTTTTACAATAACAATGATTGATATTTGGGGGAGATCTTTATCATTGATGAAGAAACCCGAACTCGATGGCACTGCAACCGGTGATATAAAAAAAAATCGAAGATGAAATAGCTGAGACGTTGAATTTAACAAGTGTTGATCCCGGGGAAATAGTTGTATTTCAAGATCGTCAGGGTAAATTGAAAACTAGTAATGTGTCGTTGGATGATATTTTGGTTAAACAACGAAACGCAATCGAGGATACTATCGCGTTATTTTCCGATCAGGGTAAACTCAAACCGGGTGTACTTTTTTCGACAATTACAGATAGATTAAAAACTCTCAACGATGAATTAAAATATTCTGTGTTGGACCTAGCAACACTTCAATCTAAAACTGAAGAACACGGGAAACAGTTTTCAAATTTTCGTAGAAATATCGTGGATAAATTTATTGGAACCCCGTTGGATAAAATTGAAATAAAACTCCCTGATATCAAACAATCCATCGATGAGACGAAAAACTTCATCGAAGCGATCAAAAATGATTTTTCGAAGATGATAACAATAATTGAAAAAACAAAAATTCCTCATGAGAAAACCAACAACGTAGTATACACGATCTAACAGGGATCATTTGCGTGGACACCTACAAACAACAAATTAGATATCACTGCAACCGTTAAAGGTATTTATCGATTAACACTAGTGACAACGACTCAATTTAATATTTCATCGTCGAATTCATCAGGGCTCAACAATACGATTTCAACGATCATCGACAAGGATATAACTGAAAAGTTCACGATAACATCTACTGATAAAAATTTGGTTAGGGTTTCAACAACATGGTATTTGGAATTCGTAGAGGATTTAAGTAAATAACGGTTTCAATTGAAATCGTAAACTGATTTAAAAATAAAATGATTTCATCATCGCAATATCGCTATGATCAGGTCAGAGAATTTCAAAATAGACTCAAAACCCTCACTGAGGAGTATCAAATAAAAATAAAAAAAATACTAACGAAGAATTACCGCAATTGATGTTACTGTGTAAGCTGTGAGTGGTGTAATCACCGGAGCTGGTATTATACTGTCTTCAGTGACAATGATTGCCCCGATAGCTGTTACAATTTGCATATCCGCGGCAACAACAATCGCTGGAATAATTTCAATTATAACAAAAAAAATATCATCATGCAGCCAACGCAAACTACAAGACTACGTGATTCAATTTCATGTTGTATCAACCGCATACTCGCAATTATCCTCGTTGATATCGTCATCGCTCGATGATACAATTATATCAGATAGTGAGTTCTCAGCGATGGTAGGTATTTATGATTCCGCGATGTCAAAATTAGAGCGACAACAACAGTATAATGACGATGACAACACCGATGGAATTACTTCAACGAATAGTGGAGAACACAAACCCAGTACAAACAAGTATGATATCAATAACATCAACGAATCCAGAATTCAGTGTGAATTTCCCTACCCCAGTCCCCGTGAAGGAAATCGCGTTAGCAAAATTACGAGTGTATCACAGTTGGCCTAATATCAGATCAAAATCATTTGGTGGTCAACAATCCAATAATTCCTTGGCATTCTCGTATAAGAATAACCCCGACGGAACTCCAGACTGGAACGTTGTTTCCATACCAACCGGATCATACCAAATTGAACAAATCAATGCTGAATTGCAACGTAGAATAAAATCGATTACTGGAAAAGAATCAAAAATAGCTATAACGGTTCATGAGCCAACACTATCATCTGCCATTGAGATAAGCACAGATGATATCTATCAAAGCTCAATAAGGACCGTACTAGGATGGCCTGAATTACCACCCGGGGAAAAAAAACGTTAAATTACCACCTGAACCACAAAAAAATGATTATATCACCGACAGGATAAAATCTGATAATCCAATAAAGAGTTATAGCGATTACACCAAAATGAAATTTTTTATGAATTGGTAAGTGCCACCACTAAAAGAGAATTCTTACTTCTTTGACCGTATGTCATCACTGAAAATTTCACAGCGATGAATAATGATTTTTCATTGTTGTTGCCATCTCTTAAATACGGCATTCTCACCCGAGATGAATTTATCAGCATCGCAGAAACATGTAACAAAATCATCAATGACATGGAAAATCCCCATCAAAGATATTCCAGCATTCAAAATACCAGGATATAATATCTCAAAACTACAAAAATCTCTCAATGATGCTATCGATGAAGGTTTCAAAATAATTAATGACGAATGGAAAAAAACAACATCACAACCACAACCACAAACAACTATCCTGACACATAATAATGACCCAGATGGTGGCGGCAGGCATATTGCTCCTAAAAATGTGAATATTTCATCGGTGATAGCGCTCAATTTAGTATGCGATGTTATCGAAGGAAGCTATCAAATAAATCTCGAACGATCAAATCAAGCTCAGCAGGGATATATTTTATATTCATTTGCACCAACAGCTCCTCCAGGGTTTCTAATAATCGGGGATCCAACTAATCCAGTCTATATGCGATGTCATAATAATTCATTAACAAGAATTAATTTTAAACTCACTGACCAGTCGAATAATCTGATTGATTTACAAGGCGAAGTTTTACAAATTAGTCTATTTGTGAAGTCCTAAGCCCGAGGACACGATATCGTGTCGGACTTGATAAAATATTTGGTTGAAATCATAGGGTGAGTGTCCATCGTGTTTTTTTACCCAATGGAGGCATTTTGAGACCCGGATTTACACACCCCTGCAAGATCGTGTTTCAGACAAAAATGACTAAGTCTCTGTTTGGCAAATGGAGACTTTATTTTTTTTTTTTGGTTAAAACACGAGATTTCGTAGGAAGGCTCTATTTGCTGTTTTGACAGTTAAAAGTGATTTTTGTTTGAAAAGTCCGATTCACCCTCTCTGCTGCTCAGTGAGTTCCAATTCTGACATACAAATTACCCACAGTATGTGTCATACGCTGCTACGTAATATATAAGCGTAATAATGATTACGTCATTTTGGAATAAATCATGTATTCGTTGAGTATTGTACTTTTTTGCAGATGATAAATCCCAATAACATACCAAAAATCAGAGATACAATTTCGAGGGTAGAGAAGTAAGATACATATTACATCAAAGGTACGGAACATGTATATAAAGATGTAATCACTTTCAAGTTGTTTATTTTTATCTGTGTAGTAATTCTCTTAGTTTACGCATTAATTCATGCACACTTTAGACATGTGTATACTTACAAACAATTTACATTGTGGCATTTCAAAACAAATTTCTGGCATTAGTTGTCTGTTAGTGCGAACGATCTAAATCTCTTTAACAGAGTAAAACACAAATTAATACAGATGTATCTTAAATTAAGCATATGCTTAAACCTAACTGTACATGCAGTGACTCGTGTTAATGGATGTAGAGAGCAGCATCACATAAAATATTGCCTCGTCTGCTGCATGAGTTTATGGCTGCATGCAAAGCAACTGCTATCGATTTACCTTTTCACGCTATCGGCATATCGAAAGACAAGAGGACAACTCACTATGTTACTGACATATTAAGGAGACGATAGTATGCTAATTATAGAAGACATCATGACTTGATGGAAATGAAACTGTCAGAAATGCTAAACTTTTAAAAATATTTATTAAAAAAAGTTCAACGTATCGTCCTTAAGGCTAAACATATAACATGTCAATGGCTTTAGCATTGTCATGTCTTTAAAGCGTGAGAATATCTCCCAAAAGCTGTCGCTTGAAAACTTTTGATATTCTCACCAATAACAATGCATTAGTTAAAAGGACATGATCCAATTATATCAGAGATATCTCATTAAAAAATGGGTTATGCTTTTGAGATTAAACATTTTCACTCTGTGAAACTTGGAAATTGTCAAGATTTGCATCACGTTAGCATGCACACATTTAATGGGAAAGAGGAGATAACTTCAAATGTTAGTCCAGGAAAGGCCATGGAACGTGCTATGTAAGTTTTCAAATGTGAATTTACCAAATATATCAATGACTGGAAAATAAATAAATACTGAAATATCTTTGAATGGTGAAAGATGTAATATACACAGAAAATATGAGTTATTAAATGAAAACGTTTGAAGAAAGAATATTTTGCTTAGGTTCCGTACATTAGTTTTTGTAAATGTAATGTTGAAGACAAATTGTTATGCAGTATTATATTTCTTCACTAATTATAATATTTTAGTTGCATTATTCTTAACATCCCCTAAAATATAAGCTTGACAAATATATAAGTATATATCCCCTATACCTGCACGAAATTGCGCTAAAATCTGAGGGAGATCTCAGGAATGTTCTTCCTGAAATCTAATTGTAAATCTCTCTCTCTCTCTCTCTCTCTCTCTCTCTCTCTCTCTCTCTCTCTCTCTCTCTCTCTCTCTCTCTCTCATATAGCAGTAGTCAGGAACCTTTATCAGAGTCAATTAGTTTAAGCCTCAATATGGCATGCATTACCTTTCAATCACAAAGGGACGCAATAAGATAATATATGCGCCAGACTCAATGTCAGTTTCGCCAGGTCACAACCAACGTTCCCTCTAAGCGAATGGTAGGTGTGCGCGCAGTGCTCGCTGCACTGCGCAAGCATTATGGAGACGAGCAAAATTTAACGTTGGATTGAGCAAAAATTGACAATTCAGCTGCGCGGGGATGCCTGAGCAGCTGCGCTCGCGTGCACGCACGCAGCTTAGAGGGGACGTTGGTCACAACTAGCACTAATAATTGTAGTATAGAAATATGTTTAAAACATGTGATACAAACATAAAAAATCGAGATTAATTTCTCACATTCTTGCAGCCTAGATTCGGATTCAAAGTTATCTTTGTCCTGTTCCATACATGTAAGGGCTATCATTCGGTTTATATCAATCTCGATATTATGGGAGATGGGGAATAGAAACATGAAAGCAATGAACTTGTTTCAGAGGTAACATACCAATCAAATGTTAGATGATATATGTTGTCAAAACTTTCCTCATGGGATAAAATTAAATCACATCATCTATACTAATATTCAGCGAAATATGTCGAATATAACTTTGACCGTTAGAAAGGATCATGTGGATGAATATACATATTTCTTATTCTCCCTTTGTAATTTGAAAACAGAAATAACTCTCGTGAAATGCCTTGACCCAGTTATACCAGATCGAGTGTTCTGCTGTCCTCTACACTGTATTCATTCTATTTACAATTCTTTATTAATGAATGATATTCTTATACATTGTAAACAAAATTCAAAAGGATAACAGTTTTCAATATTCTGAATTTATTGCCAGGAAAAATGAAAGAGTCTTTTGGGAAACGAGTTAACTAAGATATAAAGGGAGCCCAAATGTTAAGCATATATTTATAGAGTTTAGTTACAGCAGCGTGATGATGTCAATATAATAGCTACTCACATCATCTATACTAATATTCAGCGAAATATGTCGAATATAACTTTGACCGTTAGAAAGGATCATGTGGATGAATATATATATATATATATATATATATATATATATATATATATATATATATATATATATATATATATATATATATATATATATATATATATATAAAAATCTGATCTACAATGTAAGTTTTAGTTTAGGTTTAATTATTCATTCAGGATTCGTTCTTGGATGTACACTTTTAAAAACACTTATTTTACAAGGAAAACTATGTGACTGCTGTGTGTGTGTGTGATTTGGATTTTAACGTAGTTATTATTTAATTTTTACTATCAAACATACTTTTTAAAGGCTAAACACAGCCAAATTAATTAACATTGTTAAAGAAATTATTAAGAAATTAAGATAATTTGTATTAAACTTAAATAACAAGTGAGATGTAAATAGGGAAAATGTGATGTCCTATATTTCCGCTAATATATTTCTTTCTTTACTTTACATTATAGAGTTCCGATAATTGTACAATCGTGAATCAGGTAACTAAAGAATGACTGTGTTCCCCTGAACCTACATTGTTGCTTAGTGACGTTGCATGTACATGCTTATCAGGAATGCATGTTAATTAGTACTCTAATATTTGCACTTTCGGGCAACAACATTTTTATTTGAACTCTCAAGGTGTTATTTTATTCTTCTACATGTAAAACATCTAATTCCAAAAATGTGCAATAATCTATATGTGCAGGTTATTCGAATGCTATTGACCGGATGCATTACTAAGGTGGTCGACTTATTATGCAAAATATTTGCAATTTCATAGCCACCGACCAATCCGTTACGTAATAAACTTACTTCATTTTTAAGAAAATCATGTGATGATTTACAAAATTTTGATATTTGCAAGTACACATTAAGCTGTATAATTACTACTTTTTTCAACAATAATATATTTTATATCTATTTTAACTGGTTTGCTGTTGATATAATTATGGTTGGATGCAGTTCGTTCAATTTTGGTTAATTTTTAATTATGTCAAGTAAAGATTCGTTCAATTTCTATCATTTCCTTCGTTTTCTTTTGACATACCATTTCAAAGTACCAAACCACTCTACAATTGCGTAATTATCTTTGAAGGACAATGAAAAGTACATCATGGACGCAAAAGACTTGCATAAAAGTCACCTAAACGTTTCTAAAATAAAGCTGTGTGATTACCGGTAACCTTATTTGAATGTGTCTAAACAAAATGCAAAATGTGATACAACTGCCCTGCAGTAATATAGATTCGTGGTGCATCAGACATGATTTAAAAACAAGGTCTAATACATGTATTAGAAATTGGACTCAGTGGGGCACGAGTAACAAAGTGCTGATAATTTGCCATTTTCAATTTAGATCTTTCCACAAAATCTATTGCACAATAACAAATATCTCAATTCTTATGTACCTGTTTTGTTTATCTTTCTATTGTATTTGAAAGCCATAAAATGATCATTACATATAGTTTCTATTATGAAGATCGTATCAAAATTTTACAGTCGCGCCCATCTTATTTTTTTTTTTTTTTTTGGTTGTATTGTGCTTGCTGAATGAGGGAATCTTCAGGTTTATAATACTGGGTTTGGCTCTTTTTATCTCTGTTTTCAAGTAAAAGTGACTGCTCAAAATTATGTAATTAATATGAACTTTGTTTAGTTGGTGATATATTAACGTTCGTTCTGTTCTCTTTTTCGGGATCTGTTTCATTTTCAGCCTTGTACTTGCTGAATGATTTGTTACCATACCAGGAGAACAGCCATGTATGTTATGCTGGCTTTGACTCTTTTCATTAATGCTTTATATGACTGCTGACGTACTTCTTGTCTACAAATAATGTATTCGTTACTCATTTTGAAATTGTAAAGTTATTACCATTCGGTACATGATATTTTGTTAGTTACACACTTTATGTTCTTCCTGTTAACTACTGGCTTTAATGTTCTTCTTTGCTTGTGTGATACTTATGATGGTCGGTTTATGTCCTTCAGACAAGTCGCGCATGCCCTGTGCAACGCCTCTGCATAGCAGAGGTCCGTTGTTACATAAATATAATGCCGGCCAGACCATGTGTTCAATTCTGCTCCCAGATTTGGTGTACGGTCTAAAGACAGCCACATCGAACAATGGGTTCTCACCAAGTACGACTCCATTTAATTCTAGGGCTGGATCCTGGATATTCATCAGAAGGCAGAGTTCCACGCATTCATTTACATATGGTCCAATGCATTGGAGCACTTTACTGTACTTTGTCTCCAGCACTTCCTGCACCTTCTGCACACAACATTAAAAATTATGTTATGTAAAATGTCATTTAAATTTGATTTATTCTACGTGTTCTAACCAATTTTCCTGACGCTTAAGTTCTTATTAAAAGCATGATAAATAATGCAGATATAA
This sequence comes from Unio pictorum, assembly GCA_030141615.1. Classification (NCBI taxonomy): domain Eukaryota; kingdom Metazoa; phylum Mollusca; class Bivalvia; order Unionida; family Unionidae; genus Unio; species Unio pictorum. The sequence continues at coordinate 1,349,961 of JARLTB010000378.1, read as the reverse complement.
AACAATTTGACAGTTTTGATGTAAAATACAAGATTATGTTGTTAGCGCAAGCTTGTCATAAGACACAATGTCTTATCTAACTAGGCATGTCCAACGCAAATGTATCGAACTTATGTATAACTGACTTTCGAAGGAACGTTAATTGTCAACTTCAATGATCCTTATTTCACATGTAGATTCTTTATAAATCGTGCAATGAAAATGTTTCATCAAGAAAATATTCAGGTAAATTGCGACGGCGAAAATTGTCAGTTGCAAAAATCGTATCGAATTAAAGGTTTTGTTTGTTTTTTTATGGTTTAACGCCATTTTTCAGCACAATATAGGCTTTGAATGGTTGCCAGTATTAATGGTGGAGGAAGAACCCGGAAACCCACAGAAAGAACCACCGACCCACGAGAAGCTACTGGCAAGCTTTCTCACATATCTACATTAGCCGAATCTTAGACTCGAACCCACGCAGTCTCGAATTAAAGGCATGAATATGATAAAAATGTAAACCACATGGTTGTAAACAATTATCAAGTGAAACGGCTTTATGAATTTTACCTCGTTATTCTTTCTGATTACAGGGGCCCCGAGTGGCCGAGTGGTCTAAAGCGCTTTCCGCTACAAATCACTGCCAAAATACCTCTGTCTGCATGGGTTCGAGTCTAAGATTCGGCTAATGTAGTTATGTGAGAAAGCTTGCCAGTAGCTTCTCGTGGGTCGGTGGTTCTTTCCGGGTGTTTTCCCGGGTTCTACTTCCACCAATAATACTGGCCGCCATGTATAGCATACCGTGTGCTGAAAAATGGCGTTAAACTGTACAACAACAACAACTTTCTGATTACAAGTTACAATTTTAGACAACGGCGATCACCTTTGCATAATCCTTGTGCATTTTCGCAATGTTCTTCTTCTTGGCACCTTTCAGTATTGTCATCACCTCAGATACTAGCACATCTCCCTAAAAGAAAGTATCAAATAATGTAACTGTTTTAGGACCTAGATAAAAAACAGTACGCAGTGGTTGTTTGTTTAAACCTTGGGCCCATTCATGTAATGAATAGACACAAAAGTATACTGTAAACATGGCATCATAAATTAACAATTTGTCCTCAGCTGGGGATTATATACAGTGTATCACGACTTGATGAGTTAATAAAAGTTGTAAAACATCCGTGTGATTTGGGTTCTATCGCTAGTCTGATTAAGCGCATTTTCCCGTTGACATTTTGTATCACTTGTGGTATATCAGCATATCAAGACTTTTCAGGTGCAATAGTATTTCTCCGAGTTTCAATAGTGTCGTTCCGTATAGCAGAGAGCCCAGCTAGCATTCAGGGCATCAGATAAACCCGTACGAGTTAATACCATATTGAAATAATTTACAACATAAAACAGACACATCAAACATTTTCATCATTAATAAATCAAAGCATACAATTTAAAAATATCTCGAACGAGGGACAAGGTGTAGATCATTCTTATTATCACAAGTGTTCAATGTTGAAAATCAAATTTCACAACAAGGTACTTACCCCAGCCTCGCCGACATATTCAGTTAGATATCGTACAAGCGCCTGTCTTTGTTCTCTGATCTGTTTGCACACGTCAAAGGAAATCTATCAAAATTGAAAAAAATATTTAGCTTTCTCATGCAAGTGACTTTTTTTCATTTAGCAACGGTTGTGAACAATTTCATATGTACGAGAATGTTTGTAAAACGAAAAGGATAGTTTATAATTTGATATAAAGTTTGCCAATCATTTATTGTTGGTGACGACTTTCTCATAGAGATGTTTTATTAGAATTTAGACCAATTTTTATTTCTAAAGTCTTCTTGTAAATGTATATATACTATATTTTGAATCAAGAGGAGTAAATTTGGAAATAAAACTTAAATAATGTAATTTTCATGATTTACCATGGAGAGACAAGACAAGGTGCAGTGGTTAATATAAACCTCTTTTTTCAAATATGTTGACTATTTGAGCAGATATGTTTGTGGTGATTCAAAACTTTCGAAGAAATTTTTTTACAATTTCTTTTTAAATTTTCCATTTAACTACGCATCCAATGGCTATCACCACGATACTGCAATTTTATTCGGAGTCTGTTTGTATCTATATTGCCATAAGGTCATATTCACGTATAAAATGTTATAATACCAGCAGTATTTGCATATCAAATTGTGCAACGCCCATGGCGCGTTAATACGCTTATATGAGCGTTGTTTCAACTTTTTGATAGCGATTGAATAGATCAGTGATGAATTTTCATTGATTAATCATTGGAGACGTAAGAAAGCAACAACACAAAATGGTTATCTTCGTTTTCTAATGAGTTTAGCATCTAACAATTTCATCACAATCTTCTCTGTCTTCCAGTTTTCTACCCCTATCCCCCTTTATGCATAAGGGACAAAATACTCCGAAATGTGGGGTAAGAGAGAAAAAGAGTTTGAACTTGAACAGTGTAATCCACAGGAACCTGGCTCGTCGTAAGGTTATGTGTTCACTTTCCTTGCGATTTATCTAGTGTTCATAAAATCAATGAGACAGAGATGTAATAACCTGTCGACACTATACAGTCAATTTCTTGGTTACAAGGAACATATAATGTAATCTATTTCATGTTTGGGTTTTCTTTTTCTTGTTTCGGGGCATGTCTTGGTGGGGAGAGTATCTTAAACATAAAATAATGTTCTAATAACCGATTTTTTTAAATATAAAGAAGTCCGAAGGCCGCCCCCATCCGTAGTATTTTAATGAGTTGGTTGGTTAGGCACTAATCGAACAACAGAGAAAAACAACATAAATTTGTTGTACTTCTTCCTCTCTCTCTCTCTCTCTCTCTCTCTCTCTCTCTCTCTCTCTCTCTCTCTCTCTCTCTCTCTCTCACACACACACACACACACACACACAATGGACCAATATATCGACATACGTTTTAGCCAATGTATAACATCGATGTCTTTGGTCTTAAGAATGATTCTAAACTTTACAGCCAAACTGACCATCGGAAAATGGAAAGAGAGATAGAGATGTAGGGTAAAATATTTTTATTGTCAAAAGTAATGTTAATTAAAGCAGAATAATGACATAGATCAACTGTTAATACTTAAAATATTTTGTTTATTCGTTCGTCATTTCGCATTGTCTACATTCCACACTCATTTCCATACAGTGATGTTAAAACTACTAACCAGGTGTTTTAGTGTTCTACTTTCTTTTAAACCATAAGTGTACTTTAAATTAATTTAATCAATATGCATGAAAAAAAACGCTCAAATATATTAAACGAGTAACTTATCAATTTGCAAACGGGATTGTGAATAGCCAAAAAGGCAACAAATTACATTTTGTGGCGGACACACTGAGCAAACATGTGAAAAAATCATTCACTCGATCAATTGTCATTTACCTCTAGTCAATTTCAAAGGTAAGTTTGTGTATTTTTGTGTACATTAAATAATATATATGTATAGTATGTACGCTGTATCTATGATAAACCACCAATTGTTTAATTTAAATGAAACTCGGCAACCCTACTTTCCTTGTATTGAAACCTTTACACATCGCGTGGTATATAAATTATAAATTATGAGAGAGAGAGAGAGAGAGAGAGAGAGAGAGAGAGAGAGAGAGATGATTTAAATTCAGTATTTTCCAATATGTTGACTGCTATAAGAGACTACCAATAATTAGAAGTATATTCGGCTCAATGGTTACGGTCTACGAATATTTTCTGATAGTTCTAGTTCTGATAATTTGCTCCTATTGCAGGTAGTCTCTGCACGGGCAAAGACACAATAACACGTCATTGCACATTAGGTGCAACCGGAACACTTTCTGAAGTAAAAAGATTGATGCGATTGGTTATCGGTGTTTGTCTCATAAATTTTAAGAAATCCGTGGTATAGTACCACAATGATATTCCATGTCATCAGTTTACAAAAAAGTTTGATAGCTGATGTTATTAGGAATGTTTTGTTTAGTACTCAAATAATCGTTCACATTCAAAGTTATTTCAGAAAATACTTCTGTATAAAACCATTCACAGCCATTGATATAAAAAGGAAGTCCACATTATGCAGCTACGGATGGATTGAGGATAGTTGACATTTTTTTAATTAAGAAACTATTTAGCCCATTTAAGAATTGCTGATATAAATGTTACCATGTATACAAATCACATTTATACTTACATACAGTACATCAAGAAGAACTTCGATCACTTCAGTATCCGACAGCTGATAACTATTCTGAATATTCTGGAAAGCATCTGTCCATTGGTTGTCGTAAAGTTCTGCATACCTCTCGGAAATCTTAGTGGGTCTATCCTGGTCACTCAGATCCGTAATATTTGGATTGTTGTAGGTCATTCTTGCAGCAGCTTCGGAACTGAGTCTTATTGAGACAAAATTATTAATTTCTAAAGAAAGTAACTGAACCCGCTACTTTTTCTAGTCTGTCAAGATATAATGCAAACATAGGAGACTTATTGTCAAGTTTCATGTTGCAAAAATGTTCGCATGCTGACAGACGTTTAAATAGAAAACTTCAGCTACAAACAAATGTGTAATTACATCACATACGTCATTTGTCAAATGTGTGGTATTTTTCAAGAAAATATTTTGATCCACAGACGTGCAGAACGCGCATTTTATGACGTAAGAGTATGGATATAGACTATATATGCAAGCAGGTGTAAAGAGTTTGTTGCTTTCATATATTTAAATATATTCTCTTATCATCCATGCCATATGTTACGTTACTTAAATACTAAATCAAAATGTGTATAGTACTTAAATGTAGTTGTAGCTGAGTGTAAATACCTACCAGAGAATGTCTGCTCAATGTAGGATCAAGAAAGTGTGTGTGTGTGTGTGTGTGTGTTATTCAGACCTGTTCATAAGGTCGTTTTTCTCTGCCTCAAGATGTTTGATTTTCTCTGTTTTTCTTTCCAAGTCTTCTTCATGCTTTCTTATCTTCTCATTTAAATCTCTGCTTGTGTTTTCTAGATCCTGTCTTTATATTAGAATTTTGTGATTTATTAAGGATTTACACTTCATTCACACATTATTTTGCAAAACAAAGTAGAATACATACAACGGCGCGTGGCCAGCAAAGTAGAAAACTTATTTAAAATGTAATTCTAATATTGACGCTGCTTATGATACTGTTGAATAAATGAAAGAACAGAAAAAGGCAGACACAAATGGAAGGAGGAGATTTTTCAAAAGTACCTTTTTCTCTGATATTATTCTATTATTGTAGTTACTGATTTAAATCTTCCAATCTCGGAATTTGTGTAATTTCAATTCAGTCATCATATGGAAATATGCTTTGAAGACAAATGTTACAAGGAAGCTTATGCAAAAATCAGGACCATCGTTTGCATAAACATTAACCCAAACTCATCCGTTAACATAATCATTTTGCAATAAACTCATGCTTTAATAAAATATCGATATAGACTTCTCGTATCAAGCTCCCGTTATACGTCATGGAGCTACAAATAGGTTTGTAGATAACAGATAATTCCTACATTCAACATAATTGATATAGTTACTTATGGATGCCAAATAAAGTGTACAAATTGGACGGCATTACTTTATGCCATGAAGTTCTTCGCCTTTTCTTGAAAGTCTTTCTCTGCAATGAAATTGATTCATTGATTGAATGCTACAACAGAAATCGTTGATAGCTAATGTGAATAGGTCCTAAAGCAGATGTTCAGCAACGTCACCATTAGGTGCTTATTTTGATATAATTCATCGATACAGCTCTTACTAAACCCTATTAAAGATCAGCTTACTCACAGGAATAATCATAAACAAACGGGCGGGTTCCGAAATGATGAAACTGTCTTTAGAACACAATTTAGTTGCCAAACAAATAGCGTATGTTATAAGAGAAATAAAACTTTGATGGTATTCCAAATGAACATATACTTCATTATCTCTCCTCCTACCAATTGTGTCTGCCTTTAATGAACACGGCATTTTTCACGGTGCTTTCTTTAACCTAATAAAAAAAACTATTTCATTTCTTCGCGATTAGAACGTAGGGGTAACCTTACCATATTTAACGGTAAAGGAAATCTTAAACTGACTCTGACATTTATAAAGCTATTCCATGTTGCCTTTATTATACAAGGTACTTTAAAAGTGTTAATTCAAAAGATTTACTTGACGGTGTAATAATATTATATATACTTTGTCTATTACTGAACAATAAGGATGTCAAGACTGATTGAGAAAGTATAGCAGTATCTTTCAATCTACATTAAGCGAATTTGTCATTGTTAGAATTAGGTTCAAGAGTGGTTGCTGCTTTCTTAGATATCCCAAAATGCATTGGACACTCTGAATAACGCAGAAACGTAGTCATCCAATGGAAGATTTTACATGTAATTTATAAAGTATTGTCCCGATGAACAAACCAAAACCTGTAACTTTGCCAATAGCATGGGGCATCTGACAGGGAGGTGTTCGATTAACTATCTAATACCTTGTTTACATTAATACAAACTTCCTCCACTCCATCTGGAAATCCAGCATCAGCCAATGATATGACTGCTTGCAAACGCACCAATTTATTGGCAAAATGTACTTGATATATGTAACTGATATTAGCTTTTAGCCTGAATTGACAAACAATATGAGAGAAGTTTAAGTGGCAAAAAGGTAATGATAATATGACTATTTAAACTGAATTCAAACATGATAGATTCCCTGTCAACTCCAATATAAAATGTTTGCCACAAGTTGACAGGGTTTGTAATTTACTGTAAAAAAAATATTTTATTCTTCTGCAGGGATTGGCATAAATGAAATATAGTATTTACTTTTATCTACGACAATTTGTATAAAACACTTGTGACACCATCTGCCCTTTATAGCTATGAAGTTTGGTCGAATATTTGACACAAAGGCTTATGAAAGCTTGATGAATTTCAGGCTGATTGTATCAAAGTTGCTCTACGATTTCATCGAACCACTCAGTCACGAACGAGTAAACGTTTACTGGGGATAACGTGGATTGAATCGGAAACTGATAAAGAGAAATTAAACGTGTTTGGCAAAATGTGCATTCATCCAGGAATTGCATCATTGAAAGGAAAATTCTCATTCAGATTCTAATAATTCTGACAATAAACTTTGTAGATTCCTTCACACAATATCGGATGGGGAATTTATTCAACATGTCACGGGTAGTGATGTCCCAAATGTATCGACTTAGACGGATCTAAAATACTAAGAAAGTGTATGTCTGCTTCAGTGTTCTCTACATCCCTAATACATTGATTATTTTCTTAATAAAAGATCGAATTTCAAATTTTCAAGATTAGGAAGACATGATCGTAGAAACCATAATAGTAGTATCTTCCTTCTTCTACACTATATACTACATAATATACAAAATATTACCCATTGTACAATAATTAATTATTAGGTTTTGTAGGCGTATGCCTTGCTTTACAATAAAACTATTATGAGAATCTTCAAAATGTAGCTCCGAGTCCAATAGATTTATCTCATGTTCACCTATGCTAATATATGTAACCAAAACATTTATAACTTTCTTACTTCTTTTATGCCTGTTTTCATTTTTCTATGTTTGCATTATTGTCTACAAAAAAGGATATAACGACTGATGACAGCATTACCTTAAGCTACGGAGTTCCTCTTCATTTCTTGAAAGCAATTCTCTGTAATGATATTGATTCAATGATTGATTGCTGACACAGAACTGGAAGATCGGTAATGTGTAAATGTCCACAACGGAATTACAAAATGAAAATTAGTCGCTTATTTTGATATAATTTATCAATGTATATATTATTAAAGGATATCAAAGATCATTTTAAGACATAGGCAGTTTTTGTTTATTACTTAAGTACCTACTAATATCGCATAATAATAAAGCGTGGTACAAACATGCAAACTGAATATAAGTGTGAATGACTAACTGGTAAATGCATTGTAGCTTTTTGTCGACAATCATGCAAGAAGAAGAACAATCTCTTCCCAAGTTTTGTTTCTCATTACGTTTATTTTCACATGTAATAGGAAAAAAATAAATATTCAACAAAATATGTGATATGGATCGACTGGTTTATTTAGATATAGATAACCATATTACGAAGAATTGTTACATAACTTGAGTGAGCTTTTTGCTGAGAAATTCGTATACCTTCCTAAACACCTGTTTCAAAGATTTTGAATCATGGAGATTAAATCTGAACTTCTGGTTCCAACAGATGTTAAGATCTTACTAGTACTTAATATATTAGCACTTGTTTCTAAAATTTCCAATGCGCTGCATCCGTACTATGAAATAAAATAAAGGTAATAGAGATCACACATGTATTTGGTACAGTATAAATACATTTCACGAAACCCATTCTGGCGTTTTAAATTTTGAATAATATAAAACAAAAACAGTCATTAGGGTTTCACTTAATCTGGTCATCTTTTAACATTTGATTCTACAAGAAATTAGCCTGAAAATGTATTCTGCGAATCAAACAGTTGAGAGCCCTTGCCGAAAGGTTGACAAACCGGAAGCCACGGGCAATACACGAAAAGGATGTACCGCAGTTTATTTAAACGTATCTAGAAAACCATCTATTGCCTTGGTTTTAAAACAATCACTTAAGTGATCGTGAAATAGTAGAAGTATGGGTACAATGCTAAGAGCGTGGAATAGCCACAAGTGCGGTGACAGTCTTGCATAATTGAGTCAAATGAAGTTTGACCCCCAACAATGCCAGTGCATTCCAATCTAGTTCTTCTTGTATCTCCATAGCGCTCCTGGATTTATTTTGTCTGTGGTAAGACCCTGCATCATCTATTGTTTATAATTTATATGGTTTGTGACGGTGAAATGCATATACGCAGATGGAACACATGAGCGTAAAATAATGTCAGCATTTTGTCTCTCGGCTTCTTGTATGCATTAGCCCGGTTAATAAATATATGATGTTTGTCATCTTCCATATCTAACAGATTAAGCTAATCCAGAATAGAGCTGAAGACGTATTCACATGTACTGATTTACTGTAAGACATGCAGTCCGATCTTTGACATTTCCAATCATAGCTGAAATTTACTGGTAACTGTTCCGTTAATACTCTAACAAAACTGTACTTCCTGCACTATTATTTTCGTTTTTTCTTTCATTAATGTCTTTCTTTTGTTAAGGATATTTAACTCAATTGTTTGTTTGTTTGTTTTTTCATTGCATGCTATTGTAATGTACAACTTATGTTATGCCTGACCTTGTTGAAAACTGAATTCATTTCTGCTTGACCTGGTTGATTTTTGCAGGTAAACTAGAAGAAATAAATATTTTGGTCAGGATTTTGGAGTTTCCAAAGTGAATTTCACAGGTTATTGTGTTGTAAGTTGTAAGTAAACAAGGCTTATTAGATTATTATGGAAGGTTATTTCCCATTTGGTAATGGTTTTCGTTAGAAAATGCTAATTGTGACCTGAGGTCATGTAGAGAACTATATCATCTTGTAATTGTGAGGATTTGATCATTCGTGCTTGAAAATGTAGGTCATTGCTCAGAGCAGTCTGTAATATCAGTGGATATCAGTCGGAGCACCTCTTGATATCTCTCCCAAATTTCTTTTCAAAAATATTTCCAAACAATGATACAACTTTGAACATGGGAAATAGCCGGAAATTAACAGAGAACTCATCCACGCAATTAAGCATGCTAGCCAAAATAACACAATGCCAAAATTATTATGACATCTTTAATGAATTATTTCCACACGTTCAGTAAATTATAGTTATTTAGGTCGTGTACAATTGAAAATATAATCCGAAGAGTATTTCGACCAAGATTATATCAGTATAATCTTTGTAATATTAACGCTATGGTGGTTTGTTTGTTTTTTATGGTTTAACGCCATTTTTCAGCACAATATAGGCTATACATGGCGGCCAGTATTAATGGTGGAGGAAGAACCCGGACAACGCCCGGAAAGAACCACCGACCCACGAGAAGCTACTGGCAAGCTTTCTCACATAACTACATTTGCCGAATCTTAGACTCGAACACACGCAGACAGAGGTGAGATGGCAGTGGTCCGTAACGGACAGCGCTTTAGATCACTCGGGGCCCCAACGCTATGGTGGTGTCTGTCGTGAATCTAACGAACTTTCATACACATGTTTTAAGTATTTGCAATAGCTGCTACTGTATTATTTCCAAGATATCTATCCAATCTTTGCCGAACACACCCGAACGTGTTTGGAAGGGGGCAGCAGAATAATTTGGAACATCACTCGATCCTTTCCATAAAGCTGAAGAGCAAAATAGCGGTTGTAATTTGCCGCGGTTAACAGCAATATTCGGAACAATTTTTTCACATAACATAATATGGCGGGCGAAGGAGGACAATGTCATAACCGCTGCATTCTCGGGCACTTCTGTAACAACATGAATGGTGCATTCTGCTAGAGGCAAGTCACCCAACCGAAATAATGTGTAAGTTTTATTACCACAATTTAGCTCTGAGTTTGTCTTTCGATCGACTTGACGGAAAACATGGGTGGTGTTCTGATTCCATGGCTAGGTGGTAACTATGACTTATTATGACTTCATTTTTATGTCAGCATTGGGAGAAGACCCTGTCTTACAGTAATTGCTCTAAAACACTTAACATTTGGATCACTGATTATATAGCATTCATATACGGCTGACCCAACGTTTGCCGCAGTACTCAGTATTAACCTAAGACCCTAAGGATAAGACCCTGAGTCCATAAGTCATCTTCTTTTTCGGAGTATATATGTATGATTACTATATTATATGAACCTTAACAAACGAATATAAAAATAACAGAGTAAAATGTGCATACTGCATTATGAAAATACCGGACTAATTGCCCTACAATAATACCGGTGGTACTAAAATCGTGATATTTTAACTTAGGAAAAGAAAATTGTTTCTATTTTATTTTACACCAAACTCGTTCCAGAATCGAAATTTTCAAGGTTAAACTCGTTCATCGGCAAAACACGCTCACTCCCAAACCCTTTTTGTAAATTTACCTCAGTTTTGAAGGCAGATGCTTTAAGTATCTACTTGACTTTAAAAAACGGTAGGATTTTGTTGACCTAATATGCTGCATAGTGGTTAGAGCGTCCGCCGCGGAAGCAGATGGTCGTGGGTTCAATTCTTGGCCTTGTCATACCAAAGACTTTCACAAACGGTACTAACAGCTGTCTCGCGTGGCGATCAGCATTAAGAGGTTATTGTCAAGACTGGTCGGCCTGGTGTCAGGATAATGTGACTGGTGTGACATGATGCTACATGTCTGCGGCATGATGCCCCAGTGCTAGACATCACTATAAACTGCCTCACTGCTCACATAGCAGCGATATGACTGAAAATTTCTTAAAGCTAAGCTTCAAAACAATCCTAATCACACACAATTTTTTGTAATTTTGTAATCTCGTCCTATCTGAAAAGAATGCAAGTCCGATTCAGCAGTGCATCATCACAACGGATTTATCATTATTGTCCAGTAAGGGGAAATAACCTTAGAGAGACACGAATAGCATCTGGTCGAACTTTTTATATCAACGATTGATTTTCATATCTGAACTGTAAGCCTGTTTATGTTTATTTGTCCTAGCTCACCAAGCACTCGTTTTTGATACTGCAAGCACAACTTTTGTAGGCATACACAATAAAACTTCCTATTGCATCTTGGGAACTCTTATAATTTCGCAAAAAAATAAAAGGATATACTTTTCACATTTGAAAATATAGAAATGAAGAAAAAAAACATGAAAATTATTTCGCAAATAAGGTTTTACACTTAAGCATGTAATAAATGGTAATTAAAATGAAGCTCATTAAAAACTGAATAAAAACTCACTGGAATTAGGAACTGCGTTAGCACACGCTTAACTCACATACATTAAAAGTAGGTCTGTAAGTGGTTGTGCCGTGCTGCTATATATTCAAGAAAAACATATTTCCAAGTAAATATCAAACACAAAAGAAATAAAATTTATTAAGTAAATACTTACTTCATTTGCTTCAATTCTATATCCAAATCTTCCTTCCTGTGGGAAAATCATATCATTATACTAATCACACGTGTATCATTCAAATGTCATAAATATATATATATGTAAATAACGGATTTTGGTACAACAAGATGACATACCTGATATATCTATGCTGGAAATGACAATTTTCTTTTCATTATATACCAAACTTGCCCCACACTAGAAATTGAAAAATGAATCACCCTCTTCAGCAGAACACCTTACCTTTAATATAAATGCAGCCCAGTTTTGTAGACGGATTTTATAAATATCAGTGAATTAAGAGAGCGGTATGATTGGGATGGCCTAATATGACTCAGTGAATTAAGAGAGCGGTATGATTGGGATGGCCTAATATGACTCAGTGAATTAAGAGAGCGGTATGATTGGGATGGCCTAATTGAATTAAGAGAGCGGTATGATTGGGATGGCCTAATTGAATTAAGAGAGCGGTATGATGTGGAATGGCCTAATTGAATTAAGAGAGCGGTATGAATGGGATGGCCTAATTAAATTAAGAGAGCGGTATGATTGGAATGGCCTAATTGAATTCAGAGAGCGGTATGAATGGGATGGCCTAATTGAATTAAGATAGCGGTATGATTGGGATGGCCTAATATGACTCAGCACATATACATTTTATATTTTATAAACTTTTTGATTATACCTGACACACAAGGAAAGTCCGATTAATTTCATCAAAGTAGATTATTTAATGTTGTCAAAAAAATAATGAGAAAAAACTTCATAAGGATGCAAACGGTGCTGAGTCTTATTTTTTCAATAAACATTAATTTCCATATTAGAGATGTAATGCAGTTTACATTTATTTGTTCTAGCTCTTAAACTGGTCGTTTTGTTGCTGCAAGTATAACTTCTGATGACACACCCTCAATTAAGAGTCGAATGGCGTGGTAGGAAATCTAATATTCACACATGTTAAAATATAAGGATATAAATTGTTCACATGTGAAAATATCGGAATGAAATTAATATTAACAGTGTTTCGCCAATATTTAGAATTATTTTCTTTGCCTCCTTTAATACCATAAATACTTTATGGTGTGGTACCAACAGTGTCATATTTTAGTGTGAATTAAATCCATGACTTAAATTGTATTGTTGTCGGCACCGCATGATGAAATATATCCGGTAATTACGTAGGAAAAGAAAAGTTTTTTTTTTATGATAAACCAGACTGGCTCCAGAATCGAAGTTTAGAAGAGTAAACATGCCCTTTACAACGCTCACACCCAGTCTTTTATTAAATTCACCTCACTTTCATAGGCTGATCATATAGGTTCGTAGCTACCATATAACATACGTATGCAAACCATAGGGTCCCACGAGCCCATCCAAAAGATTATGTTTTACACTGTAGAACGAATCTTGGAAGATGCACAGTACTATCCATCAAGTACTTTTGGACCCACCCATATACGATTAACATTGGAGGGCCCATGGGTTTTGCATAGGGGCTCAAATAGCCTTGGTATATACAAGCATGTATCTTGTAAAAGTAAGAGCCAATTATTTTGGAATCACGAACAACCATGAATCTCTTGAAAATGAGTATGTCTTTCTCAGTTAGTACGAAACATGTTTCTTATTGAGTATTATCCAAATCTAATTTAGGTCTATATCTAATAACCTATAATAAAATATGTGTGGCAGGTTATAAATGGTTTCATAATACTTTGTATGAAAACTACATGATATTGTTTTTATTCAAAACACTAAATTTATTGATTTAAATTTACAATCTGCACATTTCAATCTTTTACCTATGTTCTTCATTCCAACTGAAATTTGCATTATTGCAAAGGGTAATATAATCCATTCCAAACCTATTATTATAGTGTTAAATAATGTCCTCTTTTTTTTCAATACTGGACGACTATTGGTGTAATTAGGATCTAGTTTTCTACCGATTCTAGTTAATACGTGTATAAATTGAAAAAAACCGTCACACACAAACCTCTTCTCTGAAAATGAGGTTGAAAATGAGGTTGGTTGTCCGGCACTCTGCAAGTCATGTGAACCATGATGATAATCCATATTATTACGTTCTCTTGGATCTATCCAACCTGATGCACTCTCAATCGCTGGGTTATGTGATCGATCCTTCTGATATCCCATTGGAAATAAATGATGGCACATGGCGGATTGTATATATATATATATATATATATATATATATATATATATATATATATATATATATATATATATATATATATATATATATATATATATATATATATATAACAAAATGAATTACAATACTGAATTGTGAGTGGAAACGATTTGACAATCAAATATTGCTTCATTTCACCACAAAATTAAACATCAAGTTAGTACTAGGTCCTACGTGATAGTCATGTCCTTATTAGAGCTAGTTTCTCTTACACATATTTACATACACTCACACATACACACTTTCAACACACATACTTGACTATATTTACTGAGACAGAGGAAGTAATGCAACAAGACAAATATAGAAAAGAATTGCATGTATGTATATTCTTTTTGGCAAAATGAATTTGTTTTGTCAATAAACAGGGCATATAAATGAATTTAATGTAAACTAATTAGCTAATTAATAAATTAATCAATTGCTTGTTTCTATATCAAGGGTAATCCTCATACAACAACCGAAAATTGGTATTCTACAATTTTGTTTTCCATTTCAAAGCTTCCATAAGAAACATGTCATAAGACCGAAAGACATATTTACCTTTTTTGTGCCGGATACCATATGACTCTTTTCAGTGGTATGTACTTCGCGTTTCTTTTCACTACAATTGCAGACAAGACAATAGTCGTAATGGAAAAATACGGCAAAAATTTGGATTGCAAATTATGTAAGGAATATAAGCATGACATTAAAAAATTTGCGATGTGTGATTTGGTGCGATTCTTGAATATTTGAGAGGTTTTGTCCTGCAGAAAATAAATTTTGCACGCTTTTGTGGCTTTATTTTGTTTTCTGCAAGGATGAAATGTTCTAGAGAAAAACATCTATAACAAATACATTGAAAAGCGTAGAGAAATATTTGTTATTTGTTGAAGAAAACAAAATATTTCGAGTGAAATGCATTTAGTCATACGAACGAGTCGTGGTCAGTTTTCTCAAACACACACACACACACACACACACACACACACACACACAAATACATACATACATACATACATACATACATACATACATACATACATACATACATACATACATACATACATACATACATACATACATACATACATGCTGTAAGGTATATCTGATTATATATATATATATATATGTGTGTGTGTGTGTGTGTGTGCGTGTGCGTGTGTGTGTGTGTTAATTAAATGTTTTGCTTTTCAGTTTTAAATTCTGTTTTAATTTTTCATCAACTGCTATTGTAATGTAAGTTTTTTCACAAGAGATGATATTTATTCAGAAAATCGGTTGACCTAAATTATTCTTTGGTAAACAAGTAATGTTGACTTAGATCCTGACCTTGATTCTGGGTTAGTGGCACCACGTAAGCATCACTATAAACTGCAGACATCGTAGCGATATGACTGTAAAATTGTTGAAGCTAAATGAAGCTACTTTAAAAATCCTAAATACACACAAACACACGCGCGCGCGCATTTTAATTTTAAAGTGATTGGTTGTTGTCAAGATCAAATTGAGACTAGTAAATTAGAAGTAAACAAATTTTCATTCTTAAATTAAAATGATTGATTCTCGTTAAGGTTATGTTAGGAGTACGTTATATAAACGATCACGTTACTCTCCCTTTTTTCTCGATTTCGCAATTTGGGGATTTGTTTTGAAACTGCGTATTACAATACGATATAATCTTTATTTTAGTTAAATATAGACAGTTTGGGGCATTTATATCTGACGTTTAGTCGTTTTCTTTTGTTGTAGCCAGTTTTTAAATCCATATTAATTTTCCTTCAGTTCATTTGGATTTTAAATGATTTAGTCGTATTTCTGGAAATATGTGATGTGCTCATACAGACGTTTTCAACAAAGACACAAAACATTGTTTCGGATTTCCAACACCGGGATATTAAATACTGTGTTTTTACAAGGAACTGTAGATAAGCACAAAACAGACCTCATCATACGTCATCGTCTTACATCTTGGATTTTCCAACAGGACTCGAACTTGAACCTATTAGAACATTTCATTACTAGGACTTTTGTAATTTAGTTCGTGGATTATTCTTGGATTATTTTTTAATCTGATTTTTAAAACTTAGGTTTTTTTCCATTTTTACAATCTTGTTTCCAGGGAAATAAATTATTTGTTAACTTTTACAAAGTTTGTTTTCCCCAACTTTTTCTGTGTTACTGTTTACTAGAGCCTAAACAGGTAACAACACACACACACACACACACACACACACACACACACACACACACACACACACACATACATACATACATACATACATACATACATACATACATACATACATACATACATACATACATACATACATACATTTCTGAGACTCAATATATCATCACGTAATATAATTGACATACGTTTCTGAGACTCTTTGTGTCATCAAGTAATATAAATTGTATATGTTTCTGAGACTGTATTTTCACGCAATATAAATGACGTCAGATGAAACAAAATCAGTATTCATATAACATTACGTCGTCTTTATATAGATCTCTTTGCGTGGACAATTGAGCACTATTTATACTCACTGTTTCTGTTCTTTGCTAACCGATCTTTCAGAGACTGGAGCATGTTTTGACTTTTTCGGCTGAAAGATACACATTAGTGTTTCAAGTGGAATGTAACCTTTCGCATACAAAACAACATTCTAAAATTAATGAAGCTGTTTTTTCTGTAATGTCCAAAAACATTTCATATATGCCATCTTTAAAGAAAAATTGTTTTTTGGGCTTTTTTTTTTTTTTTGTTGCTATCTATTTGTATAACAGACGAGTGTTGGGTGTGCTTGTGTATTTATTAAGAAAGACTTTGACTTGTATTTGTAATGAAAATATTTCAAAGTCATTTTATTTGCAGATCTAAAGTTATTGTAAGCCATATTAAAAATAGTGACCGATACGTTTGCTTGAATAATTATACAGATATCCATTGCTCCAATTACAAGTAATAAGGTCAACGCAGACTGTAATGATGGAAGTTTGTGGACTATCTCTAGCTCTTTATCAATAGAGGTGGAAAGTTTGCTTGTGTTTGCCATCGAGTAGAAGTAGTAATGGAGAACAATTGGGCTTCAAATATGACCTACTTCCGACAAATGAAATTAACAGTACGGCCACCATCTTTAAAGTATGACCCTATGCCGACATGGGAAGCTGAATATTAGTCAAAATGAGTAACATTAATATGACATTATATGGTTAAATACGATAAAGGTGTAATGTAAAAGATGTTGGACGCCCTACATACAATGGGAAATGTAATATGAAAAATACACATACCTACTGATGAATATCTACTTCTACTGACTAACACCCAAACAATTCATCTACAAATTTAGTCACTATATTTGCAAACCTTTCGTAAGGATTCCTAAGAAAAATGTGATTATTATTTGATTCATAATTTATTATTTCATAACCGTTTGAGACAAGCGTATCAATGGGTAAGTTTTTTATATAATGATTTACACACCATGACAAAAGGATATTTATTCTCTAATTACGCTGAGCAGCCGCGAATGAAATCATTCTATTCTTCACAAGTATAATAAGCACTTCAGTAAATTTATTTAAAACGAAGAACCAAATAGTATGCTCTCTCGATAGATCAGTTGATTTAAAGGATGATACATGTTTCATGCTGTTTTGAAAAGCACAAAACAGGAATTGTAACTCAATTTAAGGGACACGTAGTGTTTGTCATGTTCTAACCTTGTTTGACAGTGTAGCAATGTCGCGCTGTTTTTGGAACATATGCTCTATGAATACATTAGTGAAGTAACAGAACAGTATACGTCTATTGTTTTTATTAAAAGAAAATAATCCAACCCCATTAAAGTACAAGAAAATCTTATCTTATTCTCATCATGCGTGACAGTTGTCATTTTTGTTTTCACTAGCATTGCATTGCAGAATTGGAATAGAGCCATCTATGAATTTCATCTGACATTTGATTTATTATTGAATTGTAAAACTCGATGCCTTTCATTCATCTTGTGTTTAATATTGTCTCTTTCCTGTTCAATGTCTATAAAAGGCTATAGTGTTCAATTCTCATAGAGGGGTCATGGATCTTTAATATTCTATTCCAATGTACAGCAATTCTAACCCATCATGTTAAATCTCCATAACCCCCTCCCCACAACGGCATCTGCAATGTTAGAATTCAACAGCTTCCTCAATCTGTAATGTTAAAATTCAATTGACCCTACCATGCTTGTTCTTTTATCTTATTGCTCTTTTTATTTTTATTTTCAGGCCTTAATTTTCTGATTATATTTCTTCCTCTCAACTTAAAAGGACTAATGTAAAAAGGACAAAAAAAGAAACAGGAACAAAAACAACCACCGATCGGATGTGATGAACCGTTCTTCTCTTTCTGGTCAATGACGGATATAATCACTTTATTATTGACAAGTACAAGCACTACAGTACACTTATAACAAAGTGTTAAACCCAAATATTTTGATTTCACGAAAATCAGTCAAGCAATAGAACAATATTTGATCTTTGCTGTTAAACAGAAAACGGAATCTGAAATCCCTTAAAGTACAAGCAAGCCGTATATTATACCAAATTTGACCTTTCACAGCATTAGAACGGATAAATGTTTTTTTCACAATTTACATTCTTGATAAACAGGCATAGTTATTTGCTATTTTAAATAAACACAGCAGAAAATGTAATTCCTTAAATTATGCAAAAGCCTTAAGGCAAATTCTGAACGTGTTGACAGTGTAGTAATGTATTGGTGATACCCGGTTAGTAGCTATAATATTTGGTCAGTAAATGTGGATGCTGGTTAGTAGGACAGTTTGATGGCCTGGAAGTATGAGTGATGGTACATGTTGGCGTTGGGAACTAAGAGGGAGTGAAGTTGTAGACACTGGTGAATGGAGATGGGTTTCGGTCAGTAGAGATGGGTGCTGTTAAATGGAGCTGAATGGAGATGGGTTTTGGTCAGTAGAGATGGGTGCTGTTAGGTGGAACTGAATGGAGATGGGTTTTGGTCAGTAGAGATGGTTGCTGTTAGGTGGCGCTGAATGGAGTGGACTTTCGTCAATGGATGTAAGTGCTTTTTCACCTTATATTACTTATTGTACCCAGACCGTTCCTTCATGTTCAGCCGGTGGATATTTCCCACATTACATTTTCCCTTCCTCCTCACAATTCGCAGTAATATTGCTATTAGTACTATGTACTAAAGTTAAACTCCCCTTATCCCCAAGATCATACTTTCAAGATGGCGGCCGTAATGATTATTCTCCTTGTCAGTAAAGGTTTGTTTTAGCTCGCTCGCTACATAATTGGCGACCACCTACAGCTCATTTATATCAAACATTTTTTGCTTTGGAGGTAAACTGTGTTATCTTACCGTGCGCGCGTTATACCTTTTTGCCTTTTTTCTTCTTTTCGCTTTTCCTTTTGTTTTTAAAAGGTTTTCCCCTGAAATAATAATAATAATAATAATAATAATAATAATAATAATAATAATTTCATTATCGGTTGAATAACAATTCGTTTTAATACACACTCTTGCATATAAACATTCACGTTTGTCTTTATGTGTGACCTGCTGCCAAGCAAGAGGTACTTTAATGTTTAAACTTTGGTTAATCGCAATTTGTACTTTAACGAAGAGTAGCATATCAAGTGCATTGATTCATTCGCGATGTTCTCAATGTTATGTCGTACAATAATCACAAGTAACAGCACGTGATCTGGTAAGGACATGCGTTCTAATGAGAGGCCAAGATGACCTACTTCTTGATCAGCTTGTGTAAAATACATCACCATATTTATTAATAAAGTGATTTCGAAATGATAGGATGATTCATTCAGAACCTCGTAGTGTATTTTCTGTAATTCGTATTAACATTCAATACAAACTATCGAAAAGGTTTCCGGTTCATTAGATTGATCTTAAAATAGCTACATTATTATATAAGTTTAACTATTAACATATCAAAGAGAACATTAAAGTTGCAGTTCTACCCAGAACCAGTTCGAAACTAACTTGACAATAGCGTTCTTGTACGTATAGCACATAAGTATTTAGAACGATCGTTTTACTGCAGAAATCCAGCTAGATCATCCAGTTTGGCTTTCAAAATTTTCTTTTGAAATTCTAGTGTAGCTGACTGAAAATTAGTTTTGATTACATTCAGTGATGTGTGTATGTTGAAAATGTGACTCACTTTTCCCAGATTTTAGTCATACATTGCGTGAAGAGAATGGTTATCTTGGCTTTGAGTACATCTGTAGTATTTTTGGAGTTACATTAAAGCTTGAACATATATCATACGATAGCAATAATGAGACAGTTAAAGCATTGTTTGTATATTTTATTCGAGTTAGTTATGGACTTGAGGTATTATTTTGCATGTACCATACTGGTGTTATTTTTGTTTTCTTGCTTCCATACGAGTGCAAAATCTGAAACATCATCTCATTTCATTATAAGTAAACCTTTAAAAGGAAATCAACCTGTATAGCCTGTATGATGCAATTCCCAGATTTATTTATAAAGAAAACTAATAATAAGAGAAACGACTGGAACTTTTACGCTTTCCATTACCACAGCAATAACATTAGTATTAATAGTAGAAGTAACAACAGTCGTAGCAGAGTAGCGGCATTAGTAGCACTTGATGCGTTACTAAAAATTTGAGGATGATAGTAATGCTCATCTTGCCGTAGTCATTGCTACAATTTTAATTTTTCTCGTCTTTTCAGCTTCTAGTCGTTATTCATGTTCCTGGTCCCGAAGTTAAACAAAGAATCAAGACTCATAACAAAGACTCAAGACTCATAACAATGTCCCAGGACTCATAACAAAGATCCAAGACTCATACCAATGACCCAAGACTCACAACAAAGACCCAAAACACATAATAAAGACTCAAAACTCATAACAAAGACTCAAGACTCATAACAAAGACTCAAGACTCATAACAAAGACTCAAGACTCATAACAAAGACTCAAGTCTCGTAACAATGACACAAAACTCGTAACAAAGACTCAAGTCAGAATTATGAAGTCTGACTGGCATGCGTCCAATCACTGACAAATCAAATTTCCGTTTTTAAAAATGAATGTGGTTGTGATTTGTTTTTTCTTACTATAATTTCGAGACTTTTTGTCACATTGAAAAAGAAAACGTTCTCTTACTGCAGCTGGTCATGACTGCTTGCAGCTTGATATTCCGGGCTGAACCACTGAAAAATAAATTTAATCAACTTAAGAACTCTCTCTCTCTCTCTCTCTCTCTCTCTCTCTCTCTCTCTCTCTCTCTCTCTCCACTTAACCGTTTAGTTCTCAGAAGTTTGTTAAAATTGTAAAACAAGTCCGTCAGTGAAGTAGCGTGTTGTAAACTTTGATCATTATACACATGTATGATTTGAACAATGGCTTTATATTCTTATCATTTATTTATACAAGTATATTAGCAAAACAATATGCATATGTGTTTATTTTAATGTTAATGCAAATAACCGAGTAGTCGGAGTGCTCGCTGATAGTTATCTCTCTAAACAATGTACAAACATGTCTTAATTCAACGTGAACGCGAATAACCGAGAATTCGCTGATAGTTAACACTGATGGATGAAGAATGCGGGGCAAATCCAGATAAGAACCACCAAACGACGAGAATATGCTGGCAGCTTTCTCACTTAGTAATTAGTATATCGTGGCCCGAGTGAGTCGCAGGACACGCTACTCTGTGTGCTGTATATCAGATCATTTGGCATTTATTCCATTCAAAGAAACCAAAACAGTGTGACATCTCCCACACAATATGTTTGTTTCAGAGTTAACTCAGTTTGAAGCGGAATTAAAAAGTTCACTTTAGGATATTAAATTTAAAAAACTTAATTTCATTTTCAGTTCCGTTTGCAATCCTGGCCATCTTGGCACCATTATTATAAGGTGTTATCTCTGAATTTGCTCGTCTACTCTGAATTTTATTTGAATGATATAAAGTTCTTTTTTGTAACTTCTTTCTTTGGGGGTTTTGATAAGAGACTCGTTTGTGTTTAAAATAATTTGAACCATTATTGTTGAACTATTTTGTAGGTATCTTTCCAAGGCCCTTTCAATGAGGTGTTTCAATATCGGTAATTTTCTAAAATCGCCTCTGTGTCAAATTGCAATGCGTCTTGTAGTAATGTTTGAAACATACACTCATGTCAATCAAATGAGTATTTACCAAAGCACCCTGTCTCTCTTTTGATTGGGTACCCAGAAAATATACGGTACAACCTATATCTCCCGTGGACCTCAGAGAATTAGGGAACAAAAAAGAAGACGCAATATGAAGGGGGCACAAAATTAACCAAATAAGTATGAGGTCTGTACCCAAACATGAACAGACTGGTCGATAATAAATATTGAAAAAGTCAATAAAACAGCATCAGGCATAGCCACCCCAAACAATGGGCATCTCGTTCATGGATAGGGGCACAGCGTAGATTTCAAGATGATAATAACATAGATAAATCGCATCAAAATGACCCAAAAAACTGCAACAGTAATTCTGACCGACTCGCAGTGTCCTCCAGACCTTGGCACCAATTAAAGAGTAGACTTAACATGACAAATAGCGCAAGATTCCTACTCAAACAAATCGGACAAGCCAATAAAAAGTAACACTTATATAAATCCCTTCCCACATACAAATACAGGGAAACAAAAATCGGGACGCACACACAAGAATCAATCTCGATGACCCCATAGCAAAGAAAGATCGTCATGAACGTCTCAGAAACAAATGGCATCATCCGGAACAAATTTAATCCAAAATGACAGCACATTAGGACAAGTCGACTACGAGTAGACAACTGTACAGAAAATGCACAACTTCTGAGTAGTCGAATCGGATTTGACTCTCTTATCTTTGGCGGTAGTTTAGAGACCGCCCTGCACAAAATAGGAAACTGGGCAATAAATAAACTTGACGACGTCCGTGTGAAAGGTGACAGCAGTGGTCGGAGGAAGGCGGACAAAGGCATTCTGGGTGCCTCTGCTTTCTATGGCTTCATTTGGTGATATGATAATAGCGGTTAATCTAACAAATTAAAAGACGCAAACACAAACGAATGCAAATTAACCAAATGCGCATGCCAGTAGGCAACAAAAGACCATTATCCAATGGCGAATTTGATTTTGATCGTGTACATTAACTTGTGCTCATTGTTTTAGTCTGAATGTAATTAAAAAAAAAAAAATTTAAAGTACATATATATATATGTTCAATAGATTTTCCGTTATTTCGCAAAGAAAATACAGGCAATCCAGTAGCAACTGTGGGAGCAATAGCGGTAGTGGTGGTAGCGTTTACAATGATCATGACTGCGTCGGACATTTTTTTTAAACCAATGGAGAAAATATATTACCTGTTGCTCGTAGTTGTGTCCTCCTTGTTGACTTTGGCGCACTGATTGCTCGCTGTTGTAATACCTTTGGGGTTTGAGTGATAGATTGAAAGAACATTAGTCTATGTCCGTAAAGTGAAGCATATACAAATATAGATATTATCATACATATAATTACAAAAGTTTAAATATTTATTGTCGGTATATCTCTTTTTTTCACGAAAATACTGGTGCCAAATCTTCATATTTAGCTAATTATTTCTTCAAGATACGACAATAAAGTAGGCGAACATTCTTAATTTATTTTTTTTATCTGATATATAAAAAGAGAGATGCGCGTTTTAATGAATACATCATTTTGTCTGCATTTAAAATCCACTCAGAACTGAAAGGTCTCTCAGTTTCCTGGCTATAACACATTACCGCGCGTGAGAGAAAGTGGCATTGCATACTTCAAGCCGCAAGTAAAACTTTCAAAACGAGAAAAAGTAGAAAAAAAGAAGTGGAAAATATGCTGAAAAAAAGATCTTTGTTACCTTTGTCCATTTTTTCTTTTTTAATTTCAAAGTCAACGGACGGAAGTGGATATTTATGTATATATTTTACTTCATAATCTTCCATTACTCGTTATATTTAAATCGTAAGACAATGCAGTGGGTATCATTACGCTAGTTACTGGCTGATGAAAACAATACCTCATGTATCCCACAAGACTGATTCTTAACAAAGCTACCATAAACTATGGCATTAATCTATGTTCCATCTTGACAAAAAGATTTCTTACATACCAGTATATTCAAAAGAATGCCATTCAGGATAATACATATTGTATCAACCTCAACATACATACATACATACATACATACATACATACATACATACATACATACATACATACATACATACATACATACATACATACATACATACATACATACATATATACATACATACATACATACATGTATACATACATACACTGGTTCCAATTATATGCATTTAAAAATGGAAAGTAAACTATCAGTATACCATAATAATGAGAATTTTGGTAAGTACCTTAAAAATTCGATGATTCTACTTGTACTGGTAAACTCAGCACCCTTTTGTTATATGTAAAGTGTAAAAGACATTACAAGAAGCCATACACAACAATAGGGTATACACCTAGGATATACATATTTACCTACATGTATTTACCTATTAATCTAGTCAAGACAAATGAAAACGAACATTTAATGTAGGCGCTTGGCAGCGCTAACTGAAGGTTAAAGCCAAGCAAAGAATTGTGACTACTGATGTGGCATCAGTCCATTATCAATGTTCAAAAAAAGTCATCTGCTATATCCAAGTTTTACGAATCAATCGGGCCATCGACAGACTCCTACGCCCAGAAAAAGCGATCTTCAGAAAAACAAAGAGGCAGCGCAGACCAAATATGTTTTGAGGAACATAATGGAACAATGCATCGGGTGCACGGTCCAAAGTATATCATGCATTATCTACTTCTCTTAGGCTTTTGACAGTGCAGACCGTAACAGCTTGTTGGACAATCTAAAATCCTGTGGCATTCTTGAGAAGATAATCAAGCTGATAAAATTGTTTAAAGAAAATCTTTGAGTGCAACGTCATCCTCATCGACGCTGGCCACGGGCGATATTCCGCTAGCTCCTTTCTACTTATGGCTGCTTGTGCCAAGGCTATGGTCATGTTCCAAATAGAACCAATATGATTCAAATAATATATAAGCACCCCTTTTTCCATGTACCATTCTTAAAGTACACAGTGGTAATTTATATTAATAACCAAACGTATACAGTACAGTTATCCGCACCTTAATTGGGGAGGGGGTGGTACTTTTAGCATGAGGGTATAAAATAAAATACTTAATAAATTATGGTTGCATATAAATATAAGTAATTTTATCTAGCTGTGCTTATATTTCAAAGCGGATTAAAAACGTGAAATAAAAAAAGGAGAGTCCAACTTATAAAAGATATGTACACTTATTAACTTTCATCACGCTGCTGGCGCAGTTTCTGACAGAAACTATGAGATTCAGTGACCATTAAAAACAGTCAAGTTAAGCAAATATGCATTCCTTTTAACCCAGTTTATGGTCATATAAAAATTTATTTTAAAAAAGTTATTACATACCTTGGATCATGCGGTCCTGCATGTATCGTCGGAGACACGTTATGCTGAAAATTAGAAGGGATGTTCATCATTCTTTTTTTATCTGTTTATTTGTTTGATTAGGATTTTTAACGTAGCTTTAACAATTTTTCAGTCATATCGCTACGATGTCTGCAGTGAGGCAGTTTATAGTGATGTCTAGCACTGAGACATCATGCCGCAGACATGTAGCATGATGTCTCACCCAGTCACATTATCCTGACACCAGGCCGACCAGTCCTAACACTAACCTCTTAATGCTGAGCGTCAAGCGAGGCAACTGTTAGTACCTTTTTTGTAAGTCTTTGGTATGACTCGGCCGGGGATCGAACCGACGACCTCCCGCTTCCGGGGCGGACGCTCTAACCACTAGGCCACCGAAGCGGTTATCTTTGTATCTATATAGATCAAATCTCAAGCAAAATATTAATTAGTCAGACTTAACACACATGCATTAAGTTATTAATTAATGAATTAATGAAATTTCAATCTGCATGCAAGAATGTGTAAACTGCAGTCATAAAAAGTTTACATCATGCATGAGTAGACAGTAAACGATGACGACGACGATGATGACGACGATGACCATGACCATGATGATGATGATGATGACGACGACGACGAAGATGATGATGATGATAATGATTAAATCATTACGAAGTTAACTTACGAGAAACGGCATTAATTAATTGAAAATTAAAATACCATTCTGGTTGAATTTTCCTTCACAGGCAATCTAGATGTCTTCTGTCCCATGAAGTGTCTTGAGTTCGAAATCTAGGTAAATGTGAGATATGTCATCCAGTCTAGTGACCGACCACTTGAATTTCAGGGTTGGCTTTAGAGTGGGGACCTGTGATATTTTTTTTACTTCCAGCCTTCTAAAAAAAAATAGGAAACAAATATAGGCTTTGCTCTGATTTCTTGATAAAAGAACCGAAAATAAATATTCTGGTCAGAAATAAATCGGTGTTCTCTCCCACCCACCCCCATGCACACAATAAAAAGCACTTAATGGATAGGATGTATCTGTGGTCTTGGACAAGACAATATACAGCTCTGTGTGTGTGTGTGTGTGTGTGTGTGTACAAAGATATTGCCGAAACTTGATCAGGTCTTTTGATATATACTCTCTCTCTCTCTCTCTCTCTCTCTCTCTCTCTCTCTCTCTCTCTCTCTCTCTCTCTCTCTCTCTCTCTCTCAGTCGAGCCTCACACTAAAGGGAAACCATCACAAAATAATGCAAAGTACAAATAAATTTCAAACAAATCCAAGTTTCTTTTCAAACATACAAGTTCTTAGAACGTATCGTGGTATTAGAGCAAATGTTTAAGAGAAACAAATAGCAAGTGCCAAGTGGCTGGGCGAGATTTTAACTAAATGGAATTAGAAAGGGTATTAATGCCACAAACCGTTAAAATATAACTTACCAAAGCTAAAGTGGTGACAAATATTTGATTCAATTCTCGTTCTCCATGTAATCGACCGACATGGGTAAGTTTTGATTTACTTCCTTGTCAGCTACTCCGGCTATGTTTGTACATGTCAACTTAGAAAATGTGTCTACCTTATCTACCCACTTACATGAATACGGTTGTGATGCTTTAATTCAATTGGACACTATTATACGTAACCCAACCCACCCAAAACTTAATGCCAATATTATGCTAATCCCTTTTTTTTCTACTTCATCAAACGAACGAAGGAAAGAAAATATGTATAGACCAAACAAGCTAACAGATGTGTTCTGATTTAACCTAATATTTTGCATGTACAAACTAGTTTTACCTTGGTGTGTATTAAGCTCATGTGTTATCTTGTGTTATTTGATGAACAACTGTTGACATGCCCAATTTTCCAAGTAAAGGTTGATAAATACTAGAACACACAAACTAGAATGTATGGTTATACACCGTGTTATCTAGATTGAATAGTATGTTAGTTTTCATTTAAACTTGTTAGACCAGTTTGCAGACAAGATTTATTATATATGCATTTATATATGCGCTGCCTTGGATGAGTAGTATTAGAATGTAGTATGTATGTACCGTGAAGGTAAATAGTCATTTAATGAGGAAGATAACTCCGTGGTGCACCTTGGTTGACTTGTCCTGGTGAACTTTATTAGATGTGGAGATTTGTTAAATAGGTGTTAACTGGCAGGTTTGGGACGGAGAATATCCCCTGAGTTTGTTCAAGGTACAACGCTGTAACTAAAAATGAAAAAAGGGACGCTAAGCGACATTTGCATTAATTCATTTTTGTTCTGGGCTTGTTCTTTGGAGGGGGAGAGAGAGAGAAAGAAGAACGGGAGGTTCATCAATGTTCAATGCACTATCCTATTTCATTTATTTTATAAATGTAAAATAGCCTGTTTTACTTCAAATCGTGATTCTCTCTCTCTCTCTCTCTCTCTCTCTCTCTCTCTCTCTCTCTCTCTCTCTCTCTCTCTCTCTCTATATATATATATATATATATATATATATATATATATATATATATATATATATAGAAAGGGTATTAATGCCACAAACAGTTAATATATATATATATATATATATATATATATATATATATATATATATATATATATATATATATATATATATTGTTGGTTTGACTCCGCTTGCTAAGTTTAAGGGGGATGTCCACTGTTCACGTCTATTGTGCACGCGCGCTGGTGGCTGATAAGCCCAATAAGTGTGACAGGCACGTTCGTCCATAGAGGCTGCAGAGCAATGTCTGGGTTGTGGTGGTGCTGCCGATGATCGTTCCCGGTTTTTCATATTCGCCAGCATTTTTCTCCAAGCTGGCCCGCCTGTTTTTGTTTAAAAGTGGTAGTGGCATGGTGAACTCTACTTCGCCAGCTTTCACATTCAGAAGCTTGTGATGCCCATTGGCGGTGATCGATGCCATAGGTGGTGTTAGTTTTTTCAAGGACTCTTTATATCTCTTTCGAGGTGCCCCTCTATCACGGTGACCAGTGGATTGCTCACCAAACAGTGATCTTTGGCAGGCGATGATCCTCCTTCCATGGCACGTGCCCTGTCCATCGTAGCTGTATCTTCATGAGAATTGCCTAACGCTGGTGATCCCTGCTTGTTTGAGGACTTCAGTGTTGGTGACGAAGTCACTCAAGTGGAAGTTGAGGATGGCCCAGAAGCAGCGCTGATGGAAGCGTTCATGGAGGAGGAGTTGGCGGCTGCAGGTGACCCATGATTCAGCGCCATACAGGACGGTGGTCAGTACGACAGATCGGAAGACGCTGATCTGTATACCTCTCTCGAGACTGGCGTTATACCACAATCGTTTTCAGAATTATGCCGAAGGCGCTTTTACCTTGGCCAGTCTGTTGTATATTTCTTTGTCGATCGTGGCATCAGATGATATTACACAGCCCAGGTAGCTGAACTGGTAGACTACATTCAGATCTCTCTGGTCCATGAAGATTCTTGGTGGCCGGTACACTTCATTGGGTGCAAGCTAGTGAAGTAGCTCAGTTTTTTACGCTGACCTCAAGACCAAAGAGCTGGCAAGCTTCTGCAAAGCAGGATTTTATGTGCTGTAAGGCGGCTTCCGTGCGGGCAACAAGGGTGGCGGTGTCTGTAAAGAGACGTTCTTTAATCAGTTTTTGCCTTAAGTTGAAGAGGTTGTTATCGTACAAAAATCGGATATAGATGTCATCTCCGTTATCAAGGTATTTTGTTGCTTTTTGTAGCATTATGCTCAAGAAGATTGAGATCAGTGTGGGAGCTTAAACGCAGCCCTGTTTTACGCCATTTACAATGGGGAAGATCTGTGGTAGGTCATTATTGCTTTTGACCTAACCAAGTTGCCATTCAGGTAGTTAGATTACCATGGTAAGGACATTTGTAGGACAGCCGAGCTTTTCAGGGATTTTCCACAGTTCAGTTCTGCTTACTGTGTCAAATGCCTTCGTCAGGTCTACAAATGTGACGAATAGTCAGTCCTTTGTTTTGTTGTCGACATTTCTTCTGTCTCAGGACGAACACCAAGCCAGTTGTGCCCCTAGTGGCTCTGAAGCATTATTGACTCTTTGGAGAATTGTTTTTCTGCAATGGTGGGCACCAGTCTGTTCAGCAACACTCTAGCAAGGATTTTGCTTTCAATGGAGAGCAGAGTTATCCCAAGGTTGTTTGGGCAGTCAGACTTGTCCCCCTTGTTTTTGTACAAGGGGATGATGACTGATTCTCATAGGTCTTGTGGAAGTTTTTCTCGCTCCTAGCAGCAAACGAAGAACTCGTGAAGTCTGGTGTGTAATGATGAGCCTCCACTATTCCATATCTCTAATAGGATACCGTTTTTTCTAGTAACCTTTCCAGTCTTCAGCTTGTTCTGTGGCTTTTACAGTCTCTTGCAGTGTGGGTTACTCATCAAGTTCCATCTTTGGTGGCTGTTGTGAGATTCAATCAATAGCTGCCTCCTGTACTGTAAGGCTAATGCTGAAGAATGTGATTAAGTACTCTGACCAACGGTTTGGGATAGATCACCTTTCGGTGAGTAGCTCTTGGCCATCTGCACTCCGTAGGGGGTTCTGTATTTGAAAGGAAGGACCAAACACTGCTTTCAACAGTTCATATAACCCCTTGTAGTTTAGTGTCTGCATACAGCTGGGTTCTTTCTGCAAGCATTTTCACCATTCATTTTGTATGTATCGGAGCCTGCACTGGAAAGAGCTGCAGGTAAGGCAGAAGGCTGCTTTCCTCTTGGGACAGTCTGATTTGGTCGAGGTGAGATTGGTACGCTCATCATTTTTGGCATGCAGTTCTTGGATTTCTTGGTTGTTGTCATCAAAATAGTCTTTGTTTTTCTTAGTGGTGAATCCAAGGATTTCTTTTGAGGTTTGCATAATGGCAGCATTTGTGTGATTCCAAGTCTCTTTCGAAGGTAGATCTGACAGAAAATTAGGTTCTTCAAGTCTAGACTACAGGTTCTCTTAAAAATCTGCCTTGATGTCAGCACACAAAAAGTTTAAAATCTGGAGATTCCTTCTCCAGGTACCTCTTTGTCTAGGCCTGGGCTTGAAGTGGATGTCGAGCTTGCATCTGACAAGACAAAGAGCATCACTCTGGTATGAAAGACATATGTTAAGTCCCACTGGCGTGCTATGGTGTAATCTATTAGGTGCCAGTGTTTTGAGCTAGGTTGCATCCATGTCGTTTTCAGAATGTCTTTCTGCTGAAATACAGTGTTTGTTATGGTGAGCTATAATTCTGCGCAAAATTCAAGAAGCAGGCGCCCATTGTCATTTCAGCCACCCACGCCATGTTTCCCAAGAACGGCTATCCAAGCTTTTGAATCTACACCCACTCTGTCATTTAAATCTCCGAGGATGATAATTTTGTCGAGCTCTGTGACGCTCTTGAGAAGTCTGCACAAGTCAGTGTAGAATTTATCAATTTCAGAAGGATCTGACACAAGTGCTGTAGCATATACACTGAAGAGCTAATGTGACCAGTGGGAAGGTTTGTTAACTTGGTGACGATCGGATCCTTGGCCATGAAACTGACTCCCAAAAGTCGTTTCTCGGTCTTTGGTCTTTCTGACCAGTACTGGTTGTAACCAGCGCCAAGTTCTCTCAGACTTCCCTCCTCTTCAAATTCATTTCAATGAACAAATAATTCCAGATTTATCTAAACTTTTGCTTTCTTTGTTTTCTATTACAAAATTCTCTCAATACATTCAGCTTAATAACAGGCATGACGGCTTAATAATAGACAACGTAACAAACAGATAAATAATAGTAAACATAACCAACAGCTTAACTGTAAATTTTCCAAAGATGCATGCTTGCTGGAATTCAAAGATCCAAGTTTAAATATATATCAATTGGTGTTATTTTTTTAGGTGTTTGCATACCAGATCTCTTAATTTTACTTCATTATCTTTAATTTTTTCAAATTTGTCTACTTCTGATGTTATATGCTGTTTTAATTGCATCCCAAATAGAAGAATGCCTCATTCCGAAAGTCAAAGATTCGTACCTGTCTTTTGTTTGAACAGCAATGCTTGTTGGTTTAAAAAAAACACAGGTACGCAAGAATGTTAAATATTATATTAAGTAACATTAATTGCCATGGTAATAATACAAACAACTCTATGATCATTTGTATGGTCTTAAAATCTCACAAACATAATAGTAGGGTCTTTCACCATTTTTGATTCATGTCGATAAAAGTCATGTGTGCAGAATTCTGAATACCTAGCATCACAGAAGCCTTTGGACTCTGAGGGGGAATCAAGATTTCATGGGTCTTATTTACAATAACATTTTTTTTCCTAATATATTCTCGTTTGCTCTTTGCTTCTTCCAAAAATACATTATTAACTTTAGCACAGGTGTTAAGCTTGACACAACTTAATTTAGCAATCTGAGTGAGGGGGATACACTTCATAGTCTCAGTGATCTAATGTTATAACCTCAGGATATGGTCTTATCACCTATTTCTAAGAACACATTAGTAAAATATATAACTTCATAATTGGTTTGGGTTTTCTTATCAGTTTGAATTGAGGTCATGTACACAAGTTTCCAAATAATCATGGTTACAAACACCAACTGAACACCTTTTATATATTGCTATAGACTCTCTTTCAATGGGAAAATAGTGCTTATTTTTGAATTTTAGAAAAAAGCAAAATACGTTACATCTAGGTATGCTATTGTATAATTATAGTGAATTTTGTAGAGAATTTTCATTTTATGTTTGCAAATATTATGAATCAACTCAAGACCAGATTATTTCAAAGGTGACACTTGCTATAAACCAATTTGATTTATCTGCTCTCAGTAAATACCATCTATGATGTTGAAATCACATTCAATTTTTGCTACTCTGCTCATCTTTACCGCACTGCTGATGACATGTTCTTGCACACAGCTCATGCACATGCATTCTTTATCATGCCACCACTCACAGAAATAGCAAAAGTACTTTTAATTTACACCAATTTTGATTCAAGTCAGAACCTCAGGAATACATATATAATATCAATAAAGCATGTCCAGTGTGTTTAATTACAACATTTTTATAAATAGATTATCCTTTCTTGTTCTACTTAGCCTTCAAGGCTACAAGTTTTGCTTACTTTTGGCAAAATACTATACACATATATGGCTGGTAAGTTGGTAATAAACGTAGAGTACTATGGTGTTACTCTATAAATGTGCATTGAGTGTTGTAAGACTGTTAGATTGGTAATTAAGTTGAGTACTATGGTGCATTGAGTGTTGTAAGACTGTTAGATTGATAATGTAAGTTGAGTACTATGGTACATTATAAATGTGCACTGAGTGTTGTAAGAATGTTAGATTGGTAATGCAAGTTGAGTACTATGGTGCATTGAGTGTTGTAAGACTGTTAGACTGATAATGTAAGTTGATTACTATGGTACTTGATAAATGTGCATTGAGAGTAGTAAGACTGTTAGACTGGTAATATAAGTTGAGTACTAGGAGTACCATTATACACATGTTTGTGGGTTGCAAGACTTAAAAGTTGTTAATCAAAGTTCAGTACTAATATATGTATATCATTACTACTCAAATAAAAGTCAAAAAGTCACAAAAGCAATGTAATGTCATTTTTTAGAATTTGATTATACATACCCTAATATGGCAATCATGGAGTCAGACTTTATTTGAATCATCAAAGATTCGTATTCTTGGAAGGCCATTAATTTCATGCCCCAAGAAATGAATATAGCTAAATTAATGTTAAATTATGTGGATACATTTTGATGATGTCAACCTACAGGTGTGTTCTATTACAAATCAGAATGCATGCTGCGCACTGTGATGTCTAATTAAAGGAGACACATGCATAAAATAAATTTGTAATGCCATGTCATCTGTTATGAGAAATAAGACCGCTCTGCTAACAACAGATCAGTACCTGGATACCATTGTAGAAGTCCACAGCAATCACAATTTCCATCTGGAAGTTTTAGACAACATTTAAGGTGAAGAGCATTCAATAACTGAATAGACTTTGGTTAAGCTATATTGCTATTACATTTTTGAACAAGAACTAATAATTTAGTATAAAGAAATGTGACTACATGACCACAGTGACATTCTTTGTACACATATTATGCATTTATAAGTTGTAAAACATAGGCTTGTAACAAAGGATTAGTACTTGTGAACAAAAGAAATAAAGAAAAGTATTCTGTGGAAAACGCGAGAAATATAAACTTAACTGACTATTTATATTGTAAATAAAGGGAGTAAACTCTTGTAGTAAAAGCAAATGTTGAGCTCCTTTCTATGTTCTTGTGTATATTCATTTATCAGTTAAGCTCAGTCAATAAACTGTCAACACACAAGCAACTTGTTTGAGAGAAACCAAACTGCATGATAAAATTTGTCATGTCTCAATTCATACCAGGACAAAACTGACACTGACAGAGACAGTCGAAAAATGTTTTATTGAAAAATGATATTTACACATTTCACATATTGCACCATTAGAAATTCACAGAGAGTTTATGATCATCAATTACATGTAGAATATATCCATATGAAGACATCTCTCATCCATTATGCAGTTGCTTCTTAATGAAAAAAACCTGAATGGACATCATATATTGATAGAATTTCAAAATACAATTCCTTAATAAGCTAGCACTTACAAAATTACACACTCTCCCTCCTCTCTCGCCCCCCCCCCCCCAGCTCTCTTTCTCACCTCATGTATACACTGTTTGGCATGATAATTTGTCCTGAAACTACCATTGTACAAAACAACAAAAAACTGACATTAATGATTAACAATGTTTCAGTCATATCGCCATAATGTTGCAGTGCAGTGTTTAATAGTGATGTACAACACTGGGCATCATGCTGCAAATATGCAGCATCAAATATCACAGTGTCACATTATCTTGACACCAGGCCAACCAGTGCAAACACTAATCTCTTAATGCTAAGCAACAAGCAAGGCAGGTGTTAGTACCATTTTTATAAGTCTTTGGTATGACTCGACCAAAGTTCGAACCCACGACCTCTTGCATCCAAGGCAGACACTCTAACCACTAGGCCACCAAAGCAGTCTCCTCATTCAGAACTAAAAATTGGGGTACGCATATCAAATTTTGCAAACTTCTCTTCAACAACAAAAATTTTGGATACAATAAAATAAGGGGAAAATTGCAGAAATGTATTGATTAGTGGTCAGACATGAAAGAAATAAAATGATAAAATGTTGAAATAGACTCATTTATCAAATCACTCATCTCAAAGAAATATATAATCAGTGTGGAGAAAAGCATTTTACTAACATCTCATATCAGTCCATATGGGTGTGAGTTTCAGATCAAACAATGCAGCTATGTGAGAAAGCTTGCCAGTAGCTTCTCTTGGGTCAGTGGTTCTTCTCAGAAATTTCGCCATGTTCTTCCTCCACCAAATATATTGACCACCATGTAGAGCATATATATATATATTATATATATATATATATATATTATATATATATATATATATATATATATATATATATATATATATATATATATATATATATATATTGTGCTAAACAATGGCATCAATACATAATTAAAAATAACAAAACCCACCAAAAGAAAAACAAAAATGAAAAAAAACAAAAATACAATATGAAAGGTGAAAAATCTTTATACTTCTTCCATCACGTAATCAATTTTCTCCACGACACGCTTGCACCCAGTAGTTGAAAATATCCCTGCCCCCTCTGGGTAAAAAGTCAATTCTTCTAATATCTCTGAGACCTTGAACTCCGGAATCTCAGACCGTTTCTTGTAGTATCCACCAGCTATCAGGCCATCCCTAATGCATTCTTTCACATGTTTCCTTTCCAGAGGAAGGAAGGGAATATATGCTGTGATCATATGCTTGGTTATCAACTCACTGTGCCAAAGTCCACCTGAATTTGAAAAAAAGTCAGTCATGTGACAATGCTATTCAATAACCTTTGAACAATCATGTTCACTCTTTAAGTAGAGGATCTACAGCAGATGTTTCATGTGACTGGTTGCCACACATACACTTTTTATTGCATGAGATTGGTTGCCACCCATTAGTTTGTATTACAAGAGACTGGTTACCAAACATTATACTCTTTTTATTGTTTCTGTAAAGTAATTTTGGTGGTACCAAAATATAAAAAAAGCATGAAATGTAAGGAATATTTTATCTGATTACATAGCAAAAAATATTACATAAAATCAAGAATAAATATGCATAGTGCAGCAAATGGTAGACACCTCGGTATATATGTCTATTTCTCCCCTAAAAATAAATAATTAGACTTATATATGTTTTTTTGTTGTTGTTTTCTTAAAATACACATACAGCTATTCATGTTAATCGTTGCAATGACCAATCTAATTAGAATTACAGCACAAGATAAACATAACTGAAAATATGATTTTATCTATCAGATAAATGATATATTTGTTTCATATTGAAAAGATGTGTTCACAATTGCTGCACTTTGTCATGGCCTTTGACCTAGAACCTGATATGGATAGAACATCACTGATCTAATTTCAGATACCATCAAGATATATTGACAAGCTTTAGTACAGCTCACATAAATTTTTGTTTCACCATGCAATCCAAATGGGAAAGGAAGCTAGCGAATATGCTAGGAAAAACCCTTGACATTGCCACATTGTATGGGTGTAAATACATATCCATGATATGTAATTTTGTCAATCTATCATTTACCCAAAGAAATTCCACAACAACAAAAAAGTGACATATTTTTCACTGTAAATCATTATACTGACATAAACTTCAAATCTGTGAGCAAACCCATTTAATAAAGCTGTACCAATTAATCGGCCATACTCATAATCGGGCCAATTATTAGAACAATCGGTATCAGCAGAAATAATCAGTGCCGATGTAAACAAATTTTGAAAATAAAAAAATTTCCAAACTATAAATTCAATCATAACATTCATCTTGACATGGCTTGAATTTTAAATCAGAATTAACTAGTAGAAATTAAGGAATAAATATTTGATTTGGGGGTTAACTGAAAGACAATATATTCTTAAGAGTAAATACTTTTTAATACACTTGCTGTAAACTACTGCTGATTGCACACAACAAATTAAAGCAGTCCTTTAATGCATAAATTAAAAGCAGTGTGGAAAATACCAGAATTTATAAAGTTTGCTTATTTATTTTCTCATCTCAACCATATTTGTGAGTGGTCATAAGAAACAATTCACCATTATTTATTTTTGACTTGGTTTATATTATTTTTTAAAAATTTAATATAAATACAATTTGTACGACTTCAACTGGCTATGTATGCTTTTATCGTAGTCTACCATAAAATTAGCTGGCATCATGATTTTGTTACCTGGTGCTTTTTTTGGTAAGCATTTGTTAATTATATGGTCACAATTGTTCACTTGGCTTCAGTGCATCAGGTAGTAAAAACATTATAATTCAGCTAACTTTCTCACGCAGACCAGACGAATTAAATGGTATAACAATAAGATGTTGTAATTAAGGAACACAATAACAAACTGATCTACATGTCAATGACATCAGAGGTGACTGTAATAGTCAACTGATATCAACAATACATCATTTATAGTGTTGCTGTAGGAAAACAAACCTAACATCGATATGAAAGTCACATAATTTTTTTAGCAAATGAAAAAAAAAACTTCCCAAAATATCTTTGTGAAAACAATGACCAACAATCTGTAAATGTTGCTGCAATTTGAAGAAAACAGATTTCAAAATGCAGAGAGCACGTCAATGTAGTAGTCACATGACACCAACAAAGCCATTGCTGACACGTGCTCGGTACTTTCTCGACCTGATGTGATACCAACAGGTTTCTGGTCATTGTTCTCAGAATATTATGTTGAGAATTAAGTATGCATTATATTTATTTAAAAAGATAAAGTGACTTCTATATAATGTCTAAATTCTATATACAACAACTCTAGAAATTTTTTTATTATCGATATCATATGCCTATATGACCTGTTGATAGCATGTCTAACCCTTAATGAAAATTTTTTATAAATTAAATATTTAAAATAATTGAGAACTGGGGAATATGTGAAATTTTTTCATGCCATGTGAATTCGTGAATGACTAAAAAAGTGAATTTTATGCCAAAATTGTGAGGGTTGGCAGCTATGATTCCATACCATCCCTTCTATGATATGTAATGTGGATTTTGGCACTGACATGGAAAACATTATGATACCAAAAGTAGTTCTTGTTTGGATCCCTCATCTGTGATAACTAATCCCAAGTACTTGAAGCTTGTGACTCTTTCCAGCTTCTGTTCACTGACCTTTATTTCTGTATTGATGCCGTTGGTGTTGTTTGTCATCAGTTGTTTGTTTTTTTTTCAGAGCTAATCTCCATACCATATGCTGTGGAGGTTGTGTCGATGCGCTCAACCAAGTCAGTCAGTTCTTTTTCCTCTCCTGCTAAACCATCAATATCAGCTGTAAAGTGAAGGTTGGTGATTGCTCTTCCTTCGATGTTGACAGTGCCCTTGTGATCATGCAAGGCATCCTTCACGATCCTTTCCAGATAGATGTTAAAGAGTGCAGATGACAGTACATCGCTGTCTGACTCCAATTGTTGTTCCTCTGCTGCCATTGATGAGGACAGCACTGGTGGCTTTGTCATAGAGCTAAGCAACAACCTGAACCAGATTTGAGCTGATGTTGTAC
Organism: Unio pictorum; assembly: GCA_030141615.1. NCBI lineage: Eukaryota > Metazoa > Mollusca > Bivalvia > Unionida > Unionidae > Unio > Unio pictorum. The sequence continues at coordinate 1,311,421 of JARLTB010000378.1, read as the reverse complement.
TTCTTCATACTTGCCCATAAGGTAGCAAGTCAAACCGTATCAAAGGTCTTTGTGAAATCTATAAAGATGTGGTATAGACTCTGATGATGCTGAAAGTATTTCTCGCAAAGAAGTCTGAGATTGAAGACTTGTTCTGTGGTGCTTTTTCCTGCACTTCAGCAATAATTTTCTGATTATCTTGAGCATTACTTTGCTTGGCTGACTGATCAGACTGATTATTCTGTAGTTTTAGCACAGCTGTCGGTTTCCTTTCTTGGTAAGCACGATGACCAAGGATTGAGTCCATGTGGTGGGCCATTCTCTTGTCTGTCTTATCTTGATGCAGATTCTTGTCAGGATAGTAACTATCTCATTTCCTCATACTTAAATGAGCTCTACTGCTATACTGTACTTCTTCACAAAGAATTGGGTTATCAATTTCTTAATTTCTCAATTTCAATAATTTGTATTATTAGGATAATATTTCCCAAGTGGATGAAGACCCATCAAAACAGCAGAGTTTCTTCAAATTCCAGATTTCTGGCTGAACAGATCACACACAATCTACAGCTGTATAATTGTTCTCTGCCAAAGTCAATCATGATATTATATTATAATAAAAGAATTTTGTAAATGTTGCAGTAAAAATCATTTTTTGTAAAATCATGTGTATTACTTAACAAATACCCATAAAGTAACATGAAAACCTGTTACTTTAAACAATAAAAGCCTCAAATAACAAATGCATCTCATTGATTGAACTGGGCTGCTTATGTTTTCAAATGTAACCATGGCTAATTTTGCATTAAATCCGAGTCAATCTGCATCTACATTGCTTGGGAATAAATAGCGTTTAACCTTTGAGTGTTCATAATAAGATAAGAATGCTAATAAAGCTATTGCAAGATGTTTTAGAAGAGTTGATTGAAATATTCTCTAATTTATTTGGCTCAGGATTAAATTGAATGAGACAAGTTGGAAATTTCCATCCATCCCAGTAAAAGAATATTTACCTACGGCTAAAACACGGTATTGGTGCTGATAAAGGAATTTTCATGTTATATGCATGAAATAGAAAAATTAAACAAGATATGAACCAATTTTAAAGATTGGTAAGCCTGGCATATACCTCTCTTACTTTCCTGAAAATTTCAAGAGGTTAGTGTAACCCATTGTTGAGATATGCATGGAAACAAGCTCTAAAAATGGCCATTTTTGAGCGTTATGTAGTCTCACTCGAAAAAAGCTTGAATATAAAATAGAGAATTCTCTAAATATCATACTGAAATTATGCATTTATTGGTCTGGTTTTATGCGGAATTCTATCCTGCAAATATTGCTTCTTGAATTAAAGAAATCGGTAAAATATTATGGATTTTATAAGCAAAATACCGTCAGTAGAAGTTTTGTTTCAACACTGAAATTCAAACACTAATCTGTTGTTATATGCCAACATTTTGTACAAAATAACATTCATTATAACTTTTATTGACATCTAGAACTCGACTTTATATTATAATAAGTAGTAAAACCATTTAAATCACATGGCTAGCCAAGATATTCAAATGAGAGCTTGTTCTTTGTCAAACTTTCCAGTTCTAAATTTTGTAGTGTCTGTAACCTTTACAAGTTTATATGGCAATAATTTTGTTGTTTCATTATGGAAAAGTATAAATCCTACAAAGGCTCATGTGTATCCATGTGATGTCCAAGTTGGCCAAAATTGGTGGTGCTGTATTGTACCATTAAAAAACAGCAACTCAATAAAACAAAGTTACAAACACTACACAAACAGGTATAAAAATGAAAGATAAAAGTATTGTTCTACTTGTCATTAAAACATTGTTTTTCTCAATAGAAAATTCCATCTTATGTGATGTAATGTTGCATCATCTATTTACCTCTGCAGCCAAGAGCAAAACAGTGATGCAATAACTCTCTTGATTGAATATTGCATCATTCTTGCAGCACTGTCTGTTTGAGTAATTTACTACAAGACAATGTAACCTGAATTTCTTATCCTAGAAGAAGCTGCCTAATTACTTTTTCTGTTCTTTACCATGGTACATCCCTAAGACATGGGAAGACGACAAAAGCAAACCTCTGGGAACAACTCTGGTAAGTTTGTATTGAATTGGTAAACCACACTCTTAAATTGTAGTGTCTGTAACCAATATCCCCTTTTTATACTGTCTATGACTCTATCCCTGTTTTTTTTTTTTAAATGAAGCCAAATTATGTTTCCTATTACAGTATTGATGTGTAAAGCTAAATTTTGACATATTGTCTGTCTGCAATTTGTAATATTTTGGTATATTTATAGTTTCTTTCATCTAGATTTCTGATAACAGGCAACATTTTCAGTGATTTCTTATAATATGCAATTGAAACTGAGTATTTTTGCACTCCATATCATTAGACTAGTAAATTCAAACAGAAATATTATGAGAATTCAATGAGCTCAGACTTAGTATTGGATACATTGCTGATATTGTCAAATGGTTACAGACACTACTAGACATGTGAATTGACCCGACTGTTGTTTACATTATTAAGGAAAGTGTGCAATCATTGTAAATGCTAGAACATTGAATAATCATCAGGTTTTATGCTATTTCTTTTTCAATCAGATACTTTTCTTTAAGAATCTACAGGTTATTCCAGTTTGCTTATGTATGAAAGCATATTGCGTACTCATTACAAGTATGTTTTGTAAAGTCTAAATTTCATCCGTATACATAGAGGAACAAAAATGAGAATGAAGTTGTTTGTTTTTAGGAAGCAAAGATAAGCCAGAAGAAGATGAACAGAAGATTAAAGCTAGAAGGGAGAAGACGAGGCTAAAGGTACAAGCCTGGAGAAAAAAACAGAGTGAAAATAAGGCGAAACATGAGGAGCTAAAAAGGGTTGATAGAGAAAGAAGAAAAGATGCAAGACTACTAAAAAAACAGCAATCACTTTCCGATTCAAATCTTCAACAAGAATTAAGAAGGAAAAAACGTGAAGAAATGAAAAGGTATCGCCAGAAAAAGAAAGAAAAAGCAGCCCTGGCATTATCAGTTAATAAGAGTGTTGATTTAAGAAGTCCGAAAACTGCTGAATTAAGTAGAAAGAAGATGTGAAAAGAACCCAAGCATGGAGAATGCGTATCAAACTGAATGAAAGTATACAGCAAGAGTGTATCCAGACTGATTGTGAAATAGGAAATACTGGGTCAGCCAGAGATTCACCAATGAATAAAGGTTTAATGTGTAATGTCTGTAACCTTAAGATCAATCACATATGGGTCTGTGTTTGAGTCAGCACCTTGGGTTGAACAATACTTTAGTGACTATGATTTATTGAACATTCATTATACTTCAATATTTTACTCTTACAAACACTATTTAGTATTAAACTTTCAAGTGCTATTTACCAGTTCATAATTTTAACACAAGTATTGGACATATACCTGTTACAATGTGGTTTTATCATTTTATTAACTAATCAACATTCATTTAATGAATAATTCTAGTCAATGTGTTCATGTTGAATTATTTTTAAAGTGAATTTTATGGAGATATGTATGGTTCTGCAGCTGTATTGAAATGCTATAGTTTTGTAGTGTCTGTAACCAATTTTATGGACAATGTACTTCTGACTCTTATGGAAGTTTGCAATACTTTTGGCCAGTATTAATGATTTTGTTTGTTTAAATATTCTTCTTGGTGTTAGATAAATGCCTAAATAAGATTATTCTATGTCTTTTATGTTTGTTATGCAAAAGTTTCATGGTTAGGTTTTTTTCTAAGTGATACCTTTGTCATAGATGTTTTGATTTTGTTATTAAGTTGTTTACCACTTCCAGTTATGTTGTTTACTTTAAATGTTGATATCCTGTTACTGATGTTACTGTGAAAAAAAATAAAGTTTTAAAGTTTTCATGCTGTTTTTCTTGCATGTTATACACCAAGTGTAGTGTCTGTAACTGTTGTTATACCACAGAATTGAAATAATGGTTAAACAAAATTGCATGCATGTTCAAGCTAAATCTAACTTGATCTGACTAGGGGACACCCTAGGGTATATAATGAGCTTCATTGAAATGTTCTATCAAACATTTCAATTTTTTAAGTGAGTGAGACTACTCTCAGCACCAATACCGTGTTTTAGCCGCTAATAAGTTATTAATTTTGTCAGGTGTTATGCTGTATGATTGTTTTAAAAGATACAAATTACCAAAATTATTTATGAGAAAAATAGCATGCCCTATCATCCCATGGAAGTTGTTACTTAGAGACAGACAGAAAACAAAATGATTCTTATTGCCCAGATTATTTTCTTACTTTTCACATTTAGTGCTGGTTTCTGAATAATGAGTTCCATGTCTTTCAGTTTGATATCTTCTCTTTTCTTTCCTTCATTCCAGTAATTCATTGCTTCTTCGGCTATGTCAGCTCCAGCAGTGTTACTGAAACCAAACGGATATAATCAGTGATGAACAGGAAAGACATTAGTAGCTGCAAAACCCAAGCCAACATGTGAATCAGTTGCTGAAATTCTTTATATGTATATACTACTGTGCCAATGAAGTGCCAATACAGATATGACTAAAGCTAATAAGATTTATGACATGTGATAATTTATTATGGTCCATACTTTAAACACTTGACAAACAAGCATACAACTTTTGACAACTTATTCCTCATATGACCTTCAATAATCTGAATTGTTTTTGGCAAGTGAGATAATCATAATAAAGTTCAAATTCTAACTAATACTGTCCAAAGTGGGCAGTTCTAAAATATAACCGTTAATTATGACTTAATTTGCCTTATACTAATTCTAAACAGTTTCTCTTTTTCTCCCAAAATCTAAAAACATGAAAATGATGTTATTTTTTTAAACAAGTAACAGCAAACTGCGAGGTTTTGGGAAAAATCATGAGAAAATAATAAACTCATAAGTCAACTTTTTACTGAAAATTGTATTTCTAAGAAATATGGGTCATTTTACAAGCACAACATAAAATATTTTTTATAAATCTAAGGGTAATCCTGGAACCTCTAGATGTCTGCATTTTATTTACAAATATTGTCTTTTCAAATGTTTTCTAATGTTTTCTTGACATTATCCCCCTTCAGAAATGTATATACTACATGCAGTGTTTATCTGTTTCATACACAATTTTTGTATCTACAGTTATTTGGATTTTAATAATTTGAAAGTATTATCGGTAAATTAAATAGTATGTACCATAAAGTTGAGTGACTGTCCACTTATTTAGTATATTTATTGTTTCAATTTTTCTGTAAGTCCAAACAACCTGAGCTTGTATTATGATTTTGTGTTTTGCTGTATAAACACTTTGTTTGATACAACAAAAGATCTGATTTGATTTCTATTTTTCCACAAGCCAGCTATAATTACCATGTGACAACCATTTAATCAAGTTGTGAAATCGATACTCGTTCAGTACCAAGTAACAGTGGATGGTCATTAGAACCATCTGGGATCTTGCTGCATACATGACTTCTGTTGAGCTACATTCCCTAATAGATTTTGATGACTGCATGATCAATGAATCACTTACAGACTCAAAGTTCAGTCTTCACATAACCACCTGCATATGACAATAAATATGAGCCAGACAATATTTATGATGATTAGATGATAATGAGAGAATTTCAGAACTTCATTTGGTTACTCATATGACGAGGACGAATTCTTGGATTTTGTACCAAATGATGGACAATTAATTCATAGGATACTGTGAATCACAAAAGTGTGGTCTTGATTGTCATCACGTGTAATTCTAATTTTTATGCGTCACTGGAAATAGATTATTCTAGGATGTCGATTTTATATGGATATGTGACCTCTGACAGAACTATTTGATATATCATATAAATATATGCAAGGATTTAAAATGTTATGGATTATGGATTTGTATGGAATTTATGTCACCAAGATGAACATAATGTTGGTTTTCAACTTATCTGGGAAATATTCCACTAAATGATATAATTATATTTTACACTGGTTTGTTTTTATTATTCCCATCATCATCAATCATTATATCCAATTTGGCTTGTGTATTTTTCCAAAGTGCAACTTCTGACTCACTGACAACATGTCACTTTTTCAGAAGAATTAAACTTGCAAAGTACAGTCTGACCTATAGGAGGGTCAAAGTGAAATTAGCTTTATGCATTCTTAAGGGACGGGGGTACATATAGTCAAGATGACTTATGATCAAGTATATATGGTACACTGAAATGAACTAATATAAATAATTTCATGTAAAAACAAATATTTCTAGCTGGACAACCTAGCACTGAAATGTTAAAAGTAATGAATTTAAATAATGATTTCACGTTTTCTATTTCTCCTTTGGTTATCATCTATGTTTTACTTTATCAGTCTTGGCATTTATTCTAAATGCCAAAACTAAAAAAAAATTCTGCATGGTATTTATGTCCCAGTTCGATTTAAAATAGTGACTTTGATGTTGACTGCTACAATACAGCCACATACTCATTGATAAAGTACCATGGTCTGATAAAAAGCATTCCTATAGACTCATTGATGAAGTATCATGTCCTGATAAAAACATTCCCATGTACACACTGATGAAGTACCATGGCCAGATTAAAAGTATTCCCACATACTCATTGATGAAGTACCATGTACTCATAAAAAGTATTCCCATGTACTCATTGATGAAGTATCATGGCAAGATTAAAAGCATTCCCACATACTCATTGATGAAGTACCATGTACTGATAAAAAGCATTCCCACATATTCATTGATGAAGTACCATGTCCTAGTAAAAAACATTCCCACATACTCATTAAGTACCATGTCCTGATTAAAAACATTCCCCTGTACTCACTGATGAAGTACCATGTACTGATAAAAAGCATTCCCACATACTCATTGATGAAGTACCATGTACTGATAAAAAAATATTTCCATGTAGTCACTGATGAAGTACCATATCCTGATAAAAAACATTCCCATGTACTCATTGATGAAGTATCATGGCAAGATTAAAAGCATTCCCACATACTCATTGATGAAGTACCATGTACTGATAAAAAGCATTCCCACATATTCATTGATGAAGTACCATGTCCTAGTAAAAAACATTCCCACATACTCATTAAGTACCATGTCCTGATTAAAAACATTCCCCTGTACTCACTGATGAAGTACCATGTACTGATAAAAAGTATTCCCACATACTCATTGATGAAGTACCATATACTGATAAAAAGCAATTTCCCACATATTCATTGATGAAGTAGCATAATCTGATAAAAAGCATTCCTATAGACTCGTTGATGAAATACCATGGCCTGATTAAAAGCATTCCCATGTACAAATTGATGAAGTACCATGTCCTGATAAAAAGCATTCCCATGTACTCACTGATGAAGTACCATGGCCTGATTAAAAGCATTCTCACATTAAAAAAATCATTCTAATGACATTGCTGTCTTCCCAATAAATCTTCTTGTCCTAAAAATACTATACTGAAGAAGAAAGAAATAAAATTAACACAAGATTGTTAGTACCTAAGGAATAAAAAGATTGCCTTCCTGTAATCAACACCACCTAGGTTCTCATAATAATCCAGGTATGGTTTGATGGTATCTATCAGTCCTGGTGGCATCTTGTCCATCTCATCAAATATGAACATGGTCTTCTCACACTGCTTCACACTGCTCTCAATCATCTCTCTCAATCTGTCCTGCAGGGAAAAATGAACATCTAAAGTAGTTTATGAATGGTCTGTTAGAAGTGTTGACCATTTTGAAAAGAAAAGTCATGTAAATGGGCAAGTAATGAATCTGCCATTTTTAATCTCTTGCTAAAAAGTGCCTGATCAATCAATAGGTACAGTATTTAAATGCTGAATTCTTTCCATTCTGATGTGAACGGGAGTTTCTTGCTTAAACTTTATTTATCCAATATCATTTGTACAAAGAACATATACACATGATGTCCCACCCAGTCACATTATCCTGACACCAGGCCGACCAGTCCTAACACTTACCTCTTAATGGTGAGCGCCAAGCGAGATAGCTGTTAGTACCATTTTTGTAAGTCTTTAGTATGACTCGGCCAGGGATCAAACCAACAACCTCCTGCTTTCGTGGCGGACGCTCTAACCACTAGGCCACCGGAGCGGTTATTATCTTAAGAGTCAGAGATATTCAGATAGAATTCTTTTAAAAGACAAGCTGGTCCATAGCCTGGCAAGTTTCATTTTGGAATGGATTCCAGGTTGAGAATTTAAGATATATTTCCCATTACAGACTTCATGACTTCACTCTTAAATTTGCCCAAATTATTGCACATCTGATTAGCATGCCTTACACCTGGATAGTAGCCAACTTAAGCATTCTGCACATTATGTGCATCTAACATTTCCTTACAGACCGCTCCTGAGGCCCAAATGGTTAGAGCTTCTGCCTTGGAATCACAACGAGCGAGTTTAAACCCCAGCTGATTTTTATCAAAGATTCATAAAAATGGTACAATCAGCTGCCTCACTTGGCACTCAGCATTAACATGCTAGTGTTAGGACTGGTTGGCCTGATGTCAGGATAATGTGACTAGGTGAGGCATGATGCCACATGTCTGCAGCATGATACATCACTATAAACTACCACACTTCAGACATCATTGCAATATGACTGAAAAATTGTTAAAGATATGTTAACTATCCAAATTATACACATACATTTCTTTTCATCCAAACACCACTCAAACAAACAGGTGTGCTGTCTACATTTACAGCCTATGCAGTTATATCATAAAGCCTATGCAGTTACATGTATATCATACATGCACAATAAAATGTTTTGCATCTGAAAATAATACATATTAATGAACAGTTTTATAAAATGCAACATATGAAACTTCTCTTTATCAACAAAGAAGTGAGAAGGTTTTACCTATTATCTCGAATTAGGTAGCTAATAAAGAAAGGAATAATATGAGAATTGAAAATATGGGATGAAAAGAAATGGGCTGCATAGAACAGGTTGTGGCCATTGATGCATGTATAATGCACTGAATTTGGTACAGTGCTTCTCTTTGATAGTAACCTACCTTATATAATGGCACCATTTCCTCATGTGGGAACTCTTTAGTAGCAGAAATTAACTTCACATACTTGCTAGACATTCCCTTTTTGTACATGTTTTCAGCAATAATTCTGGCAACATAATTTTTTCCAGTCCCGGTCCAACCATGAAAAGAAAGAGCCAAGGCCTTAGAAGGGTTTCCTTTGCTGTGACCCTTCAGATGGTTCACTACAGGTTTTACAACCAAATACTGGCCATACAATTTACTATTTAGTTCCTCTGCAAGACCTTAAAAGAAAAGATGCATTTTTGAGTAATACTGTTAACTAGTCCACCTGCACTTGTTCTCCTAAGCAAATCGAGATATGCTCTGCACAACATATTTACCCCCCACCCCCCAGCCACCTCATAGTAATTGTGACATATCCATCTGTTAAATAAAGTAAGCATCTTTTAGGATTGCATATATTGTTGTTGTAGGGTTTAACGCCATTTTGCAGCACACGATAGGCTATACATGGTGGCCAGTATTAATGGTGGAGCATATAGTTTAGTTACAAAATAACTCTTAAAAAATGTCACTAAAATTGTACTCTTTGCATATTAGTTTCCAACAAATACCCTCTCATGTTCCCAGATGTGAGAGCATGAAAATGACACCTCCATGCAGATAATCACTGCAAAGGCAATATAACTACATGGTTTAACAGAATACCTCCCATTTCTTAAGGATATTTATTAACTGACAGACAGATGACCAGACAGAGGGCATCATAATTCTAACACTTTTATTTTTTTTAAATGCATGGGAAAAATAATTTTAATTTTTAAAAACAAATTAGGGTATCACATTACAAAACATTATCATTTCTTGATAATGATAATTTCATTATGGTTATTTGCCAATGTTTAATAGACCTGACATTATTATATCTTCATCCTGTATATACTGATTATACAAAACAACAACTAAATATATTTGCTATGGTAAGTGATTTTCACTAACAGGTGAATAATATTTTAAGTAATGTATAAATAGTACATTAGTTTGTCTTTAAACACAGGTGGTCATTATAGTAGGTCTGACCTGTTTTGAAGTTTGTCATGGTCATACATACAGTCTATTATCCATCTTTTAGTCCATTTTCCTTTTAAACTGATCTGTATCGCTTAGAGAAGATCAGCCAATTTTGTTGGCATGTTTTTTTTAAGTGGGGAGGGGGATAACACCATTTATAAGCACAAGATAGGCAATGCAATGTTGCAAGTATAAATGGTGGATGAAGAACCCATGAAGATCTCAGTAGAGCAGCTTTCTCACATACCCCCATTAAAGGTGAGAGCTTTGAACCACTTAGTCTCCTGAGGCCCCTCAGATCTGTTCTACTTTCCTTAGGCTGAAGTTGGTGAAGTGAATGTTTCAGAAAGGCAAGTGGATGGTGGTAGATTATAATCAAAGGTACAGCATTGTAAGTGAGAATTGAGAGAGGGTCAAAATCAAAATAAAACTGTTCATATTTAGTGATGACCTCATTATCCAATTCATAATATAATTGACTTACCTGATGTTCTCGACCAGAAAATTCAAGTACTCGCAGATGAAACAAAGATCTATCTTTTGTGTAAACAGCAATGGCAATTAATAATCTTCATCTTATTAAACAGTATTAAAAATTGTATTTAAACTATTTAAACTCACATGTGACCCTGCAATAAGTGTAACAATGTATGTACAGTAGTAACAAAATCACTGGTAAATATATACCAATATGAAAACTGAAGGAAGTCAGCACTACTTGAAATGTGTCTACAATAGAAAGACCTCAAGGGTAAGTCAGACAACAATTAAAATTACCGGTAGTTACACACATACAATAGGTAGTTTGTTTGTTTGTTTGATTAGGATTTTTAACGTAACTTTAACAATTTTTCAGTCATATCGCTACGATGTCTGCAGTGAGGCAGTTTATAGTGATGTCTAGCACTGAGACATGCCGCAGACATGTAGCATGATGTCTCACCCAGTCACATTATCCTGACACCAGGCCGACCAGTCCAAACACTAACCTCTTTATGCTGAGCGTCAAGCGAGGCAGCTGTTAGTACCATTTTTGTAAGTCTTTGGTATGACTCGGCCGGGGATCGAACCGACGACCTCCCGCTTCCGGGGCGGACGCTTTAACCACTAGGCCACTGGAGCGGTTACAATAGGTAGCAAGACAAAATTAAAATTAACATTCTGGTAAATTTACAAAACTGTAAATTGGATTTTTAAATAAATAAAATTCAGTACAAACATGTCAATCTTATTTGTTGTGCCCATTGATCTTTTTTTCATGAGTAAAAGAGAAATCCAAATGAATTAGTCACTACAAAAAATTAACTTAGGAAATCACCCCAGGGAAATTATTTTGTATCCCAAGACATATGGTTAACTACTGTCTAAGTATCTTATGTCAATAATAATTCATTGCATAACTGGGTTGGCACTGGCTCTAAACATGTTGTGGCCCCAAAAATCGCCAACCTCAATATTTTGTTGCCATTTTCATAATACAGTACTATCTGTTTATCTCAACACCTTCAGGATTAAGGTAATAGTCTCCACATAAGCAGATGTTTTTTAGATAAAGGGGGAGGGGGCTGAAAATAATTTAAATTTTGCATACAAGCGGGAATGTGTTAGGTGACCTGTCATCAGTAACTAGGATTTTCACAGAGAAAATAAAAATAACAATGGAAATTTTAATTAAATAAAGACAACTAGTATGAAATACACTTGCATACTGACAACTTACATGTGTTATAATGTACATGTATAATTCTAGTATTAGATCATGTTAGAAAAATTATTTATCAGTCAATCCCATTAGAAAGTATAACTAACACATATACATAAAATATGGTAGTCCTTGTTAGATCTATGTATAGCCCATTGTCAACAAACATGTTTCACAAGAAAATACATTATCCTAGTAGCACGAAGTTGTGTAGTTGTTTATATGATACATGTATAAGAATTATGTACTTAAATTGGCCTAGATTTCGGTCAGCCAGAGACAACTACCATGATGCTGAGGCAACCAAGGGGATGAGACTATTCGTAGGGAGATGAAAACATCTCAACAAATTAAAAAGTTTAACAAACATTCTTGCGAGATGTCCTACCATCATTTAATTTGATGGCGAGATATCTATTGTTTTAAAATATTGGAACTTTAATTTGGGTTTTACACCACCATTGGTAGCAATCATAAGCTTTTTTGTTGCCAACAGGAAACTTTCATGGAACAATAAATCTGTTCCAATCACTATTAAAAATGAAACAACACTTTTATTTAAGTTTGTTGCTGACTTCCTATGACCAAAGGTCTTCGGTTCACTTTAATGAAGATACATGTGTTATTAAAGACACCACTAAAGGACCAAACATTTGTTATTTATGTGGCAATATCAATAATTCAAGAACACTGACTGATATAGAATTTTGTTTCCATTGGCTTATTATTATTATTATTATTATTATTATTATTATTATTATTATTATTATACACACACACACACACACAATCAATGCTTCAAAAGTAATCAGTTTTCAGTAATCACTCATTCGATTATGCTTGTGCAAGTGTAAATATCATCAGGTTAATGACCTTATTCAACCAAGCAGATCGTGATTTGACTTTCTGACAGAGGCTTTAATTGGATAGGGGGAAAAGGAAAACTAAATCTTTGATACATATTCTATTGATTATTTTCTTATTTATTCCCATAAAAGGAAATCATGTAGAAAGAATTTGTTAGCTATGCTTAAATATTTCTATTTAATAAAACTACTGTTATAAACAATATAATGTATAATTAATAGACTTCTCGATTAAAAGAGCTCTTCTCATCGTTGCTTACAATGAATTTACCTGTCATACATCATGTACCAAATAATAACTACTTTATTATTATATAGTTATTGTATAGTGCATGTAGGACAGTACATCAGATTTTTACTGCCTAATGGCACTGTATAGCTTGCTTTGATGTAGACTAACATCATAATGAAAGTCAAATTTTCAGAAATATCACATACAACTAACAACTAAAATAATGACGATTTTCTACAAAGCAAAGTCATACTGTTTTAGTCAGACTTTACTTACTCTGATTGATTTCAAATTCAAATTCTCACAAAAGAAATGGACCCTTGTTTAATTTGCCTATATTTCAGTTTAATTTGCCTATATTTCAGTTTGCTGGAAAGTGATGAAAGCCAGGAATGCAGAAATTGGGTTGAAATAATATTCTATAATGAAACAAATAAAAATATAGTATGCATATTGGAACTGTATGCAATATTTAGTTTTATCAAGAAACATATCCTCCACAAAAGCCTCCTCAGACTAGTGTTGCATTACAAAAAATTCAAATGTATGTCAACAGAATAGGAAAATGCATCCATTTGCTAGTGTCAGTTTTTTATTCCACCAGGATAAAAACAGCACAGTAAGTACATGTATATTAATTACATATCAATTTGTGGAAGAGTGTTGATATGGGCTGCCAAGTGTGTGAGATATTCTTGAAACTTTGATTACTCGTTCCGTCGTCAACCGACATCGGAACACGCTATCCAAGCCCGTTATTTGGGTAGTAAGACATAGCACTAAAACAAAATTAACATGTGATATGTCTTACATTATAGAACTAGTGACGGGTAAATAAAAACTAATTAAACTTTTAGTTATTAAACGATTCTCTCAACAACAAAAAGCTACCTGTGAAATTTTCGTGTATCCATCTGTCACCACAGCATTCTTTAAACCTGCAGAGAACAAACTTAAAGCCTGCCATACTCCCTGCAACAATAGCCGACAGTCCAGCTGCAACTGTGGCCGAAACAATTTCTCCTCTGACATCTGCACATAGTAAATAAATACATAAGGTGACTGAAAGAGTTTTGATGTATTTCATTCCTACTGACTGCCACAGCAGAAAATAAGCATGTTCAATAAGCAAGACTCATGAAAAACTGTTAGTATGGCATCATGCTATAATCTTGAATGTGAAATGTAATTTAGAATTACGGCCCCTGAATTAAGGTTAAACTACGGTTCCTAGAAACACCGAAATACACTGAAAACACCGAAATACACCGAAATACACACCGAAATACACATGTATTTACATGTTCTCTCTGCATATATCGATTTCTACTCACACAATATTTTTGTTTTTGTTTGAATAATAATATAAAGCAAAAAAAAAAATGATTTATTTTATTTTTATAAGAATTATTTACTTTTTCATAGTTATGCACGCGTCAATTGGTCGTACTTTATTGGATAGGTTGATCATTCCAGATGGTTGTTAGTAATGAAAACGACTGATCGTTCCGGAATGCATGTAATCTCCGGAACGAACGGTGTAAACCGACTTAATTCACTTTGTTTCAAGTCGCTTAATTCATGTTCTAATTGACTGCACTGCACATATATTTATTGTTCTCCCTTTGATCTCATTTCGTATTCAAGTTAAGAAACAATATTTATTTGGTATGTCGCTTAATTCGGAACATATGAACAAAAATAGACTTTTTTTTAACACCCTTACAATCAACTGTCATATCATCATAACCAATATATATGTGTGTGTGTGTGTGTGAGAGCCAAATGACTTAAAGACAATTCGGCCCAACTTTAAAGACAATTCAGCCTAACTCGAAAGACAATTCGGCCCAACTATGCGATAGTTGTATAAAGATATTTTTGTTCATACAGCAAGTAGATATATATATGTAATATATATATATATATATATATATATATATATATATATATATATATATATATATATATATATATATATATATATATATATATATATATATATATATATATATATATATATATGTGTGTGTGTGTGTGTGTGTGTGTGTGTGTGTGTGAGAGAGAGAGAGAGAGAGAGAGAGAGAGAGAGAGAGAGAGAGAGAGAGAGATGCAGAGCATTTTGCCAGTTTAGTTGCTGCAACATCAACCTCATACCAGTTAAGTTTGTTTTATTCAGTATCGTCAATGATAGTTCCTCCTTTACTCCAAACAAATTAGAAATGAATAAACTGATTACCAGTCTTAATTATGGTACACATTATCTTTATTCCCTTGTAAGCTGTTATTTTTTTAAACAAATATACACACATGCAAAGACTGTACGTCTGAATGCGTCTGCCCGTGTGTGCGACTCTCTCTCTCCCTCCCACCATACCGCCCCCCCCCCCCTCTCTCTCTCTCTCAAATGAGAAAGAAACTAATGGCCTGAAAGGGATAAAAGTGAAACAAAGCAAAATACATCAGCCGGTATCAACATACACGCACGCACACACACACACACACACACCACACACACACACACACACACACATATATATATATATATATATATATATATATATATATATATATATATATATATATATATATATATATATATATATATATATATATATATATATATATATATATATATATAGGTATTATGTAATTTGACGTTTACTATAGACGTAAGATAAAGTCAACAAAAAAAAAAAAAAAACGAAATTTGAGCGACTAAGTAAAATACTTTGACTGTTGCCAGAACCAATGGAATTAAGTGCGGACTCATTGCTTTAATCGGCTAAAAATATTGTTTTCTATATGTGAGACTGTATATAAGTTCAGTCCATTTTAATTGCACACAAAAGTGTACATTTAAATTGTTTTAACTTTAAAATATATCCGTGTTTTACACTACAAGACATACGTTACCATTCTACGTTACAAAACATTTAAAAAAATACATGTTATTCTTTTTAAATTTCGTGAAATCACTTAAGTATAAAAATGTTATTCATTTCATCTGATTATAAAATATAAAATAAGTCATAATGATTATATCATAAATGATCATGTGAATAATGATGTTTAGCTGTCACATACAGGAGAAATAACTACAATGAAGAATGTACGTGTTTAATATGGTTAATCAATCATATTTGAAATAATTTCATGCTATATTTTCATGATCAAAAGGGAAATAAGAAAACTGAGTGAAAGCGATTACAGATTTAATGAGCAGTCTCTTGTCGTATGTATCTGATATATACGTAAAATGTTTGGAGTGACTAAAAAGGCATACACATTGTAAACTTTCGCACTAATATTTTGAATCGGAAACTGTTATGATTAGAATGGTATTAATTTGACAACTTAATATGTTTTTGGTGTTTTGAATATTCATTATCAAATTAAATGAAATTTGAAATACAAGATATTTTGGTAAAGATTCATCTTTCGTTGTGCGCATTTATCTGTATTTTTCGTAACTTATAATAGCAAAACGCAATATTGTTCTGAATTCAATTTATGTCAAATTATCGCAAAATACCTAGTTGACGCCAATGACAGTATTTGCTTTGACGATAAATGTGAAGTGTTAGAAAATCACTGTGCTGACATATCCAAAAAATTTCTTAATTACTTTCGGAAAAAAACTAAAGACAAATATAAAATTCAAAGTCAATAATCCATTACGAATCTACCAAATAGACCGCATGTGGAAAAATAATAACTGAATCCATGAACCGCGTTCTAAAACAGAATGGAAGACTAAAACATTGACGGAATTTGTACAACTAACACATGAATTAGTAACCAGACAATTTACAAGTCTGAGGAGTGCTCTAGTATGCACTGGAGAATTCCGACTTGCCGACAGCCATAAACAATTTGAGACCAGAAAAACAGACTGGATAAAAATGACAGACCAACAACGCACAAACTTGTTCATACGCTTCAGACGCCACATTGACATGGACACAAAATACATGATTTTGACGGACGGTCAGACAACTGTTGTTGCACCTAGGACTAATGGACGAAAACCTGGACAAAGGAAACGAAAAATTAATGTAAGAACTGTGACAATCACAGCTAAAAATGCTAAACATGCACCAGAGATTTCTTCATAAATATTTTTTTCCGTTAGGTTTATGTTACCTTGTCTTGTGCAAACTTGTAGTTGTATTTTCAAGCAGAGTATAATCCTGAATACTATCGTATACACTTTTGATACTTTGTTATATTTCGTGTTTACTTTGTGTATGTCTTACAATTCGCCGTTTACCATATATATCAGGGTCTTACTGCCTATATATATATATATATATATATATATATATATATATATATATATATATATATATATATATATATATATATATATATATATATATATATCCAATCAAGTAAAGAATAAATAAATCATATAAATTGACACTATTTTGCTTATTATTAATATTCAAACATGTAAGACTTTATTCACCGTTCACATATTTCCAAAAACATACTTTCTTAACACCCTGACAATCAACTGTCTTATCATCATAACCTATATATATATATATATATATATATATATATATATATATATATATATATATATATATATATATATATATATATATATATATATATATATATATATATATATATAAACATAGGTTATGATATTAAGACAGTTGATATATATCACAAATAATCGAAAAACCTTTAAATCGGAAATTAAATTAAATGGTATTTATTTTGATCAAAAACTATATAATTAAAAGTTATAGCAATATATAATGCCGGCAAATACTTTTGATACTTTGATATTTACCCCTTTTATGCTGTGTATGTATTACTGTTACGCCATAGATCAGGTCTGTCGAATCAAGTACGACCAAGTGACGTCATTACATGAATTGTGATATTAACAAGAAAAAAGTAAATAATTCTTACAAAAATATAATAAATCAATTTTTTTTTGCTTTATATTATTATTCAAACAAAAACAAAGATAATGTGTGAGTGGAAATCGATATATACAGAGAGAACATGTAAATGCATGTGTATTTCGGTGTGTATTTCGGTGTATTTCGGTGTTTTCAGTGTATTTCGGTGTTTCTAGGAACCCGGTTAAACTATGATACGCAACGGGAAATGTAAACGTGCTCGAAATAAAATACACAATGGAAATATTTTTTATAAAAATGGTATGATGACACTTTTTCGTAACTGTACTAGATCTCATTTTTGGTAATAATAATAATAATAATAATAATAATAATAATAATAATAATAGTAGTAGTAGTAGTAGTAATTTTTTAAATTATTTTATTATTATTATTATTATATTATTAATACTTATATTATCTACTTCAAAATTCGCTTCAAATAATGCCATAATATCCATTGCATATTTCATTTTCATGTGTTCCATTTTTCCATTGGATATTTTGTTTCCATTAGGTTCCATTTTTCCATTGCGTATTTCATGTTCATTGTATCCCATTTTTAAAACGCGTATTTTGTTAACATTGCACTCTATTTTTCCACTGCGTATTTTATATTCATTATGTTCCATCTTTCCATTGTGTATTTTGTTTTCAATGCGTTCCATTTTTCCATTGCGTAATCCATTTTCATTGCGTTTCATTCCTAAAATGCATATTTCATTTTCATTATGTCCCATTTTTCCAATGCCTTTATTGTTTCCTTTCCATTTTTTCATTGTGTTTTTAGTGATACTGCCTGAATTATGTCAATAAATGAGTTTTGACTGTTTATAAAAGTATTGAGTTAATATTCTAAAAGAATTATAATTGTACATAACAATTAGAATTATAATGTTTATTTCCATGTATATCTGAGTATATCTTGAAATATGCATATCCAAAAATAAAATTATGTAAAACCGTATTAAAACTCCCAGATTCATGTTTTCAACCTTAAACAGTCAGTTAACCAACCCACCCATAAACATGGTCACATTTTAGACTGGATTTTTCATAGAACTGATGATAATATTCTACGGTCCACCCATCTATCTCACGAAATTGCATCAGATCACCTCTGCACTGTATGCTATCTGGACGTATCAGTTCGTAATTCTCCACCTTTATTTACTACTAAGAGAAACTTCCATAAAATAAATAGAACCAAACTAATGCATGACACCCAAGCAAACCTAACAACAAGCTTACCTCCTACATCAGAACAACTCGATAACAACCTGCGTTCATTGCTTTAAAAACATGCCACACACAAGTCCAGAGTATCAATTCAAAAGTGTTATATGTGGTATAGCAGTGCTGCTAAAAGACACCCCTGTAAACCAGAGAGGCTTTGGCTTTCCACCACTCTCTATTCATAAATAAATCTATGAAGCCGCTAAGAAAAATGTCACAAACATAGTCCATTTAGCCAAATTATCCCACTACAGTACTAAGATCAAGGAGGGTTCCAGCTGCAAAGAGCTCTTCAAGATTATTAACAAACTAGTGTTAAGAAACAAATGTATGCCACTTCCAACAGCCTTCTCTGCAGTTGAATTACCAGGACTGTTTGCATATTTCTTCTGTGACAAGCTATTATTGATTCGCTTGTCAACACAATTTCAGTTGACTTGTCATCACCATACAGTTGCGATACAGAATTTCAGCGACAACCGTTAGCATCATTTGAACCTGTCTCTATGGATTTAGTACAGACAATCGTGATGAAGAGTGCACCAAAGTCATGTGAACTTTATCCAATTTCAACATCACTGCTGCTTGAGAGCTTAGATCCAATATTGTCTTCACTAACTGAAGTTATTAATACCTCTCTCTCATCCGTGGAATTCTCATCATTTTTCAAAACTGACATCTTAAAGCCTCTGCTGAAGAAACCAACCCTTGACCATAATGATTTAAAGAACTACCGCCCAGTTTCAAATCGCTCATTCATATAAAAAATATCTTAGAAAACATTGTTCAAACCGAACTTGTATCTAATCTGAATTCAAACAGTCTTTTTAGCAATGTTCAGTCTGCAAATCGCCCTTGCCACAGAATAAAAATACTCTTCTGAATGTAATTAATGACATTCTCTCTGCTTTGGATAGCGGAAAGAGTACAGTCCTCATCCTCCTTGATTTGCCTGCATGATTTAATAGAATCGACTATGATATATTACTTCACCATCTTAAGCATGTATTTGGCATTCACAATACAGACTTACTAAAGTTCAAGTCCTACTTATTCAACAGGACACAGATTGTATCTGCAAATGGAATACACTCTAGCCCAGTTGATCTATGTTGTGGTGTTCCACAGGGACCTGTTATTGGGCGTATTCTCTTCATTATATACACTCATCCAGTGTCTTGGCAATTGTATGCTGATGACACCCAAATATACAAGTCTAGCCACCCAACTGAAGTTGATGCTACCATCCAAGGTGTAGTCTGATGTGAAATCATGGATGACAGGAAACTATAAAACTGAGACCATTCTGATCACAACACAAAGGCTTTCAAACAATAAATATCAGCAACACCAACATTAACTTCACACAGTCAGTAGGAAGCCTAGGTGTTACTCTGGACAGTACTCTCACATTGCACCAACATGTCATGAACATATGCAAGGCTGCATATCTTGAGCTGAGATGCATCAGCTCCATTTGCAAATATGTTTCACTTGATGCCACTAAAACACTTATGTGTTCAATATTACTTTCAAGACTGGACTCCTGTAACTGAATTCTGGCTGGTTCGTCTCAATATCTAGTACAAAAACTTCAAAAAGTTCAAAACACAGCTGCTCGGATCATCCTTAGAGAGCACACCACCCTGCTGCTCTGTACCCTACACTGGCTATCCATTCGATTCAGAATCAACACAAATTTTTTTCTCTGTGCTACGTTTCATTGATACATATCTGGCCTTATCCATGTGTACACACCATCAAGATACCTATGCCCCTTTTCTGACAATCGTATACACATTATTTCCACTATGAAAACAAAGTTAAATGGACATTGTTATTTTGCATACCAGGGCCCAGCAATGTGGGATGAATTGTCCATTGAAATTTGAAACAAATACACAGTGATCCCTTTCAACAGTGCTCGTAAAGCTCACCTTTTTCGACTGCAAGAACAAGTCTAAAGACCTAACAATGTTTCCTACCTTAAATATTTTCAGCATGTTTTCCGATTTCATGGTGTTGTTTTTTGTAGTCAAATCATATTAGATATTGTAAAGCGCATAGAGCTTCTAAAGATTAGGCGCTATACAAAGTCGTCATTATTATTATTATTATTATTATTATTATTATTAAAACTGGAGTGTTGTCGAACTTTAAAATAACGCCACAATTTGTAATTCCATTTCAATTTGCTCTTGCTCCAGGAATGGTGCGGGAGCGATATATATATGTTCTACATTTAAATTTCTTAATTCTATGATTCCAAGATGGAACTTGTTACCCGTTACAGTGAGAAACAACCCTACAATACATAATATCAATACCTAACCCTAAAATACATAATATCAATACCTAACCCTACAATACATAATATCATTACCTAACCCTACAATACATAATATCAATACCTAACCCTACAATACATAATATCATTACCTAACCCTACAATACATAATATCAATACCTAACCCTACAATACATAATATCAATACCTAACCCTACAATACATAATATCAATACCTAACCCTACAATACATAATATCAATACCTAACCCTACAATACATAATATCAATACCTAACCCTACAATACATAATATCAATACCTAACCCTACAATACATAATATCAATACCTAACCCTACAATAGATAATATCAATACCTAACCCTACAATACATAATCAATACCTAACCCTACAATACATAATATCAATACCTAACCCTACAATACATAATATCATTACCTAACCCTACAATAGATAATATCAATACCTAACCCTACAATACATAATATCAATACCTAACCCTACAATACATAATATCAATACCTAACCCTACAATACATAATATCATTACCTAACCCTACAATACATAATATCAATACCTAACCCTACAATACATAATATCAATACCTAACCCTACAATACATAATATCAATACCTAACCCTACAATACATAATATCAATACCTAACCCTACAATACATAATATCAATATCTAACCCTAAAATAGATAATATCAATACCTAACCCTACAATACATAATATCAATACCTAACCCTACAATACATAATATCAATACCTAACCCTACAATACATAATATCATTACCTAACCCTATAATACATAATATCATTACCTAACCCTACAATACATAATATCAATACCTAACCCTACAATAAATAATATCAATACCTAACCCTACAATACATAATATCATTACCTAACCCTACAATACATAATATCATTACCTAACCCTACAATAAATAATATCAATACCTAACCCTACAATACATAATATCATTACCTAACCCTACAATACATAATATCATTACCTAACCCTACAATAAATAATATCAATACCTAACCCTACAATACATAATATCATTACCTAACCCTACAATACATAATATCATTACCTAACCCTACAATACATAATATCATTACCTAACCCTACAATAAATAATATCAATACCTAACCCTACAATACATAATATCAATACCTAACCCTACAATACATAATATCAATACCTAACCCTACAATACATAATATCAATACCTAACCCTACAATACATAATATCAATACCTAACTTTAAAGCCTACACTGCTAACACTGCTCTAGGTGATCTCTGCAATTATGCTGCAGGGGGCTGCCTAGCTATTTGGCTCAGGGGTTAATGTGTTAAGTAGCGAGAAGGAAACCACTTCATGTTAGTACTGCACTGGTGATAAAATGTCTCAGATCATTGCATGCTAAGCTAAGAACAAACTCAAGTGACTAAATTTTTTATTTAAATATGAATCGTGTATTTTATGACATTATCATACTATCAGTTTGTATTCTAGACTGATAGCATCTCATATTTTTTGCTTTTCTGCTCATCATTTGTCGGATTATCCCCTATAATAAGCAGTGAAGTAGATAATTTCTTATTGGACTTTTCCTGGGTATATTTAACTGGGCATCTATCTCCTTAGAATGACCTGAACAATTTTTAATTTTGTCAGCCAACCGCTGATTGTGGAAACATTTAGATTCACATATTTAGCTATTCCTTTTATTTCTTTTTCACTATAATACAACCAGTGAGGTGGATTTTGCATGCGTTTAATTTGATCATAAAGCCGCTTTCTTTATGTAATGAGTTGTCTAATTCCATTGTTCATCCATTGTGGGTCATTAGCTTGAATAATAATCATTTTTGGAGGCAAAGTCTAGATTAGTGAATTTAGTAATTTTGTGGATTTAGCAACAATATCATCAATGTCATTTTTTATATAAGAAAATGTTCATCCAACAAAACATTTTGCAGGAGCGAATTCAATAAAATATATTCACTTTTCTCACATAACCGTAGTTCTCTCTTGTAGCGCTCTAATTTTAGGGTAGTCAATTTTAAGGTGGCATGTACTGGCTAATGGTATATCTGACTCAGCTACAATGAAATGGATCAAGAACTCCAGAATTAAATACAAATTCGGGGTCCGACACCAATATTACATCTATCAAAGTCTCAGAATACTCCACAAATTTTCATTCCTTGTATAATTTGCTGTAGGTTACAAATGTGGCAAGTTTAAATCTCTTATTATTTAGAACAGGACAATTTTCATTTTTAAAAAAACTCCCATGAGAACTAGATTGTCTGATGTAGCACTATAGTCTCTCTCTATGCATAATTCAGTACGGTTCTAAACAGAAGATTCACTATTTGGTAGGCAGTATAGACCTCCAATCAGCAAATTCTATCTATTTATTGTTATTTCTACCCAAAGATATTGTATCCTTTTTAAATCAATATCAGATCGTAGAATTACAGGAATGTTATTTTTTAAGTATATAGCTGCCCCACCTGGGTGTTTTCTATCCATATGAAATAGGTCGGTTACACATATTTCATTGTTTGATGTGGATTCGTAAAACGTTTCAGTGCAACACAGTAAATCAAACTACATGGTATTTGAATGAATATTGCCAATTTCAGATTTCAGGTTCTGAATATTGAGATACAGTATACCTAGACTGTTGTGACACATAGGGTCCAGCCCAGGATTAGGTTCTATGCCAACCAGATGTAGAAGGAAATATGAACAGTACGTAAGAATTAAACAAAATTTAATTATTTCTAACGCGAAACATGAACCACTGTTGAACACAAGAAGCAAGTTAGCTCATATTTTTGAATTAGGTGGATATGATTATATCTTTGTTTAGAGAACCTGAAAGAGCGATCTCCAATGTAAAATAAATCAGTAGCAACAGACTAAGTCATTCATACTTTCTAAAGAAAAAGTAGATGAGTAGTGCTAATACTACATTATAACAGTCCTGTATGTGAGAACACAAAGTCCAGTGGAACAGATCAATTGTCGGTCTGTATTGATCAGTAGTAAATGCCATTTAATCTGCCCACCTTTTTTCTCGGGTTGCACATGCTCCTCATGTAGAGTTAGGTATACATTTTTTAGCACTTGACAGGCCAAGCATGGCATACATGGAGAAGGAAGACCCAGGAAAAGACCACTAACAACTGGAGAAAAAAACAACACTGACGCATGGGAAGCTACTGGAAAACTTTCTCACATACCCAAATTGGTCGAGCCAAGACTTGAACCCACACTAAAAAATATACAGAGGTGAGATAAGAATGATATGTTAAAGCGACCGCCTTATACCCTTCAGTCACTACAGGCCGCTGATCTTATTACATCAAGACGTTTCATAATTTGCAAACGTTTTCTAGCACTGTAGGTTTAGGTTTTTGAGTTGTGTAGTTGTTAGGAAGTTGTTATAAATTTTTGCAATGTGAATGTAACATTCAATTCAATCTTCGCAACTTTAATTTGATCAGTAATCAAGGCATCACCTTCAAGAAGAACAATACTGAATTTGTTGAATTTGATGGAATTATGTAATTTTCTATCAAATATTACGTGTTGACATGCTTAAATGACCAAGTTGTTTTCAATATCGTTATCTGTCAGTCATTTAAAATGAAAAAGCGTCCAAAGAGCAAGCAGGATAAATTGTCGTAAGCTGTTATCAACGAAACCACAGGTTGACCGTATACAACAATAATTATGTTTTCAACAAGTTAGAATTTGTGCTGTTTTAAAATGAGCTTTGTTTTTCTTGAATTTTGTTTGTTGAATGACAACATATCAATATAGCCTTTATGGTGTTCATATTAGATATATTGGGATGGCAGCATTATCATCCAAGATCAATTCTAACATTTTTAAACATGTGTCATGTTTAATCAGAACCACACCATTTTCAGAATGGTGACATGAAATATGATATCTTGATGCTTATCAACTTATATTATTTATGGTATAAATCTAGCTATAGATTTAGAAGTAATGTAATGCATATTTAACTAAAATTCTTATAATACCTTTACAAAATTGAAGTTTGAAAAATAATAATATAAAATGTATTTTTAAAAAAAAAATTTTAATATAGTTTTAACAATCTGAATCATAATGATACAATATCTACATTGGGGCATTTTTTGGTTATGTCTAGGACTAGGGCACCATGCAGCAGACAAGTGGCATCATGTCCTACCCAATCACATTATCCTTACACCAGACTATCATGTCCTACCCAATCACATTATCCTTACACCAGACTATCATGTCTTACCCAATTACATTATCCTTACACCAGACTATCATGTCCTACCCAATCACATTATCCTTACACCAGACTATCATGTCCTACCCAATCACATTATCCTTACACCAGACTATCATGTCTTACCCAATCACATTATCCTTACACCAGACTATCATGTCTTACCCAATCACATTATCCTTACACCAGACTATCATGTCTTACCCAATCACATTATCCTTACACCAGACTATCATGTCTTACCCAATCACATTATCCTTACACCAGACTATCATGTCTTACCCAATTACATTATCCTTACACCAGACTATCATGTCTTACCCAATCACATTATCCTTACACCAGACCAATAAGTCCTATAACTAACCTCTGAGCACCCAAGTGAGTCTATGACTTGGCCGTGGTTTCTACCTGCGAACTCCTGCATCTGTGGCATACACTCAAACCACTTAGTCAAATGGAGTGGTCGATAATAATAATAATAATAATAATAATAATAATAATAATAATAATAGATGGACTTTTGGAATTTATTATCTGTTTATTCCTGTTGTAATTTAATTAAAATTAAACTTAAAGCCATTTTTTTATGTCCACACCACACCGCTCATTTAGGACCAATCAGACCTTGTTATGAAAGTCTCGGCAGTTTATTACTTTTCCGATAATATGGGACGAGTAGTGATGGGAAACATATCATCCAAACTTCTAACAGACAGATTTTGCATGATGGTAGATTTAAATTGGAAAGTGTTACAACTCATTGGTTATAAATTATGTAACATTTAATTATCAAAGTTGTAAATGAAAAATGTGTGAAACACGTGAGAAGAACTTGCAGTATTATGAAGAGAATCCAAATAAATTAATCATTATAAAGTTATGTGAAGGTCCTAAATGAATGAAAGTTATTTATCAATTTAAAAACTCTAAATGAACTGGTCCTCCACAAACCATTACATTATCAAGACGACTTTTTCCAAAATTTCTTTGAATAAGTTACAACAGTTCCTGAATAATATTATAGTTCAAATAATGAGCACTTTCTATTTCCACTGAACAGTCCAAATAAATGTTTTTCCTCTTGAATAATATCTATGTACAGCATAAAACACATCTGCAGACTTATAACAGCAACATAAAAAATGTGACTGTCTCCAAAATCAGAATGAAACTAATTGATGAATCCTCTCTTTATATATACTGTACAGTTTCTTGCCACTACCAATAGGCTCCACAACACAGAACTTACTACTAATTTTGCTTCAAACTTACCTCTTCACATGAACTATCCCAATCAATAGGAAGTTACTGAGTCTTTCAAAAACATTGAAATCTCATCAGTCAACAAGAAATTAAGCCACATGCACGTTATACGGTTTATTAGCAACATTATTATTAATAAATATTAACACATATGCATATGCCTATTTATCGATCCTTTGCAATACTATGCTCTTAAGATTCAGGTCATGCATAAAAACTAACTAAAGATATTCTGCACAATTTACAGCCATGAATAAATATTAGAATAATTACGAAAAAAAATGTACCAGAAGTTACAAGAATATAGATACATACATAACATCCAGACAATATGTACAATAGTCCATGATTTCTGTACTACCTGAGATTTTATACAGCTAATACATAACACCAAGACAATATGTACAATAGTCCATGATTTCTGTACTACCTGAGATTTTATGCAGTTAATACAAGTTTTCTTGTTACATAAAATATAATATTAGGTTTTTATACAGCTAATACAAGTTTTTGTGTTACATAAAATATAATATTAGGATTTATACAGCTAATACAAGATTTCTTGTTACATAAAATATAATATTAGGTTTTATACAGCTAATACAAGTTTTCTTGTTACATAAAATATAATATTAGGTTTTTATACAGCTAATACAAGTTTTCTTGTTACATAAAATATAATATTAGGATTTATACAGCTAATACAAGTTTTCTTGTTACATAAAATATAATATTAGGTTTTTATACAGCTAATACAAGTTTTCATGTTACATAAAATATAATATTAGGTTTTTATACAGTTAATACAAGTTTTCATGTTAGATAAAATATAATATTAGGTTTTTATACAGCTAATACAAGTTTTCTTGTTACATAAAATATAATATTAGGTTTTTATACAGCTAATACAAGTTTTCATGTTACATAAAATATAATATTAGGTTTTTATACAGCTAATACAAGTTTTCTTGTTACATAAAATATAATATTAGGTTTTTATACAGCTAATACAAGTTTTCTTGTTACATAAAATATAATATTAGGTTTTTATACAGCTAATACAAGTTTTCTTGTTACATAAAATAAAATATTAGGTTTTTATACAGCTAATACAAGTTTTCATGTTACATAAAATATAATGTTAGGTTTTTATACAGCTAATAAAAGTTTTCATGTTACATAAAATATAATATTAGGTTTTTATACAGCTAATACAAGTTTTCATGTTACATAAAATATAATATTAGGTTTTTATACAGCTAATACAAGTTTTCATGTTACATAAAATATAATATTAGGTTTTTATACAGCTAATACAAGTTTTCTTGTTACATAAAATATAATGTTAGGTTTTTATACAGCTAATACAAGTTTTCATGTTACATAAAATATAATATTAGGATTTATACAGCTAATACAAGTTTTCTTGTTACATAAAATATAATATTAGGTTTTTATACAGCTAATACAAGTTTTCATGTTACATAAAATATAATATTAGGTTTTTATACAGCTAATACAAGTTTTCATGTTACATAAAATATAATATTAGGTTTTTATACAGCTAATACAAGTTTTCATGTTACATAAAATATAATATTAGGTTTTTATACAGCTAATACAAGTTTTCTTGTTACATAAAATATAATATTAGGTTTTTATACAGCTAATACAAGTTTTCTTGTTACATAAAATATAATATTAGGTTTTTATACAGCTATTACAAGTTTTCTTGTTACATAAAATATAATATTAGGTTTTTATACAGCTAATACAAGTTTTCATGTTACATAAAATATAATATTAGGTTTTTATACAGCTAATACAAGTTTTCTTGTTACATAAAATATAATTTTAGGTTTTATACAGTTAATACAAGTTTTCATATTACATAAAATATAATATTAGGTTTTTATACAGCTAATACAAGTTTTCATGTTACATAAAATATAATATTAGGTTTTTATACAGCTAATACAAGTTTTTGTGTTACATAAAATATAATATTAGGATTTATACAGCTAATACAAGTTTTCTTGTTACATAAAATATAATATTAGGTTTTATACAGCTAATACAAGTTTTCTTGTTACATAAAATATAATATTAGGTTTTTATACAGCTAATACAAGTTTTCTTGTTACATAAAATATAATATTAGGATTTATACAGCTAATACAAGTTTTCTTGTTACATAAAATATAATATTAGGTTTTTATACAGCTAATACAAGTTTTCATGTTACATAAAATATAATATTAGGTTTTTATACAGTTAATACAAGTTTTCATGTTAGATAAAATATAATATTAGGTTTTTATACAGCTAATACAAGTTTTCTTGTTACATAAAATATAATATTAGGTTTTTATACAGCTAATACAAGTTTTCATGTTACATAAAATATAATATCAGGTTTTTATACAGCTAATACAAGTTTTCTTGTTACATAAAATATAATATTAGGTTTTTATACAGCTAATACAAGTTTTCTTGTTACATAAAATATAATATTAGGTTTTTATACAGCTAATACAAGTTTTCATGTTACATAAAATATAATATTAGGTTTTTATACAGCTAATACAAGTTTTCATGTTACATAAAATATAATATTAGGTTTTTATACAGCTAATACAAGTTTTCTTGTTACATAAAATATAATATTAGGATTTTATACAGCTAATACAAGTTTTCTTGTTACATAAAATATAATATTAGGTTTTTATACAGCTATTACAAGTTTTCTTGTTACATAAAATATAATATTAGGTTTTTATACAGCTAATACAAGTTTTCATGTTACATAAAATATAATATTAGGTTTTTATACAGTTAATACAAGTTTTCATATTACATAAAATATAATATTAGGTTTTTATACAGCTAATACAAGTTTTCTTGTTACATAAAATATAATATTAGGTTTTATACAGTTAATACAAGTTTTCATATTACATAAAATATAATATTAGGTTTTTATACAGCTAATACAAGTTTTCATGTTACATAAAATATAATATTAGGTTTTTATACAGCTAATACAAGTTTTCATGTTACATAAAATATAATATTAGGTTTTATACAGCTAATACAAGTTTTCTTGTTACATAAAATATAATATTAGGTTTTATACAGTTAATACAAGTTTTTATATTACATAAAATATAATATTAGGTTTTTATACAGCTAATACAAGTTTTCATGTTACATAAAATATAATATTAGGATTTATACAGCTAATACAAGTTTTCTTGTTACATAAAATATAATATTAGGTTTTTATACAGCTAATACAAGTTTTCATGTTACATAAAATAAAATATTAGGTTTTTATACAGCTAATACAAGTTTTCATGTTACATAAAATATAATATTAGGTTTTTATACAGCTAATACAAGTTTTCATGTTACATAAAATATAATATTAGGTTTTTATACAGCTAATACAAGTTTTCTTGTTACATAAAATATAATATTAGGTTTTTATACAGCTAATACAAGTTTTCTTGTTACATAAAATATAATATTAGGTTTTTATACAGCTATTACAAGTTTTCTTGTTACATAAAATATAATATTAGGTTTTTATACAGCTAATACAAGTTTTCATGTTACATAAAATATAATATTAGGTTTTTATACAGCTAATACAAGTTTTCTTGTTACATAAAATATAATTTTAGGTTTTATACAGTTAATACAAGTTTTCATATTACATAAAATATAATATTAGGTTTTTATACAGCTAATACAAGTTTTCATGTTACATAAAATATAATATTAGGTTTTTATACAGCTAATACAAGTTTTTGTGTTACATAAAATATAATATTAGGATTTATACAGCTATTACAAGTTTTCTTGTTACATAAAATATAATATTAGGTTTTATACAGCTAATACAAGTTTTCTTGTTACATAAAATATAATATTAGGTTTTTATACAGCTAATACAAGTTTTCTTGTTACATAAAATATAATATTAGGATTTATACAGCTAATACAAGTTTTCTTCTTACATAAAATATAATATTAGGTTTTTATACAGCTAATACAAGTTTTCATGTTACATAAAATATAATATTAGGTTTTTATACAGTTAATACAAGTTTTCATGTTAGATAAAATATAATATTAGGTTTTTATACAGCTAATACAAGTTTTCTTGTTACATAAAATATAATATTAGGTTTTTATACAGCTAATACAAGTTTTCATGTTACATAAAATATAATATCAGGTTTTTATACAGCTAATACAAGTTTTCTTGTTACATAAAATATAATATTAGGTTTTTATACAGCTAATACAAGTTTTCTTGTTACATAAAATATAATATTAGGTTTTTATACAGCTAATACAAGTTTTCATGTTACATAAAATATAATGTTAGGTTTTTATACAGCTAATACAAGTTTTCATGTTACATAAAATATAATATTAGGTTTTTATACAGCTAATACAAGTTTTCTTGTTACATAAAATATAATATTAGGTTTTTATACAGCTAATACAAGTTTTCATGTTACATAAAATATAATATTAGGTTTTTATACAGCTAATACAAGTTTTCTTGTTACATAAAATATAATGTTAGGTTTTTATACAGCTAATACAAGTTTTCATGTTACATAAAATATAATATTAGGATTTATACAGCTAATACAAGTTTTCTTGTTACATAAAATATAATATTTAGGTTTTTATACAGCTAATACAAGTTTTCATGTTACATAAAATATAATATTAGGTTTTTATACAGCTAATACAAGTTTTCTTGTTACATAAAATATAATATTAGGTTTTTATACAGCTATTACAAGTTTTCTTGTTACATAAAATATAATATTAGGTTTTTATACAGCTAATACAAGTTTTCATGTTACATAAAATATAATATTAGGTTTTTATACAGTTAATACAAGTTTTCATATTACATAAAATATAATATTAGGTTTTTATACAGCTAATACAAGTTTTCTTGTTACATAAAATATAATATTAGGTTTTATACAGTTAATACAAGTTTTCATATTACATAAAATATAATATTAGGTTTTTATACAGCTAATACAAGTTTTCATGTTACATAAAATATAATATTAGGTTTTTATACAGCTAATACAAGTTTTCATGTTACATAAAATATAATATTAGGTTTTATACAGCTAATACAAGTTTTCTTGTTACATAAAATATAATATTAGGTTTTTATACAGCTAATACAAGTTTTCTTGTTACATAAAATATAATATTAGGTTTTTATACAGCTAATACAAGTTTTCATGTTACATAAAATATAATATCAGGTTTTTATACAGCTAATACAAGTTTTCTTGTTACATAAAATATAATATTAGGTTTTTATACAGCTAATACAAGTTTTCTTGTTACATAAAATATAATATTAGGTTTTTATACAGCTAATACAAGTTTTCATGTTACATAAAATATAATGTTAGGTTTTTATACAGCTAATACAAGTTTTCATGTTACATAAAATATAATATTAGGTTTTTATACAGCTAATACAAGTTTTCTTGTTACATAAAATATAATATTAGGTTTTTATACAGCTAATACAAGTTTTCATGTTACATAAAATATAATATTAGGTTTTTATACAGCTAATACAAGTTTTCTTGTTACATAAAATATAATGTTAGGTTTTTATACAGCTAATACAAGTTTTCATGTTACATAAAATATAATATTAGGATTTATACAGCTAATACAAGTTTTCTTGTTACATAAAATATAATATTTAGGTTTTTATACAGCTAATACAAGTTTTCATGTTACATAAAATATAATATTAGGTTTTTATACAGCTAATACAAGTTTTCTTGTTACATAAAATATAATATTAGGTTTTTATACAGCTATTACAAGTTTTCTTGTTACATAAAATATAATATTAGGTTTTTATACAGCTAATACAAGTTTTCATGTTACATAAAATATAATATTAGGTTTTTATACAGTTAATACAAGTTTTCATATTACATAAAATATAATATTAGGTTTTTATACAGCTAATACAAGTTTTCTTGTTACATAAAATATAATATTAGGTTTTATACAGTTAATACAAGTTTTCATATTACATAAAATATAATATTAGGTTTTTATACAGCTAATACAAGTTTTCATGTTACATAAAATATAATATTAGGTTTTTATACAGCTAATACAAGTTTTCATGTTACATAAAATATAATATTAGGTTTTATACAGCTAATACAAGTTTTCTTGTTACATAAAATATAATATTAGGTTTTTATACAGCTAATACAAGTTTTCTTGTTACATAAAATATAATATTAGGTTTTTATACAGCTAATACAAGTTTTCATGTTACATAAAATATAATATTAGGTTTTTATACAGCTAATACAAGTTTTCATGTTACATAAAATATAATATTAGGTTTTTATACAGCTAATACAAGTTTTCATATTACATAAAATATAATATTAGGTTTTTATACAGCTAATACAAGTTTTCATGTTACATAAAATATAATATTAGGTTTTATACAGCTAATACAAGTTTTCTTGTTACATAAAATATAATATTAGGTTTTTATACAGCTAATACAAGTTTTCATGTTACATAAAATATAATATTAGGTTTTTTAAAAAATTCTTAGGCAGTTTAAGTGTACATTTTCTAAAGTTAAATATCAAAGTCATACATATCAATCTGTAAATTATTCAAGTCTATGGCAAGACAAATCTTTAAATTTTGCATCTATGTCTATTTCCAAATGTCTTGTGGTATTTGTTCCTTTTAACCCTAACCAAAGGATGGCTCAATTGGAAGGTGAAGGATTACCCTATTGGTACTGGTCTCCTGTACATGGAGACATAAAGCAATGCTTGATGGTTTTAAATATAATTACAGCTATACAAAACACTGAAATATAATGTTCAATTAACACTTGTATGGCTCTTTTCACATATAAACCATACACTAATCAATTGTATGGTCTAAAAACCTTGTAGTTGAATAGTATTATTTTACAATTTTCAATTTAAGTTGATAATCCCAGAAATGAGAATACCTAGTATGACAGCAGCCCTAGGAGTTTGAAGGGAATCAAGATCTTGCAGGTCTTGTTCATAGTGTTCATAGTGTTCAGTTCCTTTTAAGCATTTTTTGCTTTTCAAATTTCTACATCATCTTCTTTGCTCTTTTTAGGAATAAACTTATTAACCTTTGCACAGATTTTAAGCTTTTGAACATCCGAGATTCCTGTACACAAGTTTACAAAAAATCAAGGTAGCAAAAACCTATTGAATACTTCTAAAATTTGCTATCGATTCTGTTTTGAGGGAAAAATATCCTTTCTTTGTTGGATATACTTTACAGAAAGTTGGTTGAAAAATGTTTAAACAAAAAGACCTACCAGGTTGCCAGTAGAAACTTGCATCTTTCATTGATAAATTACACCATTTATATACACCATGGTAGATGGCAATTATAGCATGTTTTCTGAAGAGCTTTCATCTCTTGTTTAAAACTGTAATGAATCAGCTCTGGCCCTGATAGTATTTTTAGCTGCAACTTATTTAGAAACAGGTTATCCAATTTTGTTTTAACCAGCATTGATGGATACAATTTTAGCTTTTTATAGCAAGCTATTGTACATGTATCATAGATGAAAGTCTGGTAGTTTAATAATAAAAGTAGAGTACCACTACATGTATGAGTACTAATACACACTATCATGTATTTGTGAGCTGTATGAATGCCTGATATATGTATGAGTACTAATACACACTATCATGTATTTGTGAGCTGTATGAATGCCTGATATATGTATGAGTACTAATACACACTATCATGTATTTGTGAGCTGTATGAATGCCAGATATATGTGAGTACTAATACACACTATCATGTATTTGTGAGCTGTATGAATGCCAGATATATGTATGAGTACTAATACACACTATCATGTATTTGTGAGCTGTATGAATGCTTGATATATGTATGAGTACTAATACACACTATCATGTATTTGTGAGCTGTATGAATGCCTGATATATGTATGAGTACTAATACACACTATCATGTATTTGTGAGCTGTATGAATGCCTGATATATGTATGAGTACTAATACACACTATCATGTATTTGTGAGCTGTATGAATGCCAGATATATGTGAGTACTAATACACACTATCATGTATTTGTGAGCTGTATGAATGCCAGATATATGTATGAGTACTAATACACACTATCATGTATTTGTGAGCTGTATGAATGCTTGATATATGTATGAGTACTAATACACACTATCATGTATTTGTGAGCTGTATGAATGCCTGATATATGTATGAGTACTAATACACACTATCATGTATTTGTGAGCTGTATGAATGCCTGATATATGTATGAGTACTAATACACACTATCATGTATTTGTGAGCTGTATGAATGCCTGATATATGTATGAGTACTACTATACACTATCATGTTTATTTGGGTTGTATGGATGGTAGATTAGTAATAAAAGTTGAGCACTCTATATCTGAGTACTAAACTATTATCATTCATTTGTGGGTCACAATTTTGATGGCAGGCTGGTATTCAGACTGGTAGGTTGATAATACAAGCTGGCTACTACTTTATGCATATCACAAATTCTACTTAACACATATCATTAAGTTTGTGGGCTGTGTAGCTGGTAATTTGGTAATAAACGTAGTGTACTACTGGAGACTGAATGACACAATGCATCATTATTGTTGTTGTCGTTGTTGTAGGGTTTAATGCTATTTTTCAGTACACTAAAGGCTATACATGGCAGCCAGTATTATTGGTGGAGGAAGAACCTGGGAAAACCCCCGGAAAGAACCACTGACCCACAAGAAGCTACTGGCAAGATTTCTCACATATCTACATTAGCTGAATCTTAGACTCGAACCCACACTGACAGAGATGAGACGGCAGTAATCCGTAACAGAAAGCGCTTTAGACCAACTAAGAGGTATTCCCATTAAGTTGATATGTCTATTTCTGCCAACCTAAATCATGTACACTATGTATGACAAGAGCTCTGTAACAGTGATATCAAGAAAGAACTTCATGAAATAGTCTGGCATCAATTCTCCTCTTCGTCATGACATAATATACATTACAGCATCACCCAAAATCGTTTGTTCCAAGTACCAAAACCTGCAAATGGAATTCGTGAAATTGGGCACTGTAAATGTATATTCCTTGACACATCACAAAATATTTGAGATAATAAAAAAATTCACAAGTTTTGTGTTTAACAACTTTTTATTTTCTTCTAGATGACAACAGCAACTATATGATAAATCAACAGATTCCAATTCTAATGACATAAGCTATGCACAAAATAGCAGTATAACAAAATCTAATGTAGCTATGAAAATTTTTGCATGCACAGATGTGTAATTTCTGATATGTTCTGAAAAAATACCTGGGACATTAGATGATGCCATTAATGCTGATCAAAGTAGATTTTTCAACAAAAAGAATGATACAAAGCATACCCTAACTACATGGTAAACATCAATAAATATTTTTCAAACAAAGAAAAATAAGCATTAGAATGTGATGTCAAACCAGTTCCCTCTTAGAATACACAAATTGCAAAGAATAAACTTATCAGGGTTTTCTACGCAGATACAGCAAGCTGACACTTTAAATGCTGGAATAATAAGTTAGATAGTAAGAATTCAGCTGACTATTGTCAACATGTTTTGCTATAATAATGTTTCAAAATTCACACATTCCTAAATGTATTTGACTGTTGTACAGTGTAGAATAGCCAAGCAACAGAAATTATCTTTCATGGTTTGAACAGCCCAGGAGATTTTTTGGTAAGACTTGTATTTAAAGACGTTTAAAAGTCTTCAAGCCAAATTGTTTCCTGATCAATATACAAGTAGATACAAAAATTACAAGGGTGTGCTACTGTAGCAATGGGATGTTGCTCCATCTAGTAACAACCAATGTTATCCATTTGATTTTATCTGCAAGAATTCTGAGTCTTGAGTGCTATATTTTATTCTGTTTTCTCTTGGATAAATTCAAGATGTTTTGGGCAATACTTCAAGAAATTTTTCAAACAATTTAGTGACATTTCACAGACAAAATCAGCCTTCTCTAAAATCAAGAAGTTTTCATGGCATGCCATTACATTTAACGATTTTCAATGTTGCATTAACCATGTCATCACATGACTGCTGTTGGATGTCACATGACATAAGTTTAATCTGGTGCACTCTGCTTTCCTTGTATGATGTAAACAAGTACAATTAACATCATGGCTGCCTGCTATTGTTCTACTGTTTTAATTTTAGTCACTTATCTGTGCTTTAATATATATTTCCAAATTTTTGAACAAACTTTACACTGTAAACCAAACATTATATTCTATTTTTAAAACTTTAAAACTTTATTTTCGATAACATTTTTATCATTGTATCCTTTATCTGTACAAGTAGGGCATCACCATCTGCAACCTGCTCTTTCTTTTATCCAGAAAAACAAGACACAGTTATTTACAGTAGCTTAAATTGCACTCATAATTTTGTGTTGGTCTTGGGCCTCTTGGCACAGAATTACACAATGATGAAAAATTCTGATTTTTAGCTTGAACCTCCATATCCTGTACAAAAGCATCTAAAGGTTTCTATTAGTCTTTAAAAATTGAAATTCTCCCCCAACACTCATTATCATAACAAATAAAACTACACCATCCAAAAAGATTTACTTAGATAACAATTATATATAAGCCTCCTGTAGTTAAAACAGGAACAAAAAATAACTATAACAATAAAACTGCAACAGGTAAAATAATTGCTACCCCAGAAACAGAAATAATAGCTACAAGTTTTTAAAAGTTGCATCACTAACAAGAAAGACATATGGGTAAAACTTGGCTTTTATTTACAATAAAGTTTAATGCCAATTATGCAGAATCCTTGTTCAATTGAAGTGCATACAACTAATCTGAACAAGACACACACCACTCCTTATTTGATGAGTCCCCATGTTAATCACCTTAATTACCTAAATAAATTTTTTTATGCAGAGGCTGAGAAAAGTGTTGTGATTCTAATTCACAATGTTCACAACCATACATGTACTACTATATTTTAATATTATCAAGCA
Organism: Unio pictorum; assembly: GCA_030141615.1. Taxonomy (NCBI): domain Eukaryota; kingdom Metazoa; phylum Mollusca; class Bivalvia; order Unionida; family Unionidae; genus Unio; species Unio pictorum. The sequence goes on along the minus strand of JARLTB010000378.1, from coordinate 1,273,263 downwards.
AAATTAACATTCAAATTGAATGCATATGATAAGCTCTGCATGATACAAACAACCATGTATATATATATATATATATATATATATATATATATATCAATAACAGATCATGATTTACTTGTGGAGAGATACATCAGTACATTATTTTTATGTAAGGACAAGTCTTAAGTAAACATCTCAATAAAATGAACATTTTTCTCATTCACTCATGAAAATAGTAAATGAAATGGAGATAAAACAAGACTTGATTATATTGACATGCCCTCCCTCAGACAAAACATGCTAAATTAATCCATTAATCCATCCATTCATAATTCATCTAGTATACATGAAGCCATGGTGTCTTGATAGTCAGCATACTGGATTCACCATTTTTGAAACTTTTCCCTTTTATGTGATAGGTATGAAAATGTACACATGTAATTGGTATGGAAAAATTAGAAAACGGCCTGTAAAATGAATCATAATTATTTTTATACAAATTCTCAAGTAAAAGATATTTTTTATATGAATTAAAAAATTTAGAATCTTGTTAAAAAAGTTTTAAAGACGTGTGTTGACATTTAGAATCATATTCATGTTAAATCTTGTGACTAATAACTATGTACATGTTGTCATGAACTGTGTAAGTGATTTTTGATAAAACAAACTGATGTCATACTAAAGCTATATAGTATAAATACAATTTTTGTAATAAAAATTCATAATTACCAAACATAAAATTTCAAATCCTTGTAATTTCAAACATAGACCGTATATTGTGATTTAACTAGTATTCAAATAGTTACGATACTGAATATTACTTTTATTCCAAAATCTGCATTAAATTTAATTTTTAAAAAATTAATACTTGCAACAGGTTACAGATAAATGTCAAGTGTCATTTATGTTGCAACATTTTGTGGAAAAGACAGCTTGTCAGATTTTTGCCCACCAAAAGAAAACCCACTTAGGAAAAAAAGATTGTTGAGCATTTCAAGGTAAAAAATGTCTATGCTACTTCCATCACATAATCAATTTTCTCCACGACACGTTTGCACCCAGTAGTTGAAAATATCCCTACCCCCTCTGGGTAAAAAGTCAATTCTTCTAATATTTCTGAGACCTTTAACTCCGGAATCTCTGACCGTTTCTTGTAGTATCCACCAGCTATCAGGCCATCCCTAATGCATTCTTTCACATGTTTCCTTTCCAGGGGAAGGAAGGGAATATATGCTGTTATCAAATGCTTGGTAATCAACTCACTGTGCCAAAGTCCACCTGAATTGGAAAAAAAGTCCGTCATTTCATCAAACACAGTGTTTATATGACAAAACACACAATATAATATAAATATTGACAATATATTTAGTAGTCAACACCCAAAGGTAAACAACGATTAATACAAAACTGGTCTAGTTTAATTGACTGTCACAATGCAACAAAAACGAAAGTTATTGATCAAAACACGACTGGCACTTTAAATCATTTGTCAAAGAAGTGTTCATGGGTATCAATTTCTGAATAAATAAGAATATACCATGAGTATAATGATTAAATTAAAACAGAAATAAAAGATTAAAACATGAAATTTGCTGACATCTTTCATTGGTGTTTATTTCTTAGTGTTACCACCTGTTTGCATTTACCAGCAATTTTTACTGGTCAATATCATATAATCATGTTAACAATGTACTGAGAAAATTTCTTCTAAATTTTTTTAATGATATATGATTTTTTATTAAAACTTGTGAACTTCATAATGCTGACTTTAAATATATGAGCACTAACCACCATTTTTGACAAAATAATGTTGCTGTTGTAGGGTTTAATGCCATTTTTCAGAACAAGATAGACTATACATGGCGGCCAGTATTAATGGTGGAGGAAGAACACCTTGGAAAGAACCATTGACGTACAAGAAGCTACTGGCAAGCTTTCTCACATTCCCACATTGGCCGAATCTGAGACTTGAACCCACGCAGACAGAGGTGAGATGGCAGTGATCCATAACGGAGAGCACTTTAGACCACTCATGGGGCCCCTGACAAACTAATGATCAATATATCAGTGATTGTAATTTTTTTCATGTGGAGCAAAATGGGGCCAATTATTTTCTTATTAACTAGAAATTTCAACAAAATTGAGATCAACACCTTATCTGTGTTATAAATGGATTCGTGAGTTATCATTCATAACATTAATAAAATATTTTTTAAATGTTGCAATGAACACCTTTTTGTTGAATTCACATGCATAATTTCAAAAACACCCACGAAGTAACATAAAACCCTGATACTTAATTGATAAATACCTTCAAAAGTAACTGCATCTAATTGGTGTAACTGCTATATTTAATTCAATTCAATCCAGAACTGCATTGTTTGCACATAAATACTGTTGAACACTATCAACATTTTCAAGAATGAGGATAAAATTGCTCCATGAAGTTTAGTAAAGCCGATGGAATTCAGCAATTTTTCTTTGGCTTAAGAAGAAACTGAATCAAACAGGTTGGAAATATCCATCAACAATATTTACCTAATAAGCTATTAATGTTGTAGGGTTTTTATTCTGCATTAATCTTTTCAAAATCAATGATAAAAACAGTATCCTGCCCTATCATTATTTCAAAGTTATTTCATAGGAGACATTGAGAAATTATATGGTTCTTATTTTGTGTCTTACTTTTCACATTTAAAGCAGGTTTCTCAATAATGTTTTCCATATCTTTCAGTTTGATATCTTCTCTATTCTTTCCTTCAATCCAGTAATTCAATGTTTCATTAGCTATGTCAACTCCTCCTGTGTTACTGAAACCAAAAGGATAAAATTAATTGGAAACTAGAAGGACACAAATAGCTGCAAGTCCTAGGCTATCATGTCATTCATTTGCTGAAATTCTTTATGTGTCTACAATACAGTGCCAAACTATCTTTTATAGATTAAGCTGTTATTGTTGTTGTAGGGTTTTACACTATTTTCAGCACACGATAGGCTATAAATGGTGGCCAAATAAAGGGCAGAGAAAGAATCCTCGAAAATCCTGGAAAGAACCACTTACCCATCATAAGCTAATGACAAGCTTTCTCACATACATACCCACACTGGATGAATCTGAGACTCGAACCCACGCAGAGGTGATATAGCAGTGATCCGTAACAGTGAGCACTTTAGACCACTTGGGTCCCTTTAAAAGGAAGTAACCCCACCATCTAACAAATGAGATGAAACTAAAAGTCAAATTGGTTGTTTGACTAAAGCTAATACTGGACTAACATGTAAAGTATGTAGTCATTTTACTCATACTCCAAACAATGCTGATAATTAAGTACAAAAATATGAAAATTTCCTTCTCACAAGATCTTTAATAATATTACCAACTTTTTTTGAATTCCAACATAAAGTAATTAAATTATTCTCACACCCTTACAAGCACAAAGATACTAAATTGTCATGAACAATTACATAGAATATATCAGTACTGTACCAGTAATCAAGCTAATTTTATTCAAGTGTTGCTGAAACCAATATAATGAATCACAAACTAGGTCATTTGTAGCCCCAATGCCTAGGCTACGCTGTTCTTCACATATATATACTAACTTTGAGTTATAATTTAGAACAAAAACAATTTCATCATCTTGCCCGTCAAATACCAATGTCATGTGACTAAAGCCGAGCGTAGATTGTGGCAACTTTTTTAAGGCCAAACACTGTTAACAAACAAGCACAACAATTGGAACATTTCCGACTTGTACCACCTTCAACAATTTTACCAACTTTTATTGAATTCTAACAGTGGTCAAATTACTCTTGTACATACATAATGGGGGAAATTTCATAAATAATATCAGTACTGTAACAAAAATAAGGTTAAATTAATTCATGTGGCAAGAGAAGACATGTTGGTTCTCTATGGGTGGCCTGTTAGATGATTTTATCCCAACTCTGTCTGCTCACCCTAACTGGAAGAGTTACTTTGGGAAAAACAAACACGATTTCAGATCACACTCATCATTTTCTGCTATAATCTTCGTTCTTTTTCACAGACGTGGCACAAGTTCTCAAACCTATGAATATCATTCATGAACAGCGTTCATTACATTAGGCACAAAAATAGTTCTCATGATGTTTTTGTGTCAAAAAACAGTTCATCTAAAGATATTCCTTGTCTACCTTCCTTCTCATTTATATGTGAAAGAAAGTTTACGTACTTAGCTGTCTTTATTTGTTTTCTCTAGGATTAGATACCTTGAAGACACATCCATGACATGATATCACAAATTCTTTTAAAAAGTTTGAATATGTTATGACAGTAATATGGGATGATGTAATTACAGAAATTATGAGAAACAGCAATTATCTCAATTAAAAAGGTTTTTCCTTTCCTCTTTTAAGAACAAAAGGAAAAATACATTGACTGGGTCAAAGTATTACAGTATAATGGGGGTTACTTCATTTTTATTGGAGTGCTACAACCTATGACTGGGTTATGGCTGGAGTCCATACCACCCGTGATAGCTTATGGTTGTCAAGGTTACCATCTGAACTGTGAAAATTTAAACAAGTTGGCTCATACTCAGTGTCATTTGTGAATATATCTAAATACAGTTTGTTTATAATTTTTTTCTTCAAAATTCAATCAGTAGCTTTACTATTTAATTTCTAGCCAGAATCATTATGTTTACTATCAAGACAAATCCAACATTAAAGATGAACCATATGTGTAGGAACTGTGAAATCTGACTGCTCATTGTTTGCTGTAACGATTATGCTTGCCCTAGTGAAAGAAGTAATTACATGGGAAGATAAGCATTCTTGGTACCTTACACAGCAAGACCAGTATTGAATAATAATAATAATAATAATAATAATAATAATAATAATAATAATAATAATAATAATAATAATAACAATGATACTAACAATAATAATAATAATAATAATAATAATAATAATAATAATAATAATAATAATCAAAAGGACTTTGTATAGCACCTAATCTCTAGAAGCTCTAAATGCTTTACAACATTATACAACACCTATAACATTAAAAAAAAACATAATAATAAGATCACCCCCCAAAACACCATGAAATTAGAAAAAATAAAACATGCTGAAAATATTTAAGGTAGGAAACATTATTAGGTCTTTAAGGTTTGTTTTTGCAGCTGAAATAGGTGAGTTTTAAGAGTCCTCTTAAAAGGGATCACTGTGTCTTTGTGTCTAATTTCAATGGGCAATTCATTCCATGTTGCTGGACCCTGGTATACAAAATAATGTTGTTCATATGACTTCATTTTCATAGTGGGACCAATGAGTATTTGATTGTCAGAAGAGGAGCATAAGTATCTTGCTGTTGTGCAAACATGGGTGAGGTTGGATAGATATGTTGAACTGGAGGCAGTCAGTGAAACATAGCACAGAAAAAAAATTGTGTTTGATTCTGGATCGATTGGATAGCCAGTGTAGGGTACAGAAGCAGTGTGCTCTGATCATGGTACTCTAAGGATGATCCAAGCAGCTGTGTTTTTAATTTTTTGAACATTCTGGAGTAGATATTGAAATGAACCAGACAGAATTGAATTACAATAGTCCAGGCTTGAAAGTATTTAAATCATTATGGTCGATTGTTTGGTTTCTTCAGCAGAGGCTTTCAATGGCAGTTTTGAAAAATGATGGTCTGTCCAAACTAAATAGATGACTTGAAAATAGGACTGTTAAGGATTGACCCTAATGTCTGCATTTAATTTTGAAAACAGTTCTCCCTTTTGTCATAAATCAACTAGTCATGAGCTTTGTTGTACAAATAGTTGCAAACAGTGATTTCTTTCAAAATCATGAGAAAACAAAATATAATGAAACTAATGAAAATAAATAATTTCATGTGAATTTGTTTTTTTTTCTCTAGCTTGATTAAATAGTACTTAGAAATGTTCAAAAAATGAATTTAAATCATGATTTCTCTCTATTGAGTATGATCTATGCGTCACATTGTCATTTGCATTTAATCTAAATGAATAAGAACAATGAAAGCTGCATGGGACTGCAGTTTTCTGAAAAATACATATTTAGATCTGGATTGCCACATCATGGCTGCCTACTCATTGATGAAGTGCCTTGGCATCTTGCAAAGCATTTACGTGAAAATCATTCAAATGCTTTACTTTCAATAAACCTCAGTTTGCTGATGACACTCTGAAGAAGAAAGAAAAGAAAAAGTACCTAAGGAATAAAAAGATTGCCTTCCTGTAATCAACACCACCTAGGTTCTCATAATACTCCAGGTATGGTTTGATGGTATCTATCAGTCCTGGTGGCATCTTGTCCATCTCATCAAATATGAACATGGTCTTCTCACACTGCTTCACACTGCTCTCAATCAGCTCTTTCAACCAATCCTGCAAAGAAAAATGAACATTTAAAGTACCGGTAGTTTATGAATGGTCTGTAATAAAAAAAATTTAGAACAAAGTCAAGAAAACTGGCAGGTAATGAATCTGTTATTTTTAATCTATCTTGAAATATTGCTAGATCAATCTACAGGCATTTTCTGATATGAAAGGGAGTTTATCGTTTGAAATTTATTTACTGTACATCATTTGTACAAAGAGCTTGAATGCCTACACATGGCAATGTACTCTGTAAAACCATCATGTGAACTTAATGTACAAACTTATTTACTGCAAGCCATTTGTACAAAGAATTTTATTAACAAAACATACTACTGTACTAACAGTCTACTCCTGTGGTGCTAAAATTCCAATGTGAACCATAGTACAAATCATTTATACAAAGAATTCTAAAGAGTTGTATAGTATATTCTTGACAACTCATATTCTGAAATTTGGAGATCTTTGAGGCAGAAGAGACCTGAGAACATGTAAGCAGTGACTGACTGCTGTTATGTACATCTGAAATTAATATATTATTATAATAATTTAATTGTTGGTTTGTCAGTTTGAAATAATTTTTAGTTTTCATTACATGCTGTTGTAATGTAAATTTATTCACTAGATATAATCTCAACATCGTCGGACCATGTAATACTGTCAAAATAAGCGGATGTTTAAGTAAGGGGGTGGGGCAGATGAAAATAAATTGAAATTTTGCATACATGTGATATTTTTAAGAGATGACCCGTCAGTGACAATGATTTATGCAGCGGAAAAGAAACTGGAAATTTTGATTAAATGAAGAAAACTAGTATGAAATACACTTGTATATTGACAACTTACATTTGTGCAGTGTTAAATAATATAGATGCATATGAAAAATGCATGAAATCGAGTATTCGATCATATGTAAGAAAATTCATATATCAGTCAAATCCCATTAGAAGACTCAACTAAAACATAATAGTGGGTCAGGCATGAATATGAACCCTATAGCTGGAAGCAGAGACAGAAGTTTCAATGTGTTTGTGAGTGAGGGGAGGCAATTTAACCCTATGCTATGCATCAAACTTCTGGCTCTTATTGAATGTTCATTCAAGACAGGATTTTTTGGACCAGTGTCAGTGAAGACCAAATGGCAAGTGGAACCTCATCTCTTAAATCCTCCTGAAGTCCATGGCTTGATAAAAAACAGGACAACAGGTATTCGCTTCCGGCAATTGGTGACTGCATATACCAAATGGATGGTGTGGATAACGAAAGTGAGGGATGCCAACCCTCCCTAATTTGGCAATGGAAAGCCTGTTCCCAGTTCCTAACAGGATTCAACAGTTGTGTGGAGAGAGGGAGATCTTAACCCAATCTTATCCTCATACCAAGGGGGTTCCTAAGGCCAGTGACTGGTGATACTAGACTGTTGCCCAGTATCTGGTGACAGGTGATTGGCAGATGGTGACTATATTACCCACATCTCAATGACCAGCAAAGTGTGCTCAAAGCCCACTCACCCACCACAGATCAGTCACTGACTAGTCAAGCAACTTTCATCCTTACAGACTTGGATTGTAACTCTCTCCCTTTACAGAGTGGCTTTGATCCTGTCACCACTAAAGGGTTGGAGGGCCTAAGAGGGTGATGCACCTTCCACTCAGCTCTGTGGGAATGGAGAGGAGGATGCACATCCTTTAAAGAAGGGTGTGATTCACTTTATTCCCTAAAAGCGTCTAACCAGAGACAACAAAAAAGACAAACATGTATATTAATTAAACAACTGATATATGCCAAGCATATGACAATATAAAGGCTCTGATGCACCCACACTATGTCTCCAAGATATTCCTGTAAATGAAAAGACTGAAAACATGAAAAGTAATCTTTCATAACAAGTATATTGTTCATTGAATGCAAATTTAAATGCAAACCTTTACAACCCATTGAGTCTTTATTTCTGATATTTCAATCAAGCTACCATCAGCTTGTTGGTTATACTTAAATAATATACAGAATACTTAATTCTGCACTGCCATCTCACCTCTGTCTGGTTGAGTCTCAGGCTCAGCCAATGAAAACACTTACCAGTAGCTTCCCATGGGTTGGTGGTTCTCCCTAGTTCTTCTTCCACCATTTATACTGAGACTGCCATTTATTGCTTATCTTGAGATGAAAATGGTTAAACCCTATGACAACAACAACAACTTAATTTAGAGTATTGAAGATGAAAATAACATAAAACCTGCTAATCAGGCTTGAAATGAATGTATACTATCCTTTAAAGACAATATAGAAAACAGGGAAGGGGTACAACTCAACAAAAAATAAAAGAGTGTTGTTGGTGCAATAATCCATTCTGCAAGCTAAACTCTCCGTCAATGATATTGAAAAGAATGTATATATAATATATTACTGATAATGTAATGTACTACGTCCGGGAAAGGGTGTTACACAATAGCAATATACAGTTGAACCCGGTTATGTCGCCGGCCTAGGGGTTTGCCAAAAAGTATCAAGATAACCGATGATCGAGATAAACAAAAACCAATATGGCAGCAATATATTAACATGTGCTTGAAATTTCTTTATGTACATGATGTGCGTTAATAAATGAGAATGTAATGCACGTGGTTTTGGAGGTTTTTTTACACAACAGCGTTGCTGCGATTTGTTTGATGAAGCGATCGGCATGCTATAAAAATGTACATACATGTTTGCTAACAACAAAAGGCATATGTGCACCAACTAACGGCAGAGATTTACCAGTATACAATACAAACCACCGTTGATTCTCGATACAAACCTTTATTATATTCTCCAACATTGCAAACACAAAGATCGCTCACAAAATTACAAAAACGTGCGGGGTGTAGATCGTTTTTACAAAAAGTTAACCAGTGTCAAAATTAAATTCGCGAGTCATTTCACTCTGACACAGCACTGAAAAGTATCGTACACGTGGTTACTATGGTTTCTTTACAAAGTCTAAAATGCTTTGTTGCTTTTTGCCTTGAACAGTCTGCTTGAAAACAAATGCTTCAATATTATTTATGCTGTCTAAAACAGTTTCATCTCCTACAAAAGAACCATACCGTTGAATTTTCTGTAGCATTTCTACCACCTCACCAGCTGAGGGAATTGGTTCCAAATCTTCGTCTGCATCTTCTTACTCTTCACCACCCGACATGTGATAAAAATTCTGAGCAAATTACGAAGTTCGCCAAAATCTCCATTAAATGCTCTATTGCTTCCTAAATCCCAAAAGAATGATCACTGAATGCTGTATAAATGTTCTCAACAAGCAAATTAGGATCTCCATTCCCACAATTGAAACTTACACGTGTCAACACCTGACAATATTGGACCGTATATATTATCATAAGTTAACACCCAATATAGGGATTCTTTCACTCCTGTATTTTGAGAAATACATAATTATTGTTTATTTGTTGTTTGCTTTTCTTCTTGCGGAGTTTAAGTCTCTGTAATCGTAACACGGGATTGATGGCAAACGATAAAGATCAATGAGTAAAATGCACAAATATTATTTACACCACCTGGATTTATGTTTGGTGACATACTCCTTCTTCAAAATATCACAGCCAGTTGTAAATTAATTGATGAACACATGATAGAACATCTGTTTTAACTTTTTTATCATATCTCAGCCAACAAACAGAAGGATTAGCCATTCCATTAATTTTATCTGTTCTATTCGCATCTTCAGAAGTCGTTCAGTTGTAGGTATAGTATGGTAGCATGATTGACTGTCACAACATACAGTACTCTGCCCAGATGTCAGCATAAGCAGATTATGATGTAACAATGCACTGCTAAGATGGGGTTGTCGATACAAACAAAGTATCATTTGTGGCATCGATAACTAACATTTTCAAAAGCCGGCAACTGGTCATAGGGATCGAGATAACTGACGTTAAGTGGCAAATTTGACCCTCTTTTGTGCTCGAGATATTAGGGTTCGGCGACATAAAAGAATCGACATAACCGATGAGAAAATGCTAAGACTAAGAGAGAATTTGGCAGTTCCACTTCAAAAACGTCGACTTAATAGGGTTGGCGAGTTAACCGAGGTCGAGATAAGTGGGTTCGACTGTATAATGTATTACTGATAATAAAAAGTGACAGTTTCAACCATCTGGTAGAAGTAGCTACGATATTTAAGATGGGGGGTGAAAAAAAATTAAAATGACAAATATTGGAAAACTAAAATGGTCTGGTAACCAATGTGGCATACAGAACTATATATGGTAGAATGCATCACTGTAGTACTACAGTACTACTAAATGTACCTTATATTTTGGCACCTTGTCCTCATGCGGGAACTCTTTAGTTGCAGAAATTAACTTCACATACTTGCTAGACATTCCGTTTTTGTACATGTTTTCAGCAATAATTCTGGCAACATAATTTTTTCCAGTCCCAGGCCAACCATGAAAGGAAAGAGCCAAGGCCTTACAAGAGTTGCCTTTGAGGTGACCTTTAAGATGTCTTACCACTGACTTTATTACCAAGTTCTGACCATATAATTTACTGTTTAACTGTTCTGCAAGACCTGAAAAAGATAAAAAGGTGCATTTTTTAGAAATAGTGTTAACTAGTGCAACTGCAATGGTGCACCAATGCAGATCCGCATGCATCATGGTACATAATCTAAAACCCTCCAACAATCCCACACCCATAGGAGGGTAAAAGTCAGTCACTATAGTATGCAAAATTCATCATAATTGTATCTTCATAATGTATCTTCATAATGTATCTTATTGTTGCATGTATCAAATTTATTCATGAAGTATCTTAAAATGTCACTACAACTGCACTTTTCCTCTATTAGACATTTTGATCCTGTTATATCCATACATGCCATCCCCAAGAGAGGCATGTACATAATTTACATAATTATAAGGTACACAATAAAACATAATCTAAACAAAAAAGTATGTGTGTGTGTGTGTGTGTGATATGGATTTCTAACATAGCTTTAGCAATTTTTGAGTCATATTGCTATAACCATTATAATGTCTGCAGTGATGCCTAGCACTGGGGCACGATATGCTGAAGACATGCAGCACAATGTCTCACACAGTCACATTATCCTGACACCTTGCCAACCAGTCCTAACACTAACCACTTAATGCTAAGTAACAGGCAAGGCAGCTGTTAGTATGATTTTTGGAAGTCTTTGCTATGACTCAGCTGGGGTTCAAACCCATAAACTCCTGCATCCGAGGTGGATGCTCTAACCACTAGGCAACCAGCACAATCCCAAAGAAAGTATGTTCTAAATATTACTTGTAGTATTACCCATATTATATTGAGACTATGACATCATAGTTAATATATTACTTGCCCCAATTACATTACACTGTTTGAACATTTATTGTTACTAATAACCTGGATTTGCAAGTCAAAAATATTCAGCAATAATGAGAAAAATCCATGTGGATTAGAACCAAACTACAAACACAAAATATGTTGAAAAATTATTTATATTCCACACTCACTGTCATTAGTCTACATATCTAACCTTTATGAAGATCTAAATCCACAAGTTCTTCTTGACAAAGTGATTAATTCAAGTGCTGTATTTCAACACTCGCACATTCTTTACAAAATATTAAATCAGTGTTGCTTTATGTTTATAAATTTAAAAAGATCCATCTACTCAAAGAATTTTAATCCACAAATCAAACCATTAAAATCCCATTTTGCCAAATATATGATGCCATTTTCTTTAAAAGTATAGACTGGTCTGCTAACTAACTTGATTATCAAATATAATGAATCTGAAAAACCTATCTGTTATCTTGGAAATGGGTCATATAAAGATGCTATCAATATAACATTGGGAAAGTACACAGAATTATGATGGATAAATTAACTCTTAACATTTTGCTTACACAGCAGTCTTTTTTTAGAATATAAACTCATTTCTTTGATGAGCTGAATTAAATGGATAATAAATAAATAACAAACCACCTTTTATTGCTTTATTTTTATTTTTCAATATGCTAAAAAAGAAAAATAGTTGGCACATATGCATATCCCTAGGGCATGTGTGAAACATGTTTACATTAGCCATATCTGATGCAATACTTGCTTATTCCTTAATGAACCAGCATACCTGTTCTTATGGTTACTTCTCAGCACACATCTTTTGATCTCCACATGCATTGAGGGCAACAAGCACCTGCTAAAATCTGCCTTAAGCAATGATTTTCTTATATATGACTGGTGTATTAATTAGTCTCAATCTGATCTGATATATCTTACATGAAACCATATGGGGAAAATAAAGAATATCTCATAAGTGGAGTGAGTGTTGCTCCTCATAAACTTTCAGTCAAATTATAATCTTGTATGTATGCAGTGTGGGAATAACATAGACTGTGGTATCTCAAAGCTGTTGTTATAAAGTACAGTTAAAACATGTCATGGGAGACCACCTGTCTTGAAAGACCAGATTTTCCATGCACAGACTTATTGATTATATAGTGTTATGACCTGTTATGAGAGACCACCTGTCTTGTGAGACCATTTTCTTTTGGCAGAAGGGGTGGTCTTTCAATACAGGTTTTACTGTATAAAGTCACAATCAATGACCTTTTTAATGATGATTATTGCAATAATACACAAAAGACATGCCATAATTGTATATTGGGGTATGGAAACTTTACTTGTCATTCAAAACACATGGATTCACATGCTAAGAAAAGTTTGTAAAATACCTTGTATGCTAATGCTTTGTTATTTTGGGGTCTACTCCAGTATGCCAAATGACAACTCGCTGAATGGACAACTTCCCAATGTGACATCTTGCAGAATGAAAAGTCTGCACATTGCTAAATGACAAACTTAACAAATAAACTCTTTGAAAGTCTGAATGTTTCATCTTTCTATCCCTTCCTGCTATCATAGCACAAACAATATACCGGTAGTACTGATATGTTTGCACTCAATATATATATATTATATTTACAACTTATGAACATTTTGTGACTTGCAATTTTTAAGACTGGGACTTCCAACAACAGTCCATTAATGAAACTGACACTCTACTGTCCAAAAAGATTTTAAAGGAATTTGTGATAAGACCATTTAATCTTTAAGCTGAGTGTTGAAATCATCTCTTAAATTCTCAGCAACATGACTTTCAATTGATCCATTCTGTCAGCTACATTGGATGAAAGTGGCCTATTTTCATTTATCACAAACAGGACACCATTGAAAATCTTTTGATGAAAAACCCATGTTGATATGACCAATCAATCAGGAAAACAAATGACAATATTTTTATATGTTCATTGTGAGAGCCATATCTGAAGTCAGATCAGCATAAACTTCATCTACAACCAGCTAGATAGCATAAGTAATCATTCAACTTTCTATTTAGGAGCAGCAATAGCAGAATTTGTAAGAAATCTGCCATGATGAAGTTAATGGATTTAAGACTGTCGCCATTTTGATTTTGTAAGATATCTGCCATAATCATGATAATGGATTTAAGACTGTCGCCATTTTGATTTTGTAAGATATTTGCCATGATGATGGTAATGGATTCAAGACTGTCGCCATTTTGATTTTGTAAGATATCTGCCATGATGATGGTAATGGATTCAAGACTATCATCATTTTGATTTGGAACCAACTAGATGTGATTCAAAGTCTTAAAATGAACACCAAAGGCTAACACGATTTTCTGTCCAGAAGTGGAATTGTAAGATTAAATTGATGGCTAATATGGCAACCATATTTGATATTAGATCCATATAGTCTGTATTTAAGACCAGTTAGACATTTCAAGATCATCTAATGAAAACTCCATGCTGATATGACTTTCCAACCAGGTGGAGTACCAGTAACAAGATTTTCAAGATGGCTACCATGGTGGACATACTGGATGTCAAATCAGAACTATTTTTATATAGAATTGACTAGACACCATACAAACTATTGACAGTGCATTCAAGAGTGGCATTAGTTAGAGTTTCAAAATATTTGTTGCAATAGCCTGAATGGCAGTATGAGCTGTACCATTTTCACAAGGACCAACTAAACTTTGGGATGAATGTGTTTGTAGTTTCATTGCAACCATCCATGTAGCTTAGAAGTAGCCATAACAAACTTGTGCTCATGGAGAAACAAATGTCATATGATGAACAACAAGCCATCCCATAAGCTCATCTGGTCTCTGACAAGTGGAGCTAAAACAGATGTCCTAGGAAATTAGTGGAACCTTGAATATCTATTGCTAGACAAAAATGTTAAATTAACCTCACTGTGATTATAGGTCAAAATGACAAGTTCAGATTTATTATTCACAAGCTAATATTTTATTCAAAGTTATATAGTTTGGTTCTGTGATGACAAGAAACATTTTCATTCAACACTTGTGGTTTACTTTTGAACATTAGTGAAACAAAATAAAATTAAAGCATGGCACAAAAGGAGCCAGCCAATGAATTGTGAATGAATTGTGTGGATATGTACCTCCTGTATGACAAGTGTTGACTGAAAGCAAGATCACCTGACTTCACCATAAGAATATCACACATTTTTGTTGGTATGCATATGCTTGGCAATTAATAAATACCACAAGCAATGTTACTATAAATTTAGTATGTACAGGTACAGGTATTAAATTAAGGCCTGCCATAGTCTTTGTTAAGGCAATCAGGATATCTCACATATGCTTACTTATTGCACAGACTTAAATGGCAATAAAATCACTCATGGTGTTATAAAACTCACTATGGAAGCAATGAAATTTACAATGGAGTCACATATAATTGATCACTTGCCTGACATAATGAACACCCACTAAATCACTTAATACATGGCCCCCTGTGTCTACATTCACAAGACTGAGTGGTCAGGTTGAAATCAATTTATAGTGTCCCTTTTATTGATAGACCAACATGTAGATCTCTGCTTTTTGTTCTGACATTATAAGAGTAATGTCGGCCACAAAAACGCGGAGATCTACTTGTTAGTCCAATGCATTTGATGAACCAATTTCAAATTGATTTTATTTAAAATTATTAAACGATTCTCTTAACAAAATTATCACCTGTGAAATTTTCATGTATCCATTTATCACCACAACATTCTTCTGACATACATGAAACAAATTTAACGACAGATGATGCGAAGCTTGCTAAAAAATGTCCCTTGACAATGACAGTTGTACACATTAAGTATACACTGACAGTGACTGAAAGATATTTGATGTATGTCATTCTTTATATGTGAGTTGTAGACAATTAGCTGGTTCAATAATGTCTCATGCAAAGTAGTAATGACATGTTGTACATTTCCTTAAATGATTCACAAGGAACATCAAAACACCTGAACACATCAGCAACTGTCTTAAATGCAAAAATGGAACTTTTAAGAAATGGAGCGAAATGGAACATATGCATGCGAAATGGCATTACAAAAATATTATTTTTTATTGTATAATTTTACAATTAATAACATATATATAACATAGCTGTAATTATAATGGAATAGTGTCATAATTTACATTCATCAAACAGGAATAAGTGTTATTTTTGGCGGAAAGGATATTGATTATTTGAAGGAAGCGTATACCAACTTTTGGAAAGAGATACGGCAGGTGCGCGCCAAGAACTATATGCAAGTATACTGTTTATTCCATAAGTGATAAGTCTAAACATTCCGAATGATATAAACTCAGCGATCGGAACTTCTGTTTGCCGTTTCCGACGAGATGACGGAAATGGCCGAGGGCTGCTCCATTGGCAAACTCAGCTGAATGTATCCTGGTTCCCGGCCCTTATGTAGACATCACAAGTGCTCGAGGATATTGTTGTAGTAGGGTTTAACGCCATTTCTCAGCACAAGATAGGCTATACATGGCGGCTAGTATTAATGGTGGAGAAAGAAGCCGGGAAAATCCCGGAAAATATCACCGACCCACGAGAAGCTATTAGCAAGTTTTATCACATACCCACATTGGCCGAATCCGAGACTCGAACCCACGGAGACAGAGGTGAGATAGAGTGATCCGTAACGAACAGCGCTTTAGGCCACTCGGGGCCCCCAAGTGCTCTAGACGAGCTTGATGTTGAAAGAAAGAAAGAAAAAATAATAATTCGAAGGGGGAAAAATCATAGCGAGTGACAAAAATACTTGAGATTGCCCCCATAACCTGTTCTGACAAAGGACCATATATATCATACTATAAAGTCATTTTTTTAAAATATGAATGACCGGTTCATATGTCAGAACGGGTTGGGGTGTGGGGTAGACTCAGGTAATTTTGTAACTCGGTATGATTTTCCCTTTTAAAAAAATGTATATATTTTTATTTAAAACATCAAGTTCGCGTCAAGCACCTGTGGCAGCTACCACCCATATTTATAGGAAAAGATACTAATTCTAAGCTGAAGGTAACATAATCATTACCATTACAGGTTTGGTGACCGATATGTACGAACACAAAACACAATTTTAGAAGGAGGATAAAGGAAATCGTGTTATGGTAACTATTTCATACGGTGGCTGTATAGCAAATTTTGCACACTACTGGCGTCTGTCTCATGGTTTGGTCCCATACAAGATCTCAGTTTGAATTATAATAGTTATGAACATGTGTGCTAACAAATAAATGCTATCCGTGAATTAGTGCCCCTCCCAAGAGAAAAAATTGAAAGCTATTAATCGTTCAGAGAATCATTAGCTAATCCGCGATGAAAGTTTTAAACCAATCATTGTTATAATGTATTCGATTTATTATAGGCCTAAAGGAAAGGTAGAGCAGCGATTCGTACAAATTTTTTGCTATTGACTGGTTAGCACGATAGGCAACATGGCACATTTATCTATCAGGCGGGTATTTTGTTTTTACCAAATGATACTATTAAAAATACTATTAAAACTGGTAGACGTCAATACACATACAAAAATGCGTTAACTGTCGTTGAAATTGCAAGCAGATATAAAGCAACTGAATCATTATCAACTCTACAGCTGTTGGAACTGCATCTGCTTTTGAACGAATTTATCAAAGAGGACACTTGCGACGGCATCAGTTGCTACATGTTTATTCTAGCAAATAACATTTTGGTGATGTATCATCTCTGATGAAAAAATAGCGTCAAAATCAGACGACGACCTAACGAATTCACCGTGATCAGGCAAACGTTGAGCGATTTAATCGAACACATGCTGAGAGATTATTTGGATATCAATATGCAAAGGAAATATCCATGAACAAAGTTCAAAATGATTCGAGATCTCGTAAATGGATTACAAGATTACCAAGTGTGAAAGCTGCATTAAATAATGAGATTACGCGTGAAATTTCTATGAAAACCATTAATGCAATCAAAATAACATGCCAATACACTGACTTCATTTTACAAAACAATCAGTATTAGGTAATATTACCATAAGATATTTTAATGAACCTGGTGAACTTAAAAGCAGTATTTTAAAATAAAGTGACTCTTCCTGTTTTGATTGTAATTACACATACAGTTTCAGTTGTAGTGAAATTCACGGGTAGACCTGCAATCTACACATTAGATTCAACTGCTCCTGAACGTGGATTTGTACGTAAACAATTACAAGTAATTCCTGAAGACACACAATTACACTGTCTTCACTTAACGATCGCCTCGACGTCGATTACACGCACGACAGATCGGCATCACATTTTTGCGTGTGTGACCAAGACTATAATCAATTCAATCTACGGTAAATTGTCTTTGATCATTATTTGATTATTGCCACAACATTACTATGTTACAGCTTGCGCAGTTATTATTCTGTCCTTGTTTTAATGTTATAATTTCAGCGTCAAAATCAAAATCGAGTTTATATTGTGTCACAATATTTATACTATTTGTTTGTTTACTCAATCTTCGACAGCAAATTCCCATTTATTGTCAGTAGTTTCTGTCAAATTTAAAAGAATCCTCCGCATCTGAGATATTCCTCTGACTCTAAACACCCGAGATAAAGTGAATTTGAATTACGATCATGGACGATCCACACAACTGTATCAGAGATGGTTACCGTAATCCTAGAGATGAATGAATTGTCACTGCATATGCCAACATCCATGGAGTTTTGTCCCTAGCTAATGCGCTCTCAGCAAAAATGACAGGAACCAAAACAATATATGTCTGAAAACTAAAATCAGACTATTGAGAGCACTAGTCATCTCAATCTTTTTGTATTCATGTGAGGCCTGGACCCTAATAGCAGAATTACAACGAAGAATCCAGGCACTTGAAATGAGATGCTACATAACCATCCTTGACATCTCTTGCATGAACCACATCACAAATGAAGAGGTGCGTAACACCATCAGGGCATTGTGAAGACCTCCCCAACACTGACAAAAAGAGAAAGCTGAAATGGTATGACCATGTCACTAGAGTCAACAGTCTATCCACAACAATACTGCAGGGTAGTGTCCAGGGTGGCAGAAGGAGAGGTAGACAGAGAAAAAAAGTGGACCGACAACATCACATAATGGACCAGGAAATGTTTTGTGGAGACACGAGGATTGGCACATGATCGAGGAAAGTGGAGGAAACCAGTCAGATGTTCAGCAGCACAGTGCCTCAACGAGCACTGTAGGTCAAGAGACTGATGATGATGATGATGATGATGATGATGATGATGATGATGATGATGATGATGATGATGATGATGATGATGATGATAATGTTTAGTCATTGGATCATGCACTGACGGAGCAGACGATATTTTTAATGTTTGATTATTTTTGTAATACATTTCCTTGATTTCAACGTCGGTCTATTCTGAATAATTGAATTTATTTATTGTTTTGTTCTCCATTACCCCATGATGCATAAGTACCAGTATTCCACTTCTCCAAAATTCCTGAATATTTTTATTGATATAAAATATTTCCGTAGCAACTCTGACAGCAAACTCAAAATCTATATTTATCATCGATAATAAGTTTATCTAAACATACGCGGATGTTGAAGTTCTTAAATGAAAACATTGCGGTGACTCATTGTTCCGTCAGACATGTAAGCAATACTTCGATTTATAAATGTACCTCCCTTAGTTGTATCAGCAATGATAAAATCAAGTTCAGCATCGTCTATAATCAATCGTGTATAATATCGTTTATGATCATATGATCCTCCTTGGGTAAAGTTACCGATTATTTTTCTGCGAAGATCATTTGTGCTTTTATTTTTGGAATCGGTTATATCGGGATTTTCTTCATCAGAATATTTTTTTGCTGCGGTAATCAATCTTCTTTTTGTGGACGTTATGTTATAATTGCTTCACTTACTGTCAGAAATATCAGTATATGTGCATCAATCATATATCGTAACAATACAGTTGGTGCCCAACATTTTACTTTAAAAGAGTCTACCAAACCAGATATAACAAATCGGAAGAAGACCTTTAGCAAACTCGAATGACTCGATACAGGCGAACCCAGTCAAGCCAAACTCTAGTCATCTCGTGTGTTGAATGTCCAAATCTTTTAAAATATCCATAACATTTTCCCATTCCAAAAACCCTTTCTGGATAACACGTTACCATATTATTTGAGATAATATCTTTATAATCGTATTTAGTATTCTACAATCCGCCGTTTCTCTATTCTATACAACTGCTTTGTATAACCTCAAGAAAATCAAATTGTATTGACTTCCACGAATTTGTCTCTCTTACAAAGAGAGCAGCAACTGACGGAGCGGTAAAATAATTATTTAGTAATTGTTCAATAAAATTATTTGTATATTGATGCAATGAAACTTTCTGCGCATGATTTTTCGTTTTTTTTTTTTTGTGATGATATTCTGTAGGACATATATTTCCATTAGGTTGCAAGAATTGGTCATATTTGCTGTTTTCTTTCATATTAATGCATCCATATGGCCTTATTAGTTCATCACCGTTATCCTCATCGCTCTAAAACAGCCATACTGATACGGGATATCTTTTACTAATATCTCTAATAAAATCAGAAATATTACCGGAATAGAACTTAAGTTCTATTTCATGGAAATAATGTTACTGCATTAGTACACGCATGCACATTGCGATCAGTAATTTAAATCGAAGCTCCTTTTGATTTCTATTTGGAATTGTACAAAATCTCTCTGGTTATGGTTTGTATTGTCTTACTCAGCAACATGACAGATGTTTCGGTATCTTTACCTGGTTCTGCCCACTCGTTTATTATTTACGTCGTATACCTGTTAGATCGTTTCCATGTATCGCATTTCTGAAATGTTCCGATTTTTTTTATAAAAAAAATGGTAATATGATCTGCCTCACTTGGCACTCAGAATTAAGAGGTTAGTGTTAGGACTGGTCGGCCTGGTGTCATGATAATGTGACTGGGTGGGACATCATGCTACATGTCTACGGCATGATGCTCAATGCTAGATATCAATATAAACTGCCTCACTGCAGCCATCGTAGCGATATGACATATAAAATGTTAAAGCTGCGTTAGAAATCTTAATCAAACAAACAAACAACCACAAATGAATAGTATTGATATTATTTCTGCAATATAAAACATTAAAACCTGACGGAATAGAAATTCAACTTGATCCTGAAAAAATTAGTTGCGATTTTGAATCCTTACAGCAACGGAAACTTGAAGGTGGATATACACTACCAGCCCAGTATAGATGAATTAAAATTAACCAACTTGTTATGTTACAATCTTTGGCAATGGTTAAAGATACGGATGTTGAGAAATTCGTTTCTTTTACACTCGCGATCAAACTAATTGGATAAACATTATCTCAGAAATATAAAACAAAAAATATTATCAATGCATGTGTGAGACAGCTGATAAAGATTATGTCAGATCGTGAAAACAAAAGATGTGACAAATTTATTAGTGATTGTGACAGTGAGAATAGCCCTGAATGAGAATCAAAACTAAAAATATTTCAGAATAAATATTACATTCGTAATTTATACGGATTATACTTTTGATTCAAATTATAAGGTTTATTCAGAATATAATTTTAGAAAAAATGTAATTTTCTATTTTCCAGTGCGATTTCCATTATTTCTAAATCTACTTACCCTATCAAATTAACGAGAAATCAGTTTTAGAAAAAGTAAATATTATAATATATTTGTTTGTTATTATTTAAGTAGATGAGATTTGTATTATTTTGAGTTTCAATATATCCAGATGAAATTATTTGATAAGCTGAAAACCTATGGGTAATATACCCATCAAACTGAATAAATTGTTTGATAATCTGATATAATTTAGATAAAATCCCAATCAATCTGAAGAATTGGATATTCTTTAGCTGATAAAATTTAATGTAGTAATGCGCACAAATCAGAATATGATATCTATCACACATGCTCATAGAAATATGTTCTCACCGCAGTTAATTTAAATGTTTCTGCGTCAACAACTTAAAGGCATTTTTCACATTCGTCAAAAATTATGTCAAAACTAACTTGTTCTGCCCCTACTGGGGTCGGCGTAAATATTGTTCTGACGGCATTTTCAAGTATCTCTTTGTTTTGAATAAATACATTCACGTGTTGGTACATTATATAATATCCCATTGATTAACTGTAAGTCGCCGACATTGACTCTTCGTGATTAAAACGTTTGAAGATTTTACGTAGATATTCAAATTTGGAGATTTATTGACAAAATGCTTGCTTAAATCGAGCAAGTTTAAACTAAAGGTTAGTAAGTTTGAAATGTTGTCTTGATAATAATGGATTGCGAGATCATTGATAATCCGAATTAATGGGTTCTTATGCAATCAAATATCCTTTCTAAGCTTGATTTGATTCTTTAAGATTTGTTTGACAGCTTCCATCAGTTGCATCACATATAAGATTGACTGCAATAGTTGATGCCATATTAACAATTCCTGGGGAAAAATGACGACCTCCAACGTACGGATCATTGTTGTATCTGCTGGAGGAGCTATTTTACTCCGTGACTCAGATATTTATGGAAAATATTCATCGATATTTTTTAGCTCTTCGCTGTTAAATTCTGGCAGTGTAAATATTAGTAGATTTTCTTCCGTTAAATCTGAAGATGTGGGAAAGTGGAATTGCACATGAAAATCTTTTTCCATCTTCCAGAATTAATGGACGTGCTGGAAATCCTACGTCGTAATTTCGTTTGCTGCCATGAACCACCGAGAAAGCATCAGCATCAGCCCCTTTTCAAAGTTTTATCGCCGATTTAAATTATATGGGTTATTATCAGGGTAGTTGGAATTATCCTTGACAAACATACTTGATAACCAAGCTGATCTTGAATAATCGTCGGAATATGTTGCTAGACCCAATATCTTCGTGGCAATGTGAACTTCTATCTGAATTATATATGTAGAGTGTAAAACAACGCCATAATTTCAATTATTAGCAAAACCAGCACTGTCATTAGTCCCATATCCAGTATTATCATTCTATTTTAAATAGAATTTCGCCTTCTACTTCAAA
The DNA here is from genome assembly GCA_030141615.1 of Unio pictorum. NCBI lineage: Eukaryota > Metazoa > Mollusca > Bivalvia > Unionida > Unionidae > Unio > Unio pictorum. Next base: position 1,250,401 of record JARLTB010000378.1, on the reverse strand, counting down.
AATTGCTTTAGTATGTAAGAAATATATACTTATATCCTGAACTTGCAGTTCAATTCTTCCAGGTTTATTCGGTATCCGCGCATCATAAGAATAATATTCATAATCGCGTACATACTTATCTTTAAGAATTGGTGCGTCCATGTCAAAGTCTGGATGAATTATACGTTTAAACATTTTATTATTGTTATCGTCTAACTCGAAGACCATGTCCTGCTATCAGACTTGTATTTTATTCTTCTGCTCCACTAGTAAATTCTGCTATAGTTTTTTAATTGGTGGCTTGATTTATTATTTTATTGACATCTGCGGGCATCACCTCAGTGATTGGTAATTCTACTGGCTTTGGTTTTCGTAGTTTTAATCTTTCTAGTCAATTCTTGATTGCTTAAATTGCCTTGCCAGTAACATCACGAAAAAAATCAATAGATTTCATTCTTAACTGTTTTACAATTAGTATTGCTTTTTCAGCTATTTTTCTATAACAAAATACCTTGAACCACATCACCGAGTCCAGCACTGAGATCGCTTTGTATGTTGGTAACCGCGAATTTATCACTCTGACAATAATCGGTCCACGTTGAGCATTATTTATGATCATCTTATTTGTTACTTATTTATTTAATCACTATGATATTCATCAACAATTTGATCTATCATAGATCGATAAACATTAATATCCATAATACCGCCTGTAAATAATCGTCGACAAATATCAGCTTTTTCATTAATAATTTCTGAAGAATTATTTCCAGCACTTTTCCTCCAGTCAGAATTCCTAATCGTTCAACATCAGAAATAATACTGTTAGCACAAGAAATTAAACCACTTTCGTGAGTAGAAGTATCACTTCCAGTTGGTTCTTCTGCTTTTTGTTTTTTTCCCTCCTTCGTCTCATTTCTTCAAATTACAAATCTTCCCTTTCTTTTTCACTCACTGTTTGGAATGGTTGCTGTGTTTGTGACTTTTTAAAGATATTTTATTTATCCCATCAATAAATTCAATATATCTTGTATTATCCCTTTCGATCTTTTTTATATTTGTAGTATATTTTATAAATCCAATTGTGTCAGTTTTCACGACTTATTAGTTATTAGCGTACTCGGGTTTCAGAAATATTGTTTTGATTATTTTCATAACTACACACAGTAAGCTCAGATAATTATCCCTCTTTGTTTTTTTTTCTATGTAGGAAATACTCGTATCAGGAAATGTATCATTTGATTTAGTTATGACGTTTTCTTGGTTTGGTTCTGTTATATGGTCTTTAATTTCATCTATTTCAGCACGAGCATGGTCAGTACCCTCAAGAATTGTTTCCTTAACTCTGCCAAGTGGTTGAGGAGCAGCTATTTCAACTAGAAGTTTTCATAAAAGTTATTTGTTTTCTTAGTTCTTTTTTTAGTTTTCCAGTTGCTCTAGCGGTTTGTTCAATAGCTTCTGCAACTCTCTCGGTAACCTTCGTTACTAGTTTAAATAATTGTTCTTAATATTCTGCAAATTCCACCTAAGACTGACTCCTGACGTTCTTGTAATTTTTGTTTGACAGAATCACAGACGGTAATATATTTATTAACTGTCTCTTGTCGCTCTCGAGCTAAGCTAGCTGTATTGGATTCAATAGATGGCGCTATTGTTAGATAATAATGATTTAATTACTCAAAAATGTACAGCTTCAGAGAGTGCGCGACCTCAATGAAACGTCCTGGTGGATAAACAAAACATACATACACATTTTGAAATAGACAATGACAAAGGTAAAATAACAACCTAAGCTAACCCAATTAGAAAAACTCTCGGTGAGGTAGAGGCATCGGTTTTGGCGTTAATGACCTTATATTTTCATTTTCGTAGGAAGTTTTATTTTTTCAAAAAGACGTTGCAGCATACAGGTCTGTTCGCGCTCTACGCTGCTTAAACAATCTGCTAGATTCACACTCTTTATAAACTTTAGCTAGCCTACTTGTTTTAGCATAAATATACAGAAAAGTGGTTTGCTCAGAGTGAATAATTGAAAACTTAATTCTCTGGAAGACAATACTATAGTCTTTCACCAACGAGATTTGCTCAAGATTTATTTTTTAAAAAATTCTATTTCTATGTTAAGTAGTATAGCATTGAAAACGTTTTAGCAACAATAACTAGCAAAATTGTAATTAAAGGTACTCATTTGCAAAAATAAATATATTTCGAAGGTCAGGTACTCGGAAGCCGTACGAATAGCTTTACGTAAATTATAGGCAAATTATATACATGGCAGCCGCGCGAATATTCTTTTCCTCTTAAGATCTCCACGACAACCACTTATCGTCCATATGGGACTACCCCTCGAATAGTCTCGACTTTATATGAACAAGACTCATTACGTGAATTTAAATGTATGTGAAATTATATCATAAAATAAATAGTCATTTATTATTTAAAATAAAGTATATACATTTATATACTGAAAAGAAAAAATTAAATAACACTCATTCGTATGTCGAAATTCCATATCGCATCCCGAACGTTGGATTCGTTACGTTATTGTAAATTTTGTAATGGTTAGTACTTTAACTTCTAATGGAAATAAAGGTATTTTTAAAATGTGAGACATAACTAAATTACCTATCAGACATATTCAATCTGTGGGGGAAGGGGTGTTCTTGACGCTACTTTTTCACACCTAAAACTGTTCCAGTGTCCTTAATTTATGTCCGTTTTTTTACCAACTGTCAAACTAAATCACTATGCTATGAAAATTATGAAGAAAACTAACACCGTTGAAGCTTTTGATATGACGTGGTGGCAATTGGCAATGAAATGTTTAAATAGTGGTGTAAACAAATGATTGTACCATTTCATGAAACATTGTGTATTCTTCGAAATGATCGATAAATGCTCTTATAATTTCCCGCAAAAAGTATATAATTGTTAAAATTATGATTTCGTGAAACGGATTTTTTCTATTCGACAAAATTACTAGTTTTTGTTGAACTATGTAACCATTCGGTAAACAGTATTTGGTTTTGTGCAAGCCAACATTCACTTTCACAGACTTGAATCCATCGCGTATGCCGAAACTGCGGTTCACATTACGATAACATGTGAGAATATGCTAATTCATATATAGATCATATTGCATTTTTTATGATTTAAAAAAAAATGTGTCACATATGGGTGACAATGTGTCTGTTGTGACTAGATAACTCTTACCTATGAAAAGTTCCAGCAGAGTTATCTCTCTTAAATACAACGGGGTGCCTGGTTTTGTCCATCTCAAATTGACAATCTAACATTGTTCTCTGTGTTAGTGTGTGACATACATGCTCAAATAGGATAGAAAGTATTTTTATTTTACAAAACATTATCATTGAGGTCTATGGAAAAACAATTGGTATCGTGATAGCTTACACTGCAAAGTGTCTATTTGTGACCAGTTTCCGAGTTTACGTTAAATTTTCTTCCGATTATTTGGATTTTTAAAGTTTAATTCGTTTCTCTGAAAATATTGTATGCGCTCATACAGAGTTATTGGGCAAAGACAGTTTTTAAACGTTTATTCGGATTTCAAACACTATACTTGAGTTCATGATCACCAGGACGTTTACGATTTAATTCGTAGATTATTCTTGGATTATTTTCGGATTTGATTCTTAAAACTATTTTTTTTCTTTCTCTATTTTTACAATCTTTGTCCAGGCAAATAAATTATGTATGATGTCATTTGTTTTGATTATACCTAACTTAGTATAACGGAGTGCAACGCAGGGAGCATACAAATCAGTGAATCAGACTAGGAAATAATCTACATGTACTTTAGTCTATGACACAAGCTATAAAACAAAATAGGCATAGCTATATAATTCACAAATCAGTTGACAGCCTACTTTGCTATATATAAAAATAATTTTTGTTTAGAATGGCATGAATGGTCGGGGTTTTGTTGTTGTTGGAGAGGTGTTTTTATTAAACAGGGATAAAATAATGGTCGGTGGAGTTTATCGTTTAAACTTACCGTCTGTCTCATACATATAATCAGGACATTCTACACAAGCAATGCAATTTTATCACATGTATAAGTGTACGCCAAGTTCAAGTCATTCACGCACAAATGTAGCAAACAAACAATAACTGTCCTCGGAAATTGTTTATTACACGCAAAAAAACACAACCAGGGGGAGCGATGGGGATTTTTTTATGTACACATGGTGTCATAATGTCGATAGCCCAGTTGATCTATGTTGTGGTGTACTTGGACCCATTCTCTTCATTCTTTACACTCAGCCGCTCTCAAGTGTCATTCAGTGTCTCACCAATTGTACGCTGATGACACCCAAATATACAAATCTAGCCACCCAACTGAAGTTGATGCTACCATCCAAGGAGTAGAGAGGTGCATTTATGTTATGAAATCATGGATGACATGTAACGATCTGCAGATGAGTGTTGATCAAACTGAGGCCATTTTGATCACAACACAACCACTTTCTCATTCACATCCTTTACCTCAAACAATAAATATCAGCAACACGAACATTATATTCACACAGTCAGTATGAAAACAAGGTGTTACTCTGGACAGTACTCTCACATTGCACCAACATGTCAAGAACATATGCAAGGCTGCATAATTTGAGCTGAGACGCATCATCTCCATTCGCAACTATCTTTCAGTTGATGCCTCTAAAACACTTATCTGTTCATTAGTACTTTCAATACTGGACTATTGTAATTCAATTCTGTACGATTCACCTCAATATCTACTCAAAAATATTCAAAACGTTCAAAACACAGCTGCTCTGATCATTATTAAGGTACCACGATCAGAGCACACCTCCCCGCTGCTCTGTACCCTAAACTGGCTATCCGTTCGATCCAGAATCAAACACAAAAAGTTTTATCTATGCTACTTTTAACTGACGGACTCCAGTCCGACATACCTATCTGGCCTCGCCCATGTATAACTGCGTCATCGTCGCTCCCAACCCCGGGTGTAAGGGAAGGAGGGTTGGGCGTGGGGCTATCAACCCGACCCTGTAAAACCCAATTTGCTACAACAACATCGACAAAAGAAACACCAGAAACTGAAAGCCTGAGTGAGGAAAGGTCTTCTCGTGGAAGAGTTATGACGCTATGTGGTGAAATCCGCGAGTTTACGGAATCCATAAAGCAGACCACCCTTTCATTAACAGAAGTATTAACTTCGCAACATGGAACGTGAGGACAATGTATGAGGCTGGAAAGACAGCACTGGTAGCAGCAGAGATGAGAAACTACAACATATCCCTACTGGGCATCAGCGAGACGAAATGAATTCAATTGGGACAAAGAAGATTGATGACATGAGAGATGCTACTACATTCAGGACATGAGGAAGAAAATGAGGAAGAAAATGCGCCTCATACACAAGGGGTAGGGCTCATGCTGTCGAAGCAAGCATATAATGCACTGATGGGATGAGAACCACATGTGCCCAGAATCCTTACTGCAACGTTTAGGACCAAGAAGAAGAAAATAAAAATGAACGTTATACAGTGCTATGCACCAACAAATGATGGCGAAGAAAAGGATAAGGGCCAGTTTTACAACAGACTACAGAACATAGTAGAGAATTTCCCAGACAAAGACATCAACATTCTCATGGGTGACTTCAATGCCAAAGTTGGGTCAGACAACACAGGGTACGAACAAGTCATGGGGATCCATGGCCGAGGGGAGATGAACGAAAATGGAGAGAGATTCGCAGACCTCATCTGCACAGCCAAGAAGTTCAGAAGATCAGTGCAAGACGTGAGGTTGAAGAGGGGAGCAAATGTAGCAACTGAAAACTACTTAGTGGTAGCAAGGCTGAAAGTTAAGCTGAAGAACTGGATGGGCACAAAAGAGAAAAATACAGGGTATAACATCGAACTGTTCAAAGATGCAAATACTAAAGAAGAATAGACTTACTCTTAACAATAAGTACCAAGTGCTACAAGAGCTGCTTGAAGACGATATAGACATCGTGAACAACAGATGGCAGAAAGTTAAGGAGGCAGTAAAATCAACATGCCAAGAAATACTAGGCTCCATGAAACACCAACAGAAACAATGAATTTCAGCCAAAACAATGCGCAAAATCCAGGAGTTTAAACAGATAAAATCAGCAGTAAATAGCAGTAAGACATGAACTAAAAACGTAAAGGTACAAAAAGAGTACACTGACGTCCACAGAGACGTGAAAAGAACCATCCAGATAGACAAGAGAAACTACGTTGAAGGACTGGCAGCAGAGCATAAGAAGTGGGAACGTAAAGAAGCTGTATAGCATCACAAAGAAGCTGTCCGGCAAGTACAGCAAAACGGATAGACCCGTAAAGGACAAGCAGGGAAAGACCATGCCATGTACAGAACACCAAATGAATAGTAGGGCAGAACATTTTGAAGAATTGTTGAACAGGCCAGCACCACCAAATCACCAAGAAATCCACCCAGCCAACACAGATCTCCCCAAAATCTGTGACAATCCCAACAGAGACGGGATCAGGAAAACCATCACCCAGCTGAAGAACGGCAAGGCTGCTGAGTTTGATGACATCCCAGCAGAATCCCTCAGAGCAGACCTAGAGACTTCAGTGGAAATGCTATACCCTCTCTATGTGAAGATATGGGAGGAAGAAGAAATACCAACTGATTGGAAGGAGGGACAACTCATCAAGATCCCAAATAAAGGTGACCTCAGCAACTGCTCCAGCTATAGAGGAATCACACTTTTGTCAATACCAGGAAAGGTCTTCAACCAGGTCCTCATGGAGAGGATGAAGGAGGGAGTTGATCACACGTTGCGAGATGAGTAAGCGGGCTTCCGGCAAAACAGATCGTGTACGGACCAAATAGCTACTATTCTCATCATAGTCGAGCAATCCTTGGAGTGGAATTCTTCGCTCTGCATCAACTTTGTCGATTATGAGAAGGCATTTGACAGCGTGGACCGAGAGACACTTTAGAGACTTCTTCGCCACTATGGCATTCCAACCAAGCTGGTGAACCTGATCAAGAACACTTACAATGGAATGTCCTGCAGAGTCATTCATGCAAGACAGCACACAAACACATTCCTAATGCGGACTGGCGTCAGGCAAGACTGCTTACTATTACCATTTCTGATCCTTCTTGTCATCGACTGGATTATGACAAAGACCACCAATGGGCGGAGATATGGGATCCAGTGGACATTTTGGAGTCAACTTGAGGACATGGACATTGCTGTAGACCTAGCGTTCTTGTCCCATGGTCAGCTGCAAATTCAGGATAAAGACCGACATACTGGCAGCCACATCTGCACAGGTTGGCCTCAATATTCACAAAGACAAGACTAAGATCTTCAAGATCAATTATATCAGCAACAACCCAGTCACACTGCAGGGAAGTCCCCCGGAAGAGGTGGAGTCCTTCGCGTATCTAGGCAGCATTATCAACCAGCAGGGTGGCACATACGCAGATGTCAAGGCAAGGACCAGAAAGGCTAGAGCAGCATACGTACAGCTCAAAACATCTGGAGCTCCAAACAAATTTCCTTGACTACCAAGATCAGAATGTTCAGGTCCAATGTGAAGTCATTCCTACTGTATGGAGGAAAGACCTGGAGAACCACCAAGTCCACAGTAATGATAGTTCGGACCTTCATCAACAACTACCTAATTCTCCGGATCCGCTGGCCAGACACCATCAGCAAAAACAACCTGTGGCAGAGAACCTCACATCTTCCGGTAGAGGATGAGATCAAGAAGAGGAGGTGAGGTTGGATAGGACACACCCTGCGTAAGCCGCCAACCAACATTACCAGACAGACATTGAGGTGGAACCCTTTAGGCAAGAGGAGAAAGGGACGACCAAGAAACACCTGGCATCGCGACCTTGAGGCGGATATCACTAAGATGGGTCACACCTGGAGTCAGCTTGAAGGAATGTCACTTGACAAAAGCCTCTGGCGATCTTTTGTGGGCGGCATATACCCCTGCAGTGGTGACGGGCAAAACTAACTTACTCGCCCATGTGTACACACCAGCAGCAGAGAGGGTTAACCGACTAAATCGAAACGTCACCATTTTTTGATTACCAAATCGACTAATGGTGACTAGTATCGAAGTCAGTTCAATGACTACACCTAGCTTGACCCAACCCATTGCTGTAGTCGACCCCTCTTTGCTGCTCTCTCCATGTGTTAAATTGTCAATCTGATGATATAAGACAGAACTTGTACATTGATCAAACAAAATGAATAATTCAGATAAACGATCAATCTGAGATTTTTTAACATTGAGTAATATTTTTCCTCGGTGCTGCTATAAATTGGCCAAATATTTTATCGATACATGTAATTAAATCATTATAAATCATTATATATATATATATATATATATATATATATATATATATATATATATATATATATATATATATATATATATATATATATAAAACTATGTTAAATATTAGGAGAAACATATACTACTAGAATAGCTCGAGAACGCCAGGAAGCAAATCAAAAAATGTATTCCTTTGAGAGATTCGCTTCGAAGAAAGCTTCAATAACGCCAGGAGTCACAAGTTGATTACGTAGAAGGTACAGAAAGATTATATAAACCTATTACTCCAACAACTGAGAAAGTTGTATGGGGAGATAACACTGATCCAGAGTAAAAGAAACCTCTTCTTGGGACAAGAAACCGCTAGGGCAACGCAAGAGATTTCACTAGATCTTCCAGCTAGAATAGCTGCCGCACAACCTGAACAAGATATTGATAAAATTTACACCGAAATAGCTGATGTGAAAGAAAAACTTGCATCTAAATCTAAAGCAAAAGGAGATGTTAAATTGATTAGTAAATTTAACGAAGGTGTTTTTGAAGATCTTAAGAAAAATGTTAAAAAGAAGGATTTTTTTCGTGTTGTATATGATAGTTTTTCTCGAAAGGTTGAAATTTTAAAACCTGAGTATGTTAACATAACTACTGATAACTGTTTTAATTGGCTATATCGTGTGTACTACGATAAATTTCAGGCTAAACTTGATGATCCAGTATTTAATGAATATATTAACGATATAAAAGATTTTATTCAAAAGAAACTCAACAGCAAATAGAACAACCTCCCCAGTATCAACTTCCTCCACCTCTGCAACAAATAGAACAACAAGGGATGATGTTGGAAGCTGAAAAATTTAGAAGTGATCAAAGAAAAGAAAAGGTGAAACAAAAAAATAGGGCGGATCAAATAGAAGAACAGTTGGAACAAATGGGCAAGAGAGAGAGAGAGAGAGAGAGAGAGAGAGAGAGAGAGAGAGAGAGAGAGAGAGAGAGAGAGAGAGAGAGAGAGAGAGAGAGAACAAAGGGAGAAAAACGACAGGAGCGATTACGCTCTTCATTAGGTACGGAAAGGGATCCTGGTGATGACTCTTCTGGCGCTACAGGATGTGGTCTAGGAAATAATCTTATCACTTGCCCTGACAACGCCATCGCTGACGTGGATAAACTAGAAATTCTCATAGGAGGAAAACGCGTTGGAAATACTTCTCAGGAAATTATCAACGAAATCTCTGATATTTGTCGACGATTATTTACCGGTGGTATCATGGACATCATTACCTATCGGGAATTTATCGATGAAATTACATATGACTCTCTTGACACATAATTTAGATCATGGTGAATAATTAAATAAAATGATCGTACACAGTACGTATAGTAGACCAAGAATGATCAGAGTAGTAAATTCATGATTACCAGTTTATGGAATAACCTATGGAGATGGACTTGGTGATGTTGTTCGGGGTTTATTTACCAGGATAGCCCCAAAAGCAATGCCAATTGCAAAACAGTTATCAATGAAAGCTATCGATGTTATTCGCGACAAAGCTCCTTGCGCAATCGGTGATCTTGCTGGTAAAGCGTTTTCTGCGGTCAAGGACAGAATTTTACGGTTATTACGACGAAAACAGCAACTGAAATTACCATCTGATCAAATTATGCCTGCAAATGAAAGTAAAATAATTAATCAGGCCGCAACCAAAGATTAATGGATCTGGCTGATGCATCGTTAAAAGAAAAAGAAGATAACATAGCCGCTAGTCTGATAGCAGGAAGTGGTCTTCGTAGATAATTACAATTTAAATCATAGTAATTACAATAAAATGGTTCAGCGTGAAAGTGATACAGCGTTAGATATGGGTGAACCAGTTCGTAAAAATGATTCCCTGCGCTATTATCAATATTATTCTTACGATGCAGTACAACCAAATCAACGTGGAAGAATCGAATTACGGGTTCAAGATACAAGTCGGTATTTCTTACCAGCTGAAGCACTTATCGAAGTCGAAGGTCGACTTATAAAAGCAGATGATACAGAATATAGAATTGGTGACAGAGTCGGTTTTGTCAATAACGGTATCAGGGCGTTATTCAGCAGTGCTTCCTATATGATCGATGGAAAACACATCGAATCATGCCTGGAAAATTTTGATATTGCTACGACGATACTTGGTCAAACTAGATACTCCGATGACTATTCAAGATCAACCGGTCCATCAATGATGTTTACAAAGGGTACAAATGATGATCCAGAAAACAGAAATGTAACAATGAATGCAGCTGGAACTGAAGATGCGTCAATGAACGAAAATTTCAATCTCGGATTCGCAGCACGTAGATTAATGTTAAACGCAAACGAGATGTTTTCATGTGCGATTCCGTTATCTCATATTTTTGGATTTTGCCGAGATGTTAGGAAGCTTATGTTTGGTGCTAAACATACTGTGGTACTGAACAGAAAAGAATCCGACAATGATGCAATCTGGCGAACAGAAGTGATGCTGGTAAAGTAGTAATAACAAAATTATCATTGTGGCTGTCAGTAATGGTTACATCTATCACAGAAGAAAATAAATTACTTTCTTTTATGAATCAAGGTGGTAAGTCACTGCTATCATGGAAAACAATGACTACAGATAGTAATCAAGGTAATGCTGCTGATTTATTTACATGGCATATAGCAGCACAACAAGGGATTTCAGCACCGCGAGATATTTTTTTATCGCATTTCAAGCAAATGTACGAGTAAATAATCAGGAAAGAAATCCTATGGTATTTGTCATACTTGATGTTACCAAGGTTAGTTTGAGAATAAATCGACATCAAGAACCTACCGAGGAAGTTACTTTGAATTTTGGACAGAATAAAGTTGCACATGCATATCATCGTTTAATGTCATTTATAAGACGCGATCTAAATGTAGATACCGGTTTGCAAATATCACAAAAAGATTTCACAACATTATATCCGATTTATTACTTTGCACTGGAACATTTGGATTTATTTAGACAATCTGTTGTTCATATATATTTTCGAGTTCAAGTTGGTTATTATCCTGCTAGTGCTGTAGGTCCACCTGTTGTTCCTGCTGCTTTTAAAGCAATCGCTGTTATACTTAGCGACAGAGCAGTATTACTCGAGGGTGTTGGTGGACGAATGCGAGTCGTTGATGCACCCGTAGAGACCATGTAATTAAAATAAAAAATAGAGTAGATATAAAAATGCGTATAGTCATGTTAACGCAACTCTGACTCAAGGTCAGATAAAAAAAAATTACAATCAAAAAGCGCAAATCATTGTGGGACAAAATTAACGTTAAATAAAAAACAAATGAGTTGTGGTCCAAATACATTATCGTTAACCGGTAATCAGCTTAAACGTTTCAATAAAGCTCTGGTATCAAAAACTGTACTTAAACTTGAATTTTCTGCAAGTGTCATCAAAGATATGATTAAATTAGGAGGTATATTTCCACTTCTTGCAGCAATACCAGCATTAATTGCTGCGGCCGCACCTGCAGTTGCAAAAGCCGCTGCGGTAGGTGCTGATGGAACCGTCGCGGAATGGCATTAAAGAAAGCTACAGGAAAACGGTATAAAAAAGGGACGCTGCCCCAGACTTCCGGGAACCTATCTAGGAAAGAGACTGAGACTTCCAGGAATATAATACCGATGTCAAATTTTGATCTGATAAATGCTGCTAAAAACTAAAAATAGAACATTTTAGAGGAGTGTTTATGCGCGATCAATTACCGAGAAAACCACATGACGTTGAAAGCGGTATCATCAATCTCAATTCGAATTCCGATCCAGGAACTCACTGGGTTGCATATGCGATTGATCCACGTGGAATTGTTTATTTTGATTCGTACGGATTAGCGCCACCAGTTGAGTTTTTAAATTATATTAATCAATTACCTGCCAGAATTTGGTATTCAACGTTACCGACACAGACTATGAAAGATCCACCGATATGTGATCGTGAATCCATTGCTGTACTTGATGCGATATCAAAATCAACTAAACCACCTCACAAGGTTGTACATGAATACACAAGTAATCGTTGGACAGGTATTTAAAATTCTACATATATATAATGGTCGATATTTACGGAAGATATTTTATCAGAAAATCCGAGAAAGTAACTGATAAAGATTTCAAGATGACCTTTGCTGATATTATGAACCTAGCTGGGGTTGACCGAGACGAAGTTTTTTTTTCAGGACAAACACGATGTTTTGAAAACAAATAATAATAAGTGGAATGATATAATTGGTAATGTTCTTGGCGCGGCTATGGATAATATTCCGGTATTGACCGACAGCGAAAAAATACGAGATTCAGGTATATCGATAGAATATATCAGGAGTGAGATTATAAAACATGTTCCAAAACGATTATCAACGTCAGGTAGTGTATTAAAAGGGGAAATTTCCATGAACGGAAATAAAATAATCGTCTCAAGAGATCCAACATCAGATGAAGATGCGGCAACAAATTGATACGTGGACACTGTTGATGGTAAATTATCTACGTTAAAAACCGAAAATGATGCCGTTAGTGGTAAATTATCCACGTTAAAAACCGAATACGAACTTCACATAAATGATCACAATACCGTAGACGGAAAATTATCTACGCTGAGAGCCGAGTATGACGTTCACGTAGGTGCGTTTATAAATCTCCGTATAAACTTCAGAAAGTTCGATGAAATTGCAGATGGGTTCTTCGGAAAACCATTAGTCGCTGATACGAAACTTTCTGATATTAAAACATCAATCGATACGATTAAGAAAACACAGGGAGATATTGTAAGTGATGTTCGTAATATTATTAATAAAATTGATCCCCTTGAAAAATATCAGGGTAAAATTCTCCACAAGCGGATTAACAACGTCGTATACACAATATCATCAGGATCAACAACATGGTATAAACAAAATAATAATATCAAACATACCGCGGAAGTTACTGGCGTGTACAGATTGTCTCTGTTTAGTAGTGCAAAATTCGAGATATTTACCACGTATCCATGGCGTCACTCAACGGATAAGTTCTTTAGAACCGTATCTGTTATATTAAACCGTGGAGACGAGGAAACATTTATCCTGGTTGCATCCCACAATAAATTAACTGCAGCAACATTTTGGTGGTGTTTGGAATTTGTTGCCGAAACACCTCAATTGATTACAGCCAAATAATATGTACTATAGATACAATCAAGCGCGTGAGTGGCAAGATAAATTAAAATCTATCGTTGATACTTGCACGATAAAAGTAAAAAATATCACAGACGTGTAATTGTCATTGATATAATTGTTTTACGCTGTCTCCGCGGTTGTTGCTGGAGCCGGTCTTTTATTATCCGCGATAACAATGACATCACCTGCGGTCATAACGATCTGTGTTTCAGCATCAAATGCGATCGCTGGACTTTTTAATATAATCGCAAAAAATGTATCGGCGTGCTCGAATGAAAAATTATCCGATTATGCGGTGAAGTTACACGCGGCAACGGCGTCGTATTCTAAACTATCTCAGTTAATATCTGAAAGCCTCAACGATGCTTCAATATCGGATTCTGAGTTCACATTAATGACCAAAATATTCCTTGAAGCAATGACTGTGATAGAAGCTACACCCATTAAAGTTACAGATAAATAGATAATTGTCTGCACAGGAAATATTGCAACAGATTGTCACAAACACAACACCGATAAAAACCACTATGTTATCAGTGAGCACAACCAATCCTGAATTCAGTATTAATTTTCCAACTGCAATTTCAGCAAGGGAGATTGCACTTGCACAACTGCGAGTATATCATAGTTGGCCAAATATCAGATCTGAACCGTTTGGGGGATTACCTTCAAATAATTCGCTTGTACTTGCAAACAAAAATAAACTGGATGGAACCCCAGATTTCTTCGTTGTTTCTATCCCCACAGGTAGTTATCAGATTGAAAAAATCAATGATGAATTTCAGCGCAGAATAAAATCAACACAAAAAAGAATCAAAAATAAATATTACTGTTCACGAACCAACATTATCATCTGTGATTGAAGTAAAATCTGCCGAATACGTCGTAGATATTTATCGAAAAAAAAAAACTGTTCCAGGATGGCCTGATAAAACTCCACCATATCCTGATGATGTTCTCAGATTTAACAATAATCCAGAAGCTGAAGGCAGGCATATTTCACCAGAGATTGTAAATATAACCTCAACCATTGCAGTCAATCTTGTATGCGATGTAATTGATGGTAGTTATCAAACAGATCTTGGGATATCGAATCAAGCTCAACAAGGATACGTTCTTTACACATTTACTCCAATGGTTCCTCCTGGATCCTTGATCGTGCAGGAACCAATCAATGCGGTGTATCTACGCACGCATAATCAAATATTGTCAAGAATAAATTTTAAACTCATCGACCAGAGTGGACACTTGATTGATTTACGTGGCGAGATTTTACTGATAAACCTCAATGTTAAATCGTAAACGACTTTTTAATCTTGATTCATGAATTAATCGGATAAATATTATGTATGTACCAGCACGTAAAGGTTTTTATACACGACAAGGAAGCACTTGAAAATGCAATCAAATTAATATTTGCACAGACTTCATCCAACGTCGTTGATATAGTCATTGATGGGTTCGGTGACGAGGATTTTTTTATTGACGCAAGAACAGTTAGATAGATTGCGGTTACAACATTTTATATGATCACGTGTGATAGAGATCAGATTATAAACTACGCGCATTCCTACATTAAACTTGATCAACATAAAAAATATTATATGGTTTTGAATAAAATCTGATTTGAGTAAAACAGAATATTTCTTTACAGATTTGATGAATTTCATCTTTTTTTTTGCCCATTTTTGTCAATTTTATTGTAGAAAATCTGACAGATTTCTGATTTTGTAGGGTAAAACCCCGAGCCATTCTCTAGATGATTTATCGATAAAATAGCTAATTTCATCTTTTTTTGGTCTGTTTTGTTGTATATTCTCGTAGAAATATATCCGATTTTAGTTGATTTATAAACAAAACATGGCAAATTTACCGATTTATCGTTATTGTATATATTTTCTGTGATATATTGTACTGAACATATCTGAATATCAAAATATTTGGCAGCTGTATTCATTGATGGAAATATTATTTCTTCATCAGTCACTGTATTTACATATTTTATCATCCGTTTTTCTATTGTTTTCCATCCACCAGTATTACCGTATATGGAATTCTGACTCTGCGTGATAGCTCTCAGATTATCCAGGGAATTGTTTGTCGGATCTGAACTGATATGGTCAATGACAAAACTGTCTTCGATAATTCCATTAAAACATTCGAATACGAATCTGTGACAGGGATATTTTTTACTTTATTTATTTCATTTAAACTGAACTGGAGATAACCAGTATTAATGATATAACTGACCGGTTTCTTTGGTCGATAATGTCTGACAACACCATCACGAGATGCTTCGTATTTCGTTATGATAGGATGCCTCACACACGTTTGCTTCATTATATATAAATATCCTTTGTTTAAATCGTTATTTGCCTTGATCTTTACTTTGAGATCTAATCAGATAATCTCCCGCGGTTTTTATAATACTGTCGGTTTCATTACTTTTTTTATCATAATATCGTTTCAGTTCTCTGTATCTTTTATCACCACATTGCACACACAAGCGTGCTTTACCTCATACTCCAACAACACATTGTAAACATGGTTTTGGTCCCAGACTTCCATCTCGGACACGTTGCGAGTGGATTTCGCAGAATTCGTTTACGCAAGATCTGTTACAAGGAGTAACAGAGCCGATCATCAACTACTTGCAGAGATTCCTTGTTTTAATCATTATATATATGTACTATTTTTAATTTAAATACTTGTTTTAATTATAATGACGGGGGAATTCGAGATATTATCCAAGATCGAGCCTTCTAAAAATAAGATTTAATCTTGATAGAATATTTCCTGTGCCGATGCGATGGTTGATCCGACAGATAAAATCTTGATCAATAAAATAGATGAGGCCAAGAAAGAATTTCAGAAAAGTGAAGCATCTCATGTGTGGTTGACGTTTAAGATTATAAGCGACACTAAAAATATAAATGCTACGATGAACGACAAACGAGCGGCGATGATCATTAACTACCTTGACGATAGAAAATAGATTTTTAAGATCAAATTTATCGTACTATCAGATACAAACAATTGGATTATTCGTGATAAACGTGATTCTGTCCTTCATAACGAAAAAACTGCCATACTGAGTAAAGGTTCCAAACCAGGGATGTTGACCAGTATTGACAAACTATATTACGAAAGATCTTATTCTGTAGCATCGGTTATTTATGGGATATATCCACTTGAGAAACCTAACATTGATAAGCTAAAGCCAATGAAATTTTCGAAGATAAATTGTGTGGCCGAACGAATAACAGAACATTTCACTGTTTCGACACGTGGGAAGGGGTTAACGGATAACCGACGTAATATAATAAATTCGTGGGCAGAAAAGGTCAAATTTACCGGAGCATCTATCAAAGATGTTGCTGAACTAGGAAAGAAATTGAAATTCCCTATAACAGTAAAAATGGTAACAGGAGAGATCTTATACGAATCAAAATTTAAATCAAAGGGAGCTTCAATCGAAATTGTTGATCATAATGCGCATGCGTGGACTAATGCAGTAACAATATTTCCACGCACGAGAACGGTTAAATTCTATAACGGTGACATGTTCGACTTTATTAACGAAATAAGTAAAAACGATCCTGTATCCGTGCGGTTGTTTAGTTCTGAAGATGAATCTAATCAGTTTGTAAGACCAAATGGTGATATTTATTGAACAGAATCCCTCCGCGAAAAAATGAGAGAATATACCCCTGACGAAAAATTACTCGGTGAATGTTTTACTGTTCCATCGGTTGCAGCTCAGTTTGCTAGAGAGAGAGAAATTCCTCGAAACCAACTAGGTTTGATCTTGTTGATAATATAATATTAGGTTGTATTGAATATGGTCACGGTGGACTGTGGAACTGTAAATACTCGTGTAAAGATGTTATCTTGGTTGATATGGTTGCATGTTATCCGGGAATTTTTCTGGGATACGGAGAGTGTTCTGGTATTTTAAAAGATTCGATCACCCGACACACGAGATGACGCGAGTATCAATAAATGGACCATTACATGATTTTGATATTACTGGATTCGCTTGTATTGAATCATTCGAGTTTACAGAAAACCTTCATCCGATTTGTTATGTTTGGTTCGGTAGACATTTTTCAGAAAATAAGTGGGCTCCAATGGTACTGTTACGATATATGCTCGATTGTTTAATGTTGACGTCGTTGATTGTCAGTGAAGCGATTATATCATACCAAATGCAGACCGAAGTTTGGCTACCACAACAAAAGGAATATTCTGATGAAGAAAATCCTGATAAAACCTACTTTGAAAATAAAATTGCAAGGGATCTTGGCAGAAAAATAATAGGTAAATTTACCCAAGGAGGATCATACGATCATAAACGACATTGTACAAGATTGATCATGGACGATGCTGAATTAAATTTTATAATCGCTGATACAACGAAAAGAAATACATTTATAAGTATGGATACAGCTTTATTATCAAATTGAACTAAATTAGGTACAATTGTGAGTTATATTGACGGTGAATCACCGCAGTATACCCATTTAAGATCTTCGATGCTCGCGTGCGTTTCGATTAATCTGTTATCCATGATAAATAAAATCCCAGAGTTTGCTGTCAGATTCGTTTTATATCAGTAAAAAATATTGCTAGACCAACTAAATATCATTAATCATGCACCATGGGGTGAATGGAAAATAAAAAAGGAAAATATACTCGATTATTCTGAATCAGTAGATGTTCCAATCAAAGATCTTTACCGTAGAAATAATCGGATATTAAAACCATCATCTGCACCATCAATATATGATCCCGTAGCTAGACACAAAACGATTTATCTAAATGGACCTGGAGGATCAGGAAAGACGACACGTGCGATTGAACTATTTCAGAATTCAGATATGATCGTTTTAACACCTACACACAGACTTGCGTGAGAATGATCCAACGAGGAACACGGTCATATACTTATCACAGCTTTTTCCGATGGAGCGGAGACGCATGGAATCCCTATCGAATGGGAGATAAATATGTTCCGAAGATAATAGCTTGGGATGAAATATGTACTGTATCATTAGATAATTTAAATATATTTGTTGATTGGTTGTTCACAAAAAACACTGCTGTAATAATGTGTGGCGATCATGGTCAACCACCACCCTTTGTTGGACCGTCTCCACACGAATGGCTAAAGAGATCTGCTGACTATTACGAAGAAATAGTTGACGATCATAGAGCACTTGATTCAACATTGAGGGAGTTTAAAAATTTAATCAGATTACAACCGAATAAAATTCAATGTGAGGTTATGCGTAATATAATCTCAGAAACCTCTTTGAATGACTTTTGGGATACGTGGAGACCAAATGATCTGATTGTTGCAAGTAGAAGGCTAGTTCGTGACACACTTCAACAAAGATTATTTCTGCTACATAAAGAAAAATTCGCAGAGTTGCCGGTACCATTATGTTATCGCCCAGCATATACGCGACGACAGAATATTCTCGTTGACATACCAGGACAGACGGAGAGAAAAAATATCGTGTTGAATGATATTGTTTTGGATGATGTCAATGCTTTGTTGATAGCGCTTTATCGGATTGGACGCTAGGATACGCAATGACGATACATTCATCTCAAGGATTTGCTATTTCTGATTCAGTTGTCTGGATTGTGGACGATCATATCGAGTGGTCGAATTTAGTTTATCTTGCGGTGTCTTGCGTCAGGAAAATATATCAGCTACGTACGATTGTCGTGGATGCGTCAGAAACCAATGGCAATGTTGACAATGATATAGTAAGAAAAAAATAGATGGCTATAAGCAATGTGATAAAAAAAGTAAACGCGACTTCGATCTGGACGTATTTATCATAACATTGAAACAACAACAGGATAATCACTGTGCAAGCTGTAATTGTATAATGCTGTGGCAATACTCGAGTAAACACCCAAAACAATTTACCGTACATAGAAAAGATAACAGTCTTGGTCATACACGTGATAATGTGATGTTAACTTGTCATTAATGTAATCGGCGTAGAGGTGCCAGTTAAGTGAATGTGGTGGTAATTGTGTATTCTCGGGAATTACCTGTAATTGTTCACGTATGAATCCACGTTGAGGAGCAGTTGAATCTAATCTGTAGATTGCAGGTCTACATGTGGATCGTACCACGCTGGATATCTTGTGTGTAGTAATACTCCAAATAGGATCTGTCGCTCTTTTTTTCCCTTCAAGTTCACCGGGTTCGTATAAATACCTGACGATGACATTACCTAATATTGGGTGTGGTGGAACATTATGCTGTATTGGTATATATGTCCTTGTGATCGCATTAATAGTTTTCATGGCAGTTGTTCGAGTAACCTCATTGTTTAATGCAGCTATCACACTTGGTAATCTTGCAAACCATTCACGAGATCTTGTATCCTGAATAAATTTATTCGCGTATTGATTTCCAAACAATCTTTCAGCAAGTGTTCGATTAAATCGTTCTACGATCGCTTGATCACGATGAATTTCAGTATGTCCTCGTCGTATTTTAACATTGTGTCGCTTTATTAATGATGATACTGCACCAATAAATTCTTTGCTAGGATCATCTTGTAATAGTTGTGGCCATCGCAAGGGTCCTCGTCGATCAATTCGTTCGAAGGCAGATGCAACTTTAGTAGCTGTTTTAGTTGATAGTGGTTCTGCTTCTTTATATCTACTTGAAACATCAACAACTGTTAATGCGTATTTAAATGTTACTCTGCGTATACGATCATGAGGTAAAAACAGAATATCAGCCTGATGAACTTCATTAGGAACGTTAACATCAAAATGTGCTTACTCGATTCGTTTAGGCGGTGGTAGGTAAATTTGCCATATTGCTTGTCGTGCTAACCAAGCTGCTGCGGTAGAACGTGTGGCATTTGCTGCATTAGCGAGTTTATCGATTGCTGCTCTACCCTTCCAGTATCCTCTTGGGATATAATAAATTGATTGCATTATAATCAATTACCCAGCTCCTATTGCTAATTTGGTTTTCATCGCAGATTTCACTAACCAGTTGGCCAATCCTTCCTTGAGATTTTTAATTTTTATGGAATTCAATGCATGAATCAATTTCACATATGTGATATGTCGCTGTTCTAGATCTTTACTTTTATAAGCTACATCATGAACGTGACACGCTTTATCGATTGCATTTACGGGATATTCACTGGATTTTCGTTGATCTTGTTCATCAAGTCTGATATCAAGTCCAGTGCCAGGACCAGAATGATATTAATAGGCCCATCTGGATCTGGTAAAACACAAATATTACTTAATTTGATAATGAGATGGTTGAAATGGAATAAATTGTATTTAGTTGCACCATCTGTAGATGATCAGAGATGCTACGCAGTACTTAAGGAATTTAATAAAAACGCACGATTGCTAAGCGGTGATGATATTATTGGTTTTATAACCGATATTGATGAAGCACCATTATGGATTCGTTAATAATTTAGTTGTGTATGATAACGTAATGCTATATAAACAAACGAATCCGGCAAGAATATTTTCTCGAGGACGGCATAAAAATACCGATACACAAATTCCGAAAGTAATATTTTAGCTGCATTTAATGGAATTGATACACACACGCTAATAAATATTCATCAGACCTGATGAAGCGGAGATATGGACATAAATAAATTCAAACATTTATTTTCACGTGCGCAAGCAACACCGTATGGTTTTATTGCAATAAATCTGCATGATCCCAGGAAAAGATATCGTGCAGGTATCGATCAAATATTTGGCTAATTTGTAGCAGCAGATTGACAAAATAAAGATATCCTCTAACTAAATTAAATAGATACCATTTGATATATGAAGAATTGTACATGGCTACGTCAAGGAAGCACAGATAAATGTAATAAAAAATGTCGTGGAGAATTTTGCAATAAACAAATATATTTTATAATAAAATCCACATGCTGGTCCTCGACATTGTGTTGGATGCAATGTTGGCGTTCGAGGACAATATCGGATTTGTAATGAATGTGGTGGAGATAAACACAGAAATTTGATGGCATATTACCGTCGTAGGATCGAGGAAGGGGTATTGATACCTAGAAAAGAAAACCCTCCAACCAAGGAAGAATATTACTCAAAGTTCAAAAAATATCTCAGATTGATCGTTTGTCTGAATTATTCATTTTGTTTGATCTATGTACAAGATCTTTTTTATATCATCATATTGACAATTTAACACATGGAGAGAGCAGAAGAGAGGAGTCGACTACAATATTGGGTTGGGTCAAGCTAGGTGTAGTCATTGAACTGACTTCGACGCTAGACACCATTAGTCGATTTGGTAATCAAAAAAGGGTGACGTTTCGATTTAGTCGGTTAACCCTCTCTCCTGCTACACCAGCAAGATATTTACGCTCCTTCTTCTGACAATCGTACTATGAAAAAAGAAGTCACATGGACAATGTTCTTTTGGAACCTGGTCCCAGTAACGTGGAATGAATTGCCCATTGAAATTAGACACAAGGGCACATTGATCCCTTTCAAGAGTGCTCTTAAAGCTCAACTTTTTCGACTGCAAGAACAAACTTAAAGAGCTAATAATGTTTCCTACCTTAAAGATTTTCAGCATATGTTGTTTCCAGTTTCATGGTGTGTGTGGTTTTTTATTTGGAGGGGGGTGTGTCTTTTTTTGTATTCATATCATTATAGATGTTGTAAAGCGCTTAGCCTTCGAGCTTTCTAAGATAAGGCGCATAAAAGTTCTCAATATTATTATTGTTATTATTGTTATTATTATTATTATTATTATTATTGCTATGCGTCGCTTTGGATTAACATTTCAGTGCATTTGTAGTTTTTCTTCCATTGGTTACCTCACCCATCACAACACGGTTACTTTTCGTTATAACGGTACGTGTCGTAGTTTAACGATGTTAGGGAACTAGACTAGACATTTCAGAAAATTTGGGAAAAAAGCCGAGAGTAACCCGATTAATGCTTAACATTATATTTCAATTAATAATTTTACGTTTTTTTAAAAATATAATGTTATTATTTGGAAAAGAATTTTATCATAAATACCTCAAAAAATTATTTGTTTAGAAATATATTAATGTTAATAATATATTTGCATATACCTAATTATATTTTTATTTTTATTTATAGACAACCGATAAATAAAAATTTCGAAAACTGTAATGCACACGGAGTTTTGTCAAAAATGGCGACCAAGTACAGTTTGTTGGGCTTAACCGCATCACAAACATCAGAAGAACAATCTCCAGGCCACAACCATGGTCAGACAGATGGGCATGAAAGCAAATCGGACGAGACTGGATCAAATGGGCACAAAGAGCATCCAATTTTTGAAGCGATCAAAGCCGGGTAAGATTGGGAAAACGGTTCGCTAAATGTCCTGAAATATCAAGTTATGGCTCTTAGAAAGAGTCTTTCTAAATTATATAAATAAAACGAATCATTATTTGTTGGTGACGTTAAATTGTACCTCTTACATTAATAATGTTTGACTAAAGAAAAACTCATAGTTTCCCTGAAAAATTTATCTTGTTTGTTATGGTGTCTTTTAAACAGACTTTATATCATCCAGTTGCTATTTTGATTGTTGCTATCGAAGACAATCGTATGTGTCAGGGGTAAACAATATTCACAGCAGAACTGCTTTAATAAGAGGCATCGGACAATACGCATGCTTCAAATATTCCTTTATATTTAGCGTTATAGATAGAAGAATGAATTTCAAATAACTTATTTTGAAAGATTTATATATATCATTTTCAAAATAATACAAAATAATAAATAATAAATAAATAATAATAATATATATAATTATATATATATATATATATATATATATATATATATATATATATATATATAATTTTAAAAATAATACAAAATAATAATAATAAATAAAAATAATAATAATAAAAAAAATGTACATGTGTATGATTTACAGTACAGGCGGATTAAACCTTTTTTTTACATTTTTATCGCAGGCGTGACCAATGCATGGAAAGAATTATAGCAACATGGATGTGCAATGCAATAAAGCAAATCCATATGCATACATTCAGTTTCGTTGCACAGCTTTAACCAATGCAGTATCAGGGCTAGGCTTTGCATTTTTATATTTAATAATAGATTTAATATAATTCTTGCCGCCATGAAATTTGCCATATAAAAAAGTTTGGAGCCACTTTTCAGGGTAAGGAACCACATGATGATGCAGGGGCTTAATTATATGCGTAGAATTATATTTGCCCTATGTGTAATATATATGAACATGACAATGAAACAGTTTTTACATATTTTTTAAAATATATTTCAGAGCACAAGAATAATTATTAATAAATATAAAAATACCATTACATAACATGAAGTTCAACTTCAATGTATAGCATATGAAAAGCAAGAATGAATATGATAGTCACATAGTCACTTATATCAGTGAAAAATTAAAAACTGACTTTATAAAAATTTATTGCAAGCTACTTTCACCACACCAGTCTGTACAAATTGTGGCCAGTTTAAAATTTCCTTCACATTTGACATCCAGGATTGCTTTTAATAAAGAAAAGCAATGATTAGAAAGCAAATGGTTTTCTCATCCATTATGGACCTACTTTCATGGATGATAGATATTTAAGACTTCATGGTTGACAAGTCCATATCAAGCTGACTGCCAAAAAATATACAGTATTTACCGTATGTTTTCGGACACTGTATGTTTTCGGACACCGTTTTTTTCGGGGAAAAGTCATATTTAAATGCCTTGTAAGTTTTCGGACGTTGCTCCGCTATAATTGTTTCTACAATTTATGTTTTCGGACACAATCTTGGAGGATCTGCTTCGTCGTTTTAATGTAAAATTTACAGCGTGTTTGCCGTTAATTTAACTGATACAAAGTTCGCTTTATTTGGTCGCCAATTATTTAATGCGATCATGAACGTCCATGAACTAATATAATTTAAAATTATTAATCACATGTAATTCAGGATAGTGACAACACCTGTTGCATTAGTCGGACGGGTTACACGAGCTCTAAAGTGTATATCAACGGATTGTCTTGTTAAATCAAGATGTTCCAACGAAAAGTAACAGATCGGATATAGATTTTTGAAATCATATTGTGATATTTGCAGACCGGTATCGACATTTTGATCGCGTCACATATATGACAACATACGATGATATACGCGTGCTATTTGATTTTGATCAGACTCGTCATCTAGAGCAGCTTTCTTCGTAGGCGGTTGTTTTTGTGATGCTTCCTCAGAATCATTTATTCGAAGTCGCTTCTGTGGACGGCCTACTGGTCTCTTTGGAGACGATTTTGGCAAGGGCGAGTCCCTCCAAGAACTATGCAGTGCCTCCTCACTTGTTGCATAACGTATGATAAACTTATCCATCAAATTTATTACAGTACTAACAATATTATGTTTCACAACGATAGCTATCCAGTATACTAACTTTTGTATGTGGTGGGTATTTTATTTATACTTTTTATTTTAATAGTTTGATTCAGCTATCAAAAATATGATTGGTTGTCAGTATAGACATTGTTACACACGAAACCACTTCATACAGGTGTTACAGTTATGGCTTTGATTAGAAACCATGACCCCTGCTTTATATCATTAAACAATACATCAGAGTCAGTATGGATTAGTAAAATTCATTGGCATTGTCCAACAAAACAAACCCCTTATCCCTGAGGCATTATATACAAAGGTTTAAACATAGTTATTGTTCTACAGGTAATAAACCTCTTGGTAGACGATATATTTGATTGTGGGTGCTAAATGTTAGGTACATCGTGTGCTCTTTTAATAAAATCCAGATGGCTGCCTCTTATTTCCGAACACATCTGTCAAAGAAATCCCACCAGTTATATTATTAACAATTAACACCCAGACACTTTGAAATCTCTGACATGCATCACTACAATATTAGAGCAGTAGATCGTTTCCAGCCGGCAAGCTTTGCTCATTTTAATCTACCCTCGGCTAGGTGGGAAAAAAAAGAAGAGAGCACCACAACAAATGCATCACCTTTATTTAAAACAAATATCACATATTAATCACGCCTACTCGTATATTGCAAATTGCTTTTTATTTTTACCCTTCGTAGGCGTACATACAACACTCACCCCATTTGGAGCCTCACACCCTTGGTGCTCTAAGAATAGCCATCATACATGTACCGGTGTTTCGACTCTCGATACTAAAATATTTCTGCCCAAAATATCTTAATAAATTATAACTCCAAAATCTTTTTATTTAGTTTGTATTAATATTTTAATTACACAGAAATAAAGCTTGCGTGCGTTTGTAATGTAGATTTTAATGATCATTAGCAGAAGGTTAAACTGGATTGCAAGATTACTAAGTTAATATGGCGGTTCATTTGGAAAATACGCACACAATCGTGGCTCTAATACATGTATGGCTTTGTTTTCTGGTGGATGGACATGTATCAAATAGACAAAATAGGCAAGTAATGCCCATTTTTCATTAATTATCCTTTCCGTGGTGTTAGACAAAATACTTGTTTTACTTCATGGCAGCACGTTGTCATGTGAGCTAACGGTAACTTCGTTACGGACGGGAAGGGGGGGGGGCGGCATAATTCTATCTTCACTTGTATGTTTTCGGACACCTAATCAAAGAATTTAATATGTATTCGGACAACAAAAAAAGTAATTATTTGTTTCAGTCCGAAAACATACGGTAAATACGGTACATATAAAAGTCTCTTTTTGCACACTGTATGCCTAACGTTCATCAATATTATGTACAGACATGTCTTTCTGTTTTGCAAGATTGTTTAAATTATGTGTATATTCACATTAAGTACATGTGATATCATATGATACATGTTTTTGTTTTTATTTAAACAAATTTGCCAATGTTTATGCTTAACATATATTTGCATGTTAAAATATGCCAAAATTAAGACAAAATAACAATTGGTATATTTTTTATTCAAAACTAATCAAACAATAACTATTTGGACCTTTTGTAGGTAAATAATAACCAGAGATTGAAACAGTGTATAATTAAGAATGAAAACCATATATATATTGAACAAAGCAGTTTTGTGTATACAGTTATAGTACAGTATGGGAAACATTGCTGTAAACCGTTCGTGTTTGCATGATTTCAAACCAAAAAATGGAATGGTTGGAAAGCTGAAAAATGTGCAACGGAATTCAATTTAAACAACAACATGTTTAGAAACAGGATACAGACGACTTTGGAGCTGAAAGCATTTTCTATGGGAGATGACCCATCAATGTCTTACACCAGTTTTCGAATAACAAGCGATATATAGAATTTCTTGAAATTCGCTATAATTCCTTGATCCATTGGTTGAATCAGTGAAATTGTGTTCGGAGGAAGGAAAACAAGCTTAACATTTAAGTAAAAGTTGAAAGAGTGGATCCTAATCATTTTTTAAATTTATTCTTCACATATATTCGTGTCGTGCTGATTTAAAGCTGTACTATACTGTACTTCGTTTAACTGCACACTCCGTTTAACTGCACAGTCTCGTGACTGGCCCTTGGGTGTGCAGTTAACCAGAGTCAGCTGTATATTGATGGTAGGGGGCACTTTGATTATACTTTATTTTATTACCAATTCAATAAAATTATGTATCATTGATCACAAAATTGGTTATCTTTATACAAAATTTAAGAGCATGAGAATACATTAGCTACAGTAAATCTGATATCACTCAAATCACATGTGGATATAGTATGGTTTGTTACTGAATATACAGAGGATATAAATTTTGATATATCATTGTGAAGATAATCCTTTACAATGAAGAGAAGATAAGAAAAAATAAAGAAGTAGATTGTTTTGGTGTGCACCTATCCTTATGGTACAGTTAGTTTATCAATGTCATTACTGTAACTCAGCCAGTTAGAATTGACTTAACTAATTAGAAGTCATTATTTCGTTTTTAAAAATAATACAGGCCATTTCTCCTGCAGTAAAATTACACCCTGGAAATGGTCACAACAGAAGAGGCACAGTGATATTACCTCACATGCTGCTTGTTAACAGCCCCCACCTTTACAATATTTCTATTTTAACACTGCCTAAAATCATTAACACATTAACCCCTGGAGGTTTTTGCTGTTTTTACATGGAATGCGAGTAGGAAACTCATTTTGGGGACAATTTCTGAATACATCGACTTCTAAGCAATATTCCATTAGATCAATGCCTAGTTGTGCTAAATAGCTACTTATGCTAGTTATGACTTACAGGCCATAAGAAAACATACACATAAAAGGAATGTCATTTTGACATGGGGATTTTCATCAGAAATGAACTATTTCTCATTATAGTTGCCATGGTGGCTATCTTGAAAATATTGTATTTGGTCCACTACACTTATCTTTGTAGACCAGGTATTTGGTTTAATACACTTATCTTTGTAGACCAAGGTGTTAGGTCCACTACACTTACTTTGTAGACCAGTTGTTAGGTTCCATACACTTATCTTTGTAGACCAGGCATTTGGTTTAATACACTTATCTTTGTAGACCAAGGTGTTAGGTCCACTACACTTATCTTTGTAGACCAAGGTGTCAGGTCCACTACACTTATCTTTGTAGACCAAGGTGTTAGGTCTACTACACTTATCTTTGTAGACCAGGCATTTGGTTTAATACACTTATCTTTGTAGACCAGTTGTTTGGTCCACTACACTTATCTTTGTAGAGCAAGGTGTTAGGTCCACTACACTTATCTTTGTAGACCAAGGTGTTAGGTCCACTACACTTATCTTTGTAGACCAGTTGTTAGGTTCCATACACTTATCTTTGTAGACCAGGCATTTGGTTTAATGCACTTATCTTTGTAGACCAGTTGTTTGGTCCACTACACTTATCTTTGTAGACCAAGGTGTTAGGTCCACTACACTTATCTTTGTAGACCAGGTGTTAGGTCTACTACACTTATTTTTGTAGACAAGGTGTTAGGTCCACTACACTTATCTTTGTAGACCAGGTGTTAGGTCTACTACACTTATTTTTGTAGACAAGGTGTTAGGTCCACTACACTTCTCTTTGTAGACCAGGTGTTAGGTTGAGCAAAGAACAATTTTATTTACACTTGAATAACCAATGCATGTTTTCTGCACTTTGTTTTGATGCCCTTTAGGTTAATGTAGGGGTGGCTGTGTATAGTTGCAAATGCCACACTGATTTGATTGCCATTTTGTTGATATTATGATACAGATGTGTAACAAATAGTGTACTCAAAAACACCCCAACTTGTTTAAATTCTATGTCTTCCCAGTGTTTTAGGTAGTAGCTTATCATGTACTATATATATATATATATATATATATATATATATATATATATATATATATATATATATATATATATATCACTACCCATAATTAGAACTGCGAGATGATGTCATGCTGTTGTTTGTTTTCTACTTTTGTGAGGAAATGCCACTTTTAATGAATAAAATTCTGTATTTTCAGCATGTTGATCCCAGTCCAGACAGTGGTGGAAACGATGGGGCCAGAGATCTTGTCAATAAGGGACAGCAAGGGTCATATCCCATCTCATTGGGCTTGCCTTGGAGGACACACTGCAATTCTTCGATTTATCATTGAAAATAAAGGCCCTATCAATGAGTCCAGCAACAATGACCTGGGAGCCAGGCCCATCCACTGGGCTTGTGTAAATGGACATATAGCTATAGTAGATATACTGCTTCAGGCTGGTGTTCCACTAGATTGTACAGACGGTAAAGGATGCACACCATTAATAGTAGCAGCTCAGTATGGGCAAACTATGTTGGCTGGTTATTTAATGGGAAAAGGTGCTCGTCTGCAAATGGTGGATAAAGATGGGGATAATGCGTTACACTGGGCTGCATTTAAAGGTATTGTTGAAATTGAAAAAAAATACTTATTTGCTTTAGAATGTATGTTGGCTTTATGTATTTTTAAAAAAAATCATTTGAAGTGAAAAACCAATGTAACAATGCTAACTCCATTTGATGTCTTTGCTTGCCTGCTAATTTGGTCCAGAAACATCAACCGTGCCATAAATGAAGGTGTGAGATAGCATGATAGACTGAAAATGTTGATGACATAATGGCAGTGTGTTAGCAACTTGCATTGGTATATGAACATTATAATCTTTCTCTTACAGAAATATATGTTTAATGAATTTTAATATTTATGGATATTAGATTTGAAGACTTGAATTAAAATCATTAGTATAGATTAAGTTGTTGTTTAGTGGTCAGATTTGTGTAGTAATATGATGTGTTCCATTTTAGATAAGAACAAATGTCACCAAAAATAATCAAACACAAATGAACTAAAGATTCAGAACTAAAATGAGTTATAAAATGCTGAAGCCAAATACCTTAATTCCATTCATACTGGTTTATTAATGAAGATAGGGACAAACTTTTAATATCAGCATATACATTTTCATGGATTGCATATGGCAATCACTGAGTACAACTCCATTTTGGATCAAACAGTACAGTTGACTTGTTGCGATCTCATTGTCCTGGAACATTAGACTCAGATTGGGAAAAGAGAGCAGACAAAAAATTGTCAATATCATTGTTAATTTTGAAGAATAATCCACAGATTAGCCAAAGCAAAAACTTTATCTACAGGGTGTGATTTTCACAAGAAATTAGGCAGAACCTATGCCTGGATGTTAGTGTGATGTTTTTCACCTGTCATGTATTATACTTAATTGGAAAAAATTGAATCTATTAATTAGTTTGTGTCGTCATTTCATATTCAGTCATCAACTGTTGTTTTAATGGCCATCTTAGTGCCAAAGACTGATAAAAATGGTACTTACAGACACCTCGCTAGATGCTCAGCATTAAGAGGTTAGTATTAGGGTGTTGGGATAATGTGACTGTGTGGGACATCATGCTACATGCATTTAATTTTGCACAGCTTTGGCACAATCACACAGTCACTTCCTGGAGTATAAACTATGCCATCCTTTCTGATTTGCATGGAATTATTTCCATTTTTATGAGGGGCCCCGAATGGTCTAAAGCGCTCTCCATTACAGACCACTGCAATCTCACCTCTGCATGGGTTAGAGTTTTCCCACGGTTCTTCCTCCACCATTAATACTGCTGCCATGTATTGCCAATTGTGTGCTGAAAAATGGCATTAAACCCTAAAAGAACAAAAATCCTCCAGTTGTATCATTATTGTCGGCTCTATTAAATTCTTATTTTCAGGTCAGGAATAATTTTATGTAGGCAAACCTTGCTTGCATTTATAACCAAATCACATAAATGCTTGTAATGTCCTTTGGTGATGGTGTTTATGATAACTCCAGAGATGCTGCCAGGGCATGTGATGGCATGAATAGTGCAACATTTTTATGAATTTATACACCTGATGAGCAGTGTTGCATGAGAACTCCTGCAAATTAGTTTGAAGTCATGCATTTGAAAATGTAATGGAAATTTTATTAACCATTCACCTTTAAAGAGCTTGTTGTAACAATTGAGCCCTGGAACAAGCATTATCTCATGGTTTAAACCTTACATCAAGAAAATTTTACAAATTCATTTTTAAAATATGAGCCACCAAGAAAACCTCAACTACATCAGTCTACACAAGCATACTATAGGATTAATGGATGTGAGACCTTAACGCAGCATAATGGAACAGCTAAGAATTGTGGCATAGATGTAAAACACCAATTCAAGAAAGTTAAACTTTAGCAGAGCTAATTTTAGTGAAAAACTTTATTTTGGATAAGAAGTATCTAAATGATAATATCTGTGAGCATTGAAAATTGTACATAACCATAAAGAAAAGTTTCCCAACCTACTAAAGCCAGATATGCTCCTTCAGACAACAGATTGTGATCTCAATTAAAAATTAAGCATGTTAAGCACAGGTGAGAAACAGATTAAGCACAGAAACAGCATATTAATGCTTTTACAACTAGAGGGGACATCTTTTAAATATTTGGATCTCAATAGAGCTCTAACATAGTGGAGAAAGAGGGAAGAGAGTACATATATTGAAGTGTTAGGCATATATTGAATATTGGCAGTTTACTCCTTCGTTTATGTTTTTCATACTCCCTTCTTATTTTTGTGACAAGGGGCGCTCCCCCTGTTGGAATTAATCCAGGTAATATTGCTGCAACTTGTTATCAGAAGTCACATTAGCTTAGTACCCATATTCACTTGAGAAAGTTCAAGGAAAAAATCCCTGGACTAATTCCTTACTGTAAAGCCAGACATTTGAATTTTGGAAACTGTCAAGATGCCCTCCCTGTAATTCGACATAGTTGCTATCCATGAAAAAACATGCACATTACCAGCTGACATTTGTTCTTGGGACAGTCCTTACTCTCAGGGACCTATCCAACAGATTCAAATTCAGGATAGGGGTAAACATGAGATACATATTGGAGAAACACAGGATTCCAGTTGATGATGCTACACACTGGATAAGAGACCATAATATTGCCCTGTATTTGAGCAATTTCATGCAGTAGACTGCTTGTTTGTCCGTATGCACAAATAATAAATTATCAGAACATGTGGATTATTGGATTTTGCAAGTACTTTATTAAAAATGTTCTTATGTCTGTGCCTTCTTTATTACTTTTCAGGTTTCTCTGAGTTGATGAGGCTTTTGATCTACTCAGGATTCAATCCACGTCAAATGGACAACTTTGGCCAAACTCCACTACACCTTGCCTGCATTAATGGCAATCTTACAGCTGTGAAGGAGCTTTGTGAACAAGTATGGTAGAAATTTAGTCATTGTCTTGCTACATGTGCCCTTCTCCTCAGCTTCTTAAGCCCAACACAAACCCTTCTCCAGCTAATTACCTCATTAAGAGTGCACTGTTTATTAATGTGCTAGTACATTTTGATTTTATTTAGAATTGTAGAGAAAAAATCCTGTTTTTACATAATCCTAGAATTTTTCAAGCTACCTTTAATAGTTACATTGTAAGTCCAAATAAAACCCATTCTTCTAAGTTTCTTTGATACCTTAAGTTTGCAATGGTTTAGTAAGAATAAACATTGTCTTTGTCAAAATTTCGGAGGAAAAACAAATTCAAGTTTTCGTGGATTTGTGGGGTATAAAAATTACACAATACAGTATTTCATCAGTAAAGTTTATTTGTTTCAAAAGTCATTTCCTATTTGTACAAAAAATGTTCCAGTTGCAAACATGCCTCTCTCACCCGACATTCAGTTTGAGTACTTGATAGGTGTATATATATAAGTGAATTTGATTCCACTGCCCGACAAAACTGGTCAAACCATTTAACACTCACCTGTGATTGATTTTCCTGAGTGGTCCAGCTGTTGATCATCAGTTTTCTCTTGACTGATTTATTTTGCAAGGGTGACATTGGAGGTCATTATGGTAGTGTAATTCAGTGATACAGCAGGTCATAAACTTATCTCAGGTGGAGAATACTCATTCTCTGAATCAAGTTTACCCTTTTTTTATATAAAAAATTTGAATGAAATTTGATTAGAAAAATAGGTCTTAAATTAGACATGACATTTCTGGTAAAACAGTTTTCCTGTATTCTATTGTCTCAAAATGTACACAACATGGGGTGAGAGAATTTTGTACCCAGGAGTGGATATCAGTGCTGTGTGTGTTTTTCTTATTTTTGCTTCAAATCAGAGTCTTTGTGAATATAGTTAAGACATTTTGATATAAATGTACCTGAAATCTATATGAGAATGTATATCTGATGGGTAAAAGTAGCAAATTGAAATAACAGTACAGGACCAAATTATTTTCTGATGTTGGTGTAGGTGGGATATATGGGGGTTTTGTTAGAAGTTTCAGTTGCCTACAAAAGTGTCAACCATAGACATGTGCTGAAGTAGATTTCCTTTTTGTAAATGCCTTTAAATGCTGGCATGCATATTTTACAGACAGTATGATGTCAATATATGTCGCATTCAGAAATTTCATGAAGTTTATGTAGTGCATATTTAGTGACAACAAATTTACAGGATCAGCATTGAGGACATTTGGGAAATAGTGTTCGATGATTTGCCAGTGTCTGATTACTTTCAGTCAGATAAACATTAAGTAGATGCATTCATGAAGGAAATTGTTGTAGTACTAACCTGTCCATCCTTTGCATGTGGCTGAGTCTGAAGGATGTGCCTATGATAACTATGAGAAGTAGGTTACTGTCTCTTCCTTATTACAGCATTAAATAGTCTTTCTAAAGCAATATTCTACCCAGGTCAACAGATGTAATAAAAACATTCCTTTGATAAATAGGTTTTGTGACCTATTTCTACTTTCTGTTTCCTACCCTCCTTCCTCCCTGTTTGCAGTTGAAAATAATATTTTTTTTTCTTTCTTTTCAAAACCGGATTCTGTATTAAATATACTTGGGTCTTTGAGCTTCTGGAAAGCTAATGCTTCTGATCATAATCATAATTTTTTTTTTTTTTTAAAAGATCATGTTGGCTTTAGTGATTGTAAGAATCTCAAATACCATATATACTCACTTAGAAGTGGAGTCAAACTGCAAACAACAAAGATCCTGATTTGCCATAGCATGATGCATCTTCAGGTCAGGGTCTGTGAGATTTGTTTTATTCATTACTCCTGACAAACTGCACAGACCCAATTTTGCCACCGCATTATGGGCTGGCCGATCTGGTTCAGTGCAGTATACATTTGGACTCATAAGCGAGTATATATGGTAGATACATAGTAATTTAACTAAATATTTGTTTCAATGTAAACCAAATGAAAATTTGCAAGCTTGTTCATTTTTTTTATCAACTTGCTGTGAAAAGTCAATGTCGAGTATTAGTGTAATGTATTTTTCAGGTTAAATAAATGAGAAAAGTTATTTTATTTTGGATGGAAAACTAAATTTTTAGCTATGACGAAATATAATTTTGAGAAAAAGAATCTTCGACATACACTGGTTGATAAAAATTAGTGAAACACAATAGCATCATTTGTAATGATGAGACTTTGATAGTCACATGCTAAAGGATACAGCAGAGATGATTTATTAAATGGATATATGGACCCAGAGGTTAATCATGAAAAATTATTCTTTGTATAATTTTCTGATTTTTTTAAAAAGCTGATAGATTTGCTGAAATACCTTAAAATATATCTTTATTAAAATAAAACTTCTTATTTACATTTCAGGATGGAGTAGACATAAACTTAGCTGATAAAAATGGGAAAACACCTTTAATGCTGGCAACAGGCCGTAAACACTTGGATGTTATCACTTTTTTGAAGTCAGAGATGAAGTATAGAACAAGCTTTCTTCCTAGGATAGATTTCTGGTGAGTAAATTTATGCCATTTTAAATAAAAAGAAAAACTTCACCATATTTTTGTGTGTAATAAAGTGTAAAATGATCCCATATCAACCTTTTTTTTCTGCAGTAAATATAGAGGCATAATGCAGAAAGACAAATAATAAAAATGGAATAAACTTAAACACATTTCATTATTGGAATCGAAAATCAAATATTTTGAAGCTGCTGCAAATATCCAGTCAAAAACCGTTTTGCATGATAATCCAAGGTCAGATTTGTTACACAAACAGCCTTTTGCCCTCCTTAAAATCAGTGACATTGTCTTGTTGAGGCAGGAATAAAAAGTAACTGCCATTAATGTGATAACTTCATTGGTGGTTGCATCTGCACAATTTTTATTTGAACAAAGCAGAATTGAGATATAAACTTTTCTTGCAGCATTGACAGCCAGTCCTGTCAGAAATCACTTTCTCCTTCAAATACGGTCTCCAATCACATTAACATTAAGGATGGTTAGACTGCTACCTCCCAAATCCATCCCTACAATAAAGAAATTAAATCAAGTTTTCTGTTGTTCCGGTGGTCTTGTGTTCAAACCCCGACTTAGTTATACCAAAGACTTATAAAAATAGTACTAACTGCTGTGTCACTAGGCACTCTTCATTAAAAAGTTAGTGTTAGGACTGGTCTGCCTGGTGCCAAGATAATACGTCTGAGTAGGACATGCTACATGTCTGCAGCATGATGTCACATTACTAGACATCACTGTAAACTGTCACACTACAGACACTGTAGTGATATGACTGAATTTTTTATTTTAAAAAACTATGTAACTTTAAGGTTCACTTCTGTACAGCAACAATCATTTGAAACACCTCTTGTGAATCCATGGTCAAATTTATGTTAATTAATATAAATTCCTAAACAGATGGTAAAGATGAAAAAAATTCATATTTTAAAACATTTTCCATGTTCTGAGACTTTGCAATTTTTAGCTGATGAGGTACAACATGCTATCATTTATGATGTTATTATTCAGTTTCATGTACACTGTTGTTTACTCACCCAGTTAGTAATGGGAGTTGTTTTAGTGAATTATAAGACTATGTTGTTTATTCATACATTTTTGTTATGTTTATTTCATCATGTCTTTTCAGTGTAACCTTTCATTGAAGTCTAATAAATGTAACAAGACATTCACAAGTTGTTCCTTGTGTGTATAAAATATACTTCGCAATGCATTGGTGTGCACTGTATAGTATGAGAGAGTATAGACTAGTGATGGGAATCGGTCAGAAATTCATAATCAATAATCGGTTCCCCTTAAGCAACTGATCATCGATTATAATCGGTTACTAAGAGCAAATTAAAATTTTTGTTAGTTATATCTTTGATCAAGAGTTCAGTATGTTTATAAATGTACAGGAATAATCTCTTTTAATGACATGTATTCTTTAACTTGACAATAATATTACATTGTGTGTTACTTTTGTTCTATAACTTTGTTAAATGAACGCAACTTTTTATGGCTGATCAGTCATGTAAATGAAATACTGCTACAATCCGCCGAAATTATTTCATTCAGAAGGACATGATTTTCTTGTTTGTCATTGTTTATAAATACTACAAAAGATGTTGCAATTTAACTGAAACAAATAAACAAAGTGTGTTTAAATTTATTAACTCAACAATTTAACAACTTGACCATGTAATAATAACTATATATTCCTAATTATGAATCATAAGTTTTTTTATTTGTAGTTGTGAAGGGAATAATAAATATCAGGTCAACTTTAGTGGCTGGGAGTTTTACTAACCTTTGTGCTTTGAATGCATATAAAAGTAGTCTCCCTTTGCAAACAATCGATTATGGAGTTTCACAATCGATTATCTTATTGATTTGCTCAACCAACTGATGATCGATTATAATCGATAATCGGAACAACATTAGTATAGACTGTGGTTTTGCAAAAGTAAACCAATGCATATAAAGGAGTAATGACAGCACAAAATTTAAAATTTCTACAATTAATTATGATGCATTTGGGGTGTGAACCCATATCTTTAGCTAGCCAAGATGGCTTAAGTCTCCCCATGTATCCAAGCAATGCTTTAAGGCCTGTAAGTTTGGGCACATATTTTACTACCATATACTGTACCTGCCTAAAGTCATCCACGATTGTCCAGCCAGTTAGCTGTCTTAATCAGGGTATCTTACTGAAAATTCCTGTGTCGCAAGGCCTAATGGTTCATCTTTTGACAATTATGGGGATACTGGTAATAAATCCATCCATCTCACCAGGTATATAGCTTTGTCTCTACAGTTATTGAGATATTAATGACAGATTTGTGTCCATCCTAACTTGCCTTTGGCTACAGTTGCAATTACAGGGATGTTAGTGATAGATCAGTCTGTCTCGCCAGGACTTCATTTTTTTACAGTTAGTGAGTACTTAATGATATATTTTTCATCCCAACATGCCTACATCTACATACAGTTACAATTATGGGGAGCTTGGTGATAGATCCATTTGTCTTGCCAACTCTATGGCTTCATGTCTATACAGTTAGGATATTTTAATGATTGTGTGTCCTAACATGCTAACATCTACATACAATTAAGGAGATTGTTGTGATAGATCTGTCCATCATGTCTGTTGTAAGACTACCCAAGCACATTGTGATTTTCATGATAGATCCATCTGTCCAGCCACTAACAGTGCTGGCCATATTCCCTGCAAACTGTTTTGGCAAATTTGTTGAGTCAACTTTTTTTATTCTTTTTATCCTCAAGGTATTGACCATGAATTATATAGTGATGATGGCATATGGAATGCTTTAACCTGTCTTGTAAGACCACCTCTTTTGCCAAAACATTATGGTCTCTAAAGACAGGTGGTCTCTCATAACAGGTCACATTGCTATATAATGAACAAATTTGTGCGTTGAGAATGTGGTCTCTCAAGACAAGTTGTATCACATAGCAGTGGTCTTTCAAGACAGGTGTAATAGTAGGAATAATTCATTCTTAAGTAAACATCTCGTATATGTAACTAATATGCATTACAAATGGAAGATATATTTTCATTCGAGAATGATTCTAACTTGTAAATAAGATGAGTTGCTTTTAACATTGACCAGTCAGGAATTAGGTCAGCCTGACCATTCAGAGCTTGTGTCCAGATCATATAATATTTATGTGGATAAGAGTAAAACTCAGTCTTGAATCAATTAATGAGTCTACACATAGAAATTACTAGAATGGCATCTTTTTTAAATTGCATATCTTTCAACATGAAGAATATTGGTTATTTAAATAACCCTTACAAGCTATTATCGTAAAAAATAGTACACATAAAATAGATATGCATAACAAGGTCCATTGGATTTGACAGCAGACTTTTTCATTATTATATAACCAACACTCTCACAGGGTTTTATTAAAATATAACTGATTTTGTAAATATCTCGGAAGGATGCTTTGAATGGTATCACTTCAATAACTTCATTTTTTGTAACAAAACATTATTTACAGATTTAACCAAGCTTAGCATGTGTTTATTACCCAACGTTGCCTGAGACAAGTTCAATAATCTTCTTTCCTTGATATATCATGAGACATGATAGTTTGCTTGGTCGAACGTAAGACATGTAATCTAACAGTTATGGGTTTGATGCCCAAGATTATCTATGAAAACATATAGTTGCTCAGTTGTTAAAAGTCACTCCAGTTATTCATACAGTAAAGCTACATTTATTTAGATATTGTATAAAGGGGTTATG
This sequence comes from Unio pictorum, assembly GCA_030141615.1. NCBI lineage: Eukaryota > Metazoa > Mollusca > Bivalvia > Unionida > Unionidae > Unio > Unio pictorum. Next base: position 1,211,753 of record JARLTB010000378.1, on the reverse strand, counting down.
TAATAAATACAAAACTGTATCTGTGTTTTATTTAGTTATTGTATAAAGGGGTTATGTAATAAATACAAAACTATCTGTGATTTATTTAGATATTGTATAAAGGGGTTATGAAATAAATGCAAAACTGTATCTGTGTTTTATTTAGATATTACATAAAGGGGTTATGTAATAAATACAAAACTGCATCTGTGTTTTATTTAGATATTGTATAAAGGGGTAATGTAGTAAATACAAAACTGCATCTGTGTTTGTTCTGAGTGAGCGGAAAGAACTTGTTTGATATAGCTTATGAATATTTATTCACTGTATTAAACTCATTGTTTCAACCAACTCTGAACAAAACAATTATACAGTTTTGTGTGTATATTTACTACACAAATACAGAAAACCCATATGTTCTTTTTCTCACAGATATTTTTGTATTTTACTGTGTGATTACAAGTATCAGAAAGAAAAGAAAGATTGAATTGTTTTAATACCTTATATAACATATTTTAAACTATTTTATTTTAGGTCAATAGTTTTTGGTCCACCAGGAAACCATAAAGGACCCATCCTGTTCTTCTTTGTGAATGTTTTATGTTGGGGATATCCCATGTATGCCTTTAAGGTAGGTTTATGGTTATGAAAAGATAATAAAAACTAATTAATTTTGCAAAAAAAATACATTTTAATATTTCTTTCAGAATTTCAAACTCATTTTTCAAAGTCTTTTAGAACTGAAAGGAAATAATCAACTGAAGTGAAATGCGGAACCCAGTCTGGGATTGATAGGTCACTTAGCTGCAAGTGGTCTTATGAAGTTATGGTATGGTGCTTATGTCCAACTTGTATCGTCTGTGATGTGTCATTCATTCAGTCATCAGCAATTGTTTATTACAGTATCTGATCCGAGTAAATCAGATGAATGTGTTGCATCAAAATCTCAGATGAGTTTGTATCATCAAAATCTCAGATAAGTTTAAATCATCCAAAACTCAAATTAGTTTATATCATCAAAATCTCAGATGAGTTTGTATTATCAAAATCTCAAATGAGTTTATATCATCAAAATCTCAGATGAGTTTGTATCATCAAATCTCAGATAAGTTTGTATCATCAAATTCTCCGATGAGTTTGTGTCATCAAAATCTTGGATAAGTTTATATCATCAAAATCTCGAATGAGTTTATATCATCAAAATCTCAGATGAGTTTAATAACGATCAAGATCCATATGTCCTAATGATAACCTGATTGGCTTACCTTTCTTTAGGTCATAGTTCTGATTTAATTTTGATCAGGCATGGAGTATATGTTTATATCATTAAGATCTTGAAGAACCAAGTTGTGTACATACTAATGAAGTGATCCTGAATCGGATTGGCTGAGCTTATTAACTCTAGAGGCTCATTTCTGTTCAGATTTTGATTGAATTTGGAACATATACTTTGTAATTAAGATTTCACGTGAATTTGATAATGATTAGGATTAGTCATGCATGACCCAGTTATGAGCATGAGATTGCTTATTAATCATTTCTTTATGTTTAGAAATAATTTTTATTAGAATATAATAAACAATATAACTTAAACTTGATAAAGTCAAACACTTATCTCGACTCTGACTAACATGTAGACTTGCCTAATTCGATGATATTCAACTTTTAATGTCCTTGTCAGAGAAATTTTACAAGAAATGGTTTGGTGTTTCCGCTACTATCAGTACCTCATAAAAGCAAGGATAGTCTGTTTAAGACCAAATTTTACTGATACAAATGTTAATCATCCAATCTCATTAATGTATGGTTGATCTCTTCCATAGAGTGGAGAAAATTATTTTGTGAACAATACTTTAGAGGAAATTGAACGAATGTGTTTCTGACCGTTGCAGAAGCAGCATTCATAATGGACATTATCACACATCAGCATCATGATAATATATTGTACAAGTCACATGGGTCATGTGGGCATACAACACTGACTAGTTCGGTAATGGGTGTCATTTTTTAAAATTTGGTTCTAAATAACTTCAATTCATTTGGATTTGTATACATCCATATTCCTTCAGAAGGTCATTGTTTAGATACTCCAAGAGGTGCATATGGCAAAATCAATGTACATAAGACATTTTTGGATGAAATAAACCTAAAGGTGTGATCAGTACAATCAGGATTGAGTGTGATCCAGTACAATCTGGATTGTTTTTGTTTGTTTGTTTTTTAGGGTTTAACGCCATTTTTCAGCACACGATAGGCTATACATGGCGGCCAGTATTACTTGTGGAGGAAGAACCCAGGAAAACCCACGGAAAGAACCACTGACCCACGCGAAGCTACAGGCAAGCTTTCTCACATAACTACATTAGCCGAATCTTAGACTCAAACCGACACCGACAGAGGTGAGACGGCAGTGATCCGTAACGGAAAGCACTTTAGACCACTTTTCCACTCGGGGGACCCCCTCAGTCTGGATTGAGTGTGATCCAGTACAATCTGGATTGAATGTGATCCAGTACAATCAGGATTTAGTGTGATCCAGTACAATCTGGATTGAGTGTTGCACACTGTGATGTCAAAATGAAAGCTATGCATTGATATTGATAAACAACTACTACCCTCAATTGTGACTATTCCACTGGACACACCCTTATTTTGACCAAAGTTTAGTACGTGGCCACCATTGTAAACATCTATTGCAATAGATACTATTCATCTGGAAGTTTATTGGTGACATTAAGTTGCTGAGCATTCAATAATCAAAATTTAACAGACTTTGGTTAAAGACAAAACTTATTTTGGATCCAAAGTATTCAAAAGACATTGATAAAATTTACATAACAAACATAAAGAACAGTTTCCTAACTTGTTTTGTTGGCTAGGCTAGCTATGTATATACCACATCAGTAGGAACCTCTCAACACAGAACAGTATTCATACAGTTGTGAGGAAGAGATTAAGCTCAGAAAAATAAACAGGTTAATGTTCATACAACTAGAGGCAACATCTTTTAAGGATAAAGTGTTAAGTATATAGTGAAATATGACCATTTCTTCCTCCCTCCTTTTTGTCCCCACCCCCTTTTTTGGAAGCATTTGGTTCCCTCCACCATTATAAAACATCCTGGCAGTATCTCAGAAGTGAAAGCAGTGGAATTGCAGCTGGATAAGAAACTAGAGAAACTAAAAGGCAATTGTTAACATCTGGGTTACTATGACTTTCTTTTTAAAATGATTTCCTTTTCGTATTACATTTATTTCTGTATTGGTTTTGTATTTGTTTCTTGTATTTAAATTTGTATCTGAAGCAGAACACTTGATATTGTTTACAATAAGGGAAAGCTTGAGGAAGTCTAAGAATGAATCCATTTCTACCATAACTCTGAATGATAGATGTGAATTCATTGAATAGAAAATTGATACCATTTAACTGAAATATTTCCTCAGAATTTAAAAAAAAATTGGTTTAAGTGAAAATAAATACAAAAAACAAAAATAATAGTATTGGGTGTATGATTTAAACAGAAACCAAGTTTGATAGTTGAGATGCCATTCAGAGGTCATCTCTCTTAAGAGGTTAGTTTGACCTTATTCTGTCAGTGGCTACTGAAAATGGGTGTGACGATACTGGGCACCGCAAAATTGAGCTCCAGATTTAATCATGAATGCATTTGACTATTTAGTTCTTAAGCTTATTGCTCTCTACAGAAATGTACTTATGAACCCTTCAGTTCTCCTAATCATGGATGTGATGAAATTTAACATCCATTCAATGGATTAAAAATACAGGGTTGTCATGTTAAGATTCAACTGACTGATCCAATGTGGGTCTTAAAGTCAATAAAGCATTTTTTAAAATACCTTTTATAGTTTGAGTCTTGAGCACTTAAATTACAAGACCATTGGGTACTGACAAACTAAGGTTTTCACCCAGGTCTTCAATTGCATAATGCAATTTAGACCAGTGTCTATTTTTTTAAAGCTTGAAATTGTGAGGATATATCTGAAGTCACACTGTTTGCAGATGTGTTAAATTTAAGCAAAATTTGGAAAGTTTTAGTCATTTGTAATGACCCCACTCCCACGCTTGCACTACCACTCCCATGCTTGCAGCTTGGACATCATCATTTGATTCTCTTTTTCCATCATTACATGTCTCAAGAATCGAGTTGGTAAGATTGTTAATAAGCACATGATGTCAGCAAATGAAAATTAACTTTCACATTTGTATGAATGCTTAAATGATCTGATTAAGTTTTTTTACATCAGCTTTATTTAACTTTTTTTAATGAAAACCTTGTTTAGCATGATTAAGTGAAAATCTCTTTAAAAAGGCATACTTGTATTAATATGGAACAAACTTTTCAGACCATTGTATTACATCAATTTTTTGTATTTTTAAAAAATGCATATTTGAATCTTCCTTACACATACCTTTTAAGACAAAACTTTATTGGTATGTATACAATTAAATTAAAACCACTTGAGATAGAAAAATAAATTTTTTAAGGCATGTAGGTTTACATAAGAAGATAACCAGATATGATATGTAGATTAACAGATAAGATATGTAGATTACCAGATATGATATGTAGATTATGAAATAAGATATGTAGTTTTCCAGATAAGATATGTAGATTACCAGATAAGATGTATAGATTACCAGATAAGATGTATAGATTACCAGATAAGATATATAGATTACCAGATAAGATATATAGATTACCAGATAAAATATGTAAATTACCAGATAAGATGTATAGATTACCAGATAAGATATGTAGATTACCAGATAACATATATAGATTACCATATAAATATGTAGATTACCAGATATGATAATGTAGATTATGAAATAAGATATGTAGTTTTCCAGATAAGATATGTAGATTACCAGATAAGATGTATAGATTACCAGATAAGATATATAGATTACCAGATAAGATATATAAATTACCAGATAAAATATGTAAATTACCAGATAAGATGTATAGATTACCAGATAAGATATGTAGATTACCAGATAAGATGTATAGATTACCAGATAAAATATGTAAATTACCAGATAAGATGTATAGATTACCAGATAAGATATGTAGATTACCAGATAAGATGTATAGATTACCAGATAAAATATGTAAATTACCAGATAAGATGTATAGATTACCAGATAAGATATGTAGATTACCAGATAAGATATATAGATTACCAGATAAAATATGTAAATTACCAGATAAGATATGTAGATTACCAGATAAGATATATAGATTACCAGATAAAATATGTAAATTACCAGATAAGATGTATAGATTACCAGATAAGATATGTAGATTACCAGATAAGATGTATAGATTACCAGATAAAATATGTAAATTACCAGATAAGATGTATAGATTACCAGATAAGATGTGTAGATTACCAAATAAGATATATAGATTACCAGATAAGATGTGTAGATTACCAAATAAGATATATAGATTACCAGATAAGATGTGTAGATTACCAAATAAGATATATAGATTACCAGATAAGATGTGTAGATTACCAAATAAGATATATAGATTACCAGATAAGATGTGTAGATTACCAAATAAGATATATAGATTACCAGATAAGATGTGTAGATTACCAAATAAGATATATAGATTACCAGATAAGATGTGTAGATTACCAAATAAGATATATAGATTACCAGATAAGATGTGTAGATTACCAAATAAGATATATAGATTACCAGATAAGATGTGTAGATTACCAAATAAGATATATAGATTACCAGATAAGATTACCAAATAAGATATATAGATTACCAGATAAGATGTGTAGATTACCAAATAAGATATATAGATTACCAGATAAGATGTGTAGATTACCAAATAAGATATATAGATTACCAGATAAGATGTGTAGATTACCAGATAAGATATATAGATTACCGGATAATATATGTAGATTACCAGATAAGATATACAGATTGCCAGATTTTTGTACCGTTTATGGACATTGAGTTTTTGGTTACTTCTAGGTCCAAACATTTTTTACAAATTCTGACATATTTTGAGACACTAGTATGTTTCCATGTGAATAAAATCTCCCACGAATATGCAGCCTGATAATTTTCCTTCCTTTTCAGTGTTTTCCTTACACCTGGAATGATTTGATGGTTGCTCATGTTCTGTTCTTTATCATGAATTTCATCATGTGGGTGTGTCTCTTTCATGCTAGCACCACTGACCCTGGATACTTACCAAGGAATATACCTGAATACGACCTAGCCATTAAACAGGTAACATAAAATGCTAAAAGCCATGGATTGTATTCTTTGATTTAAACTACTAGTTTAAATAAAACACAATAGGTTCAATAGGCACTTTTTTGTACAATAAAATTAGCTTTGGCACAATGGGGGCAGGTCCTGTCACATCACACTGAACTAGCCCAGCTCTGAATTTTTTTGTGTTGCATAGGAATGTCTCAGGAAGAGTAGACAAAGAGGGGCCCAACAAGGGGCCAGAGAAGAATGCACTGTGTTACTCAAACTATATTTAATCAATTAAATTAAAATTTTGCTTTTAACAACCTGTTTCAGAATATTTTACTAATTGTAGCATTCAAGAACTTGGCATATCCAAATTAGTGATCAATATGAAGGACTCTTTTTTGCATTCTTTTCAAAGCTTAATGCTAAAATTATTCTTTTTGGTAAAATTTATATGTGGGAGATTTAGTAGCAGTGGGAATACTTTGTGTGCATTGGATTGACTCTCACTTGGAGATGTACTTTAAACTAGGTGACAGCTCGAGTGATCTGCACCTGGAATGATCTGATGATTGTTCACATCCTGGTCTTTATCATGAATTTTAAATTCTCTGTATGAGCTCATGGGTTACATGAAGATAATTAAAAGGATAGAAATTTGGTTTCAGACATTCCTGTTCTTCGCATTACTGTTATAACATCACTATGCTCTCACATCTTCCTCTCCCACATCTTCCTCTGCCACAGCAATATTTTAAGTGCCATATAAATTTAAACTCAAGCAATGCATTATGGGTACAAATAGTAAAAATTTAGAACTTAATACAATCAGTGAATTTAACTTCATGTACAATAATGTCCCTCTTTTTACCGTAGTCTGGTTATTTTGTATAAAATTCATTGACATGACTAATAAGATTAAGTTTATTCAAGCAATAATTAAAATATGGTATGGTAGCCCGAGGAGGCATTTTACACTGTGCTATACCAAGGCAATGCATAGGAGAGCAGTCATTGTGATGGCATATCATGGTTATAAAAAGTACAGTTGGTCTTGATATGATATTGCCTGTTCTTGTTCCCCCAGTATTGCAGAGGAAATTACTGTAGTGCATGAACATTAGTGTACTGAAAGAGGGAAACAAGAACAATTCATGGAGAGATATGTCACACAGTTTGTTTACATTTTTTATGATCAATGAAGATGAATGGTACTGGATTATAGCTTTAAGTGTACTTATACATCTCACAAGGTTTTATTAAGTAACCAGGCGATATAATTTTTATATATCTCAGACTGGGAAATTGGTTGCCCATGAGAGCCATCTGGTTGTTTTAAATTTCCTTTGTTCCAGTTATACTAAAATCAGCATTTTTCATATTACTTGCATTACACAATGATTAAAATTAAAATGAAGAACAACTTGGTAAATAGTATAAAAATATCTTGTAATATGAAATAAAAATACACTTTTCTATCCTTTTGTATTTTGTTTTGTGGAGCCTTATTGACAGGAGCCTGTATAAGGTACCCTATATTTTACAAAGAGATCAGGTATGTAAAGTTTAGAATTATTTTAGCCATACAGTAATTTATATAGAAAAGTAGACAAATCTCAGTTGATAGGTTTTATCAATTACTAAAAAAAACAAATGACTGTATTGAGAAAAATTTGACATTTCTGCAGATTCAAATCCTGTAGGCAAGCAAATAACTAAGGGCTAAATAAATAACTGGTTAATTTAGTGTGCTCAAAAGTCCCGCTCACATATTTGTTAATTATCTTGTTTTATAAATTCCTCAGGAGATTATATCACTGAGTACGTTTAGTGAGGAAAAAAACTGTTACTGAATTCGAATGAAGACAGTCTTGTGCTTAATTTGCATTTATTCATAAAATGATATTCTTTCATGGAAATAACAGCTATAGTAAGAGGACATGTCAGTCACATTACATACCTTCCAGTAACAATCGGCAAAATTGCCATACTGCACCAGTGACAAACTCTAGTTCATTTACTATGGCAATAAACTGTTATAAACTACTGTGATTGTTTTTATGTTATTATTTTGCATGTGCATGAAATAAAATAATGGTCAATAAAAATGTAAATACATTCATGGGCACTTAGAGTTTGCCAGGCGACTGATATTATATAATGTGTACAGAGTAATACTTATATGCTGAAAATTGTATATTCTTCTTTATTCCCAAGAATCCTAGATGCAGTTTTGATTTACTCATTGATTTTTACCAAATTGTATTCTCCCAAATCATATTTAAGAAAGACATAAATTGCTATTTTATTTCATTTGACCCACATGCTCATGAATTGCCAATTTTCAGTGATATAAGCAATCCAACTAAGTGATTTAAATCATATGAAATGACAAACATCTTTAATTATACAAGTTACGTAGTCAGCATACATTATATTCATATAACTGGTTATCATTGATATATTTTAGTTTTTTTGTTAAAGCTTACCATAACACAACGTTATAACTTTCACAGGTATCATTCCACCTTTTAATTTGGACAGCTGGTTGTTTCCACATTTCCTTGTGTTTGTTTTTGGTTTATTTTTCTCTTGTTTTTTTAAAGAAGACTAGAAAAGTGATTGAATCATGAAACTGTTCTGTGAAAAGGGGATTTTTGACAGGCACCAATACCAGTAAACTGTTCTGCAACATTAATCCACATGAATAATTGTTGTTAAATCTGAAGTTGGTTGAACAGAATGAGATGCTTGTAAACCATTTAGCCCCCCAAAATTATATTGGACTGACTCACTATTGACCATCATTGTCAATCATATAAAGTATGAACACTTGCTTGGTTGAATAGCACAATTACTGTAGTAAAGTTAACTGGTGCTTATTTATGGATGCTTACATCAAAGCAAACTATGTCTGAGTGTTTAAGATATTACAGTTATTTCCAAATCATTATTTCTGAAACTTCTTTATCATATTTTGGAGGTATCATTAAAGTTTAGTGCGATTGTGCATATAATGTGAATCCAAAGGATGTATATCATTAAGTGTAATCTTCAATATACATGTGGTGATGTCATGATGTAAACATGCTAGCTAATGTGAGTGTTGAACCAACACTTTTGTTATGAGTTCTTGTCATACTGGGAGCACAGTTGTAACAAGTTTGGTATTTACATTTTGAAGGCAAATAAAAAAAATACAGGTGCATTGATACAATATTCTAATGCAATAATGCTTAAACAAAAGATAAACTGAAGATAAAAGGGATAGGTTACTGTTGTAAATGCTTACAGCAACCTGCTAATGCACAACTCTTGTCATCGATCAAATTATACACAGTTGAACTGGATAGAAATAATAAGGAAACAAAAGAAAATGTAATATATTTATTGAAGGTGTCCCAAGACTTAAAGTACATGAAAAAATTTCTATAATTGTGTGTCCCAATATTTATAGGTCATTAAAAAAAAGTTACTTTTGAAAATAATTTAGGGTGTCCCAAGACTTTTTGTGACCTTAGACATGGTAATATGGCTTGTTAATTTGATTTCACATTCTATGTACAATGTAAATCTTCTTTTATCCATTTTAATTAATATATCTTGGCTTAGTCACTACTCCATTTAGTAATAGAACTGAATTACATTAAAATTATAATGTCTATATGGAACAGCTACCTCTTGTTTATGTTTTAAATTTGTCGTGTATTGTTCACCTGAACAGGAATCGAATGAACTTATTTGCCTGAATTGAGAATAAATTTTATTTGTTGTAGTGTTAACCTCAGACCAGTTGCGGATTGCTGTGCAAATTCAAGTGAGCACATGTGTTTATGCAAATAATGTCAAAGTGTGGCTGCTTTGGATTAATAAAGTCTGGTCTCAATTAATCAAGCAGTGAGACTCTGTAAGAATTATATTGTGTAACTATTGGGCACAGATGAAACCAAGCATCATTATTTTCAGACTTTGGAATGGAAAAAAAAAGAGTACTATTATTGACCTTGGAAACGCACTGCTCTTTGACTACCATGAGTCAGAATCTGGTTGTCCAGGTGATGAGAAGCTTGCTAAAATTTAGTTGTCATAGGCCACCAGGCACCCAATAACTCTTTACATATTTTACTATCAGAAATGTTACATGGGCATGTCTTCATATATGTGTGCATGTGCTCATGCATACATGTTTGGGTGGGTTAGGGATCCTGAAATTTTTATGGCTCTTGAATGACATTTTAACCATCATATGAATATGGAAGAGTTATTTGTGAAATATAATTCAAAAAATTACAAAGACGTATATAAAGGTGTAAAAAAAACCACACAAAAAAACATCATTATTATTATTGTTATTATTATTATTATTATTATTATTATTATTTATTGTACCAGAAAGTTACTCATTTTCAATCCCAGATTAGCTATTTCAGGTTTATATCACCATTCTTTACTTCATTCATTTTCCTATAAATTATTTATTTATAAAAATATTTTTTCTTTCAGAAAACTAGCTTTTAAAATTTCATCCAACAACAGTATTTTATGGCATTCAACTTTTTACAATTATTTATTACAACAAGCAGACATACTACATTGAAAATATATAACACCTAATCAACAGGCTCTTCTGGTCACTTGTTTCACTTAGTCATCAAATAATGAAAAAGAAGATTAAGAAATAAAATGATCTACTATTTGAATCAAGAAGAGAATTTCATATATCTTTGAAAAAAATACCATGGTTTGATATAGTCTTGTATGAAAAACATAAATTTAATTTGGGTAGGTGAAAAAAATACCTTAGTTTGATATAGTCTTGTATGAAAAACATAACTTTAATTTGGGTAGGTTTTTAAGTGAGACATCCAGAAACATCAAAAGAATAAAAAATGAGGCAAAAATTAGGAGAAAATGATGTCAGTTTATTTTAGTATTTCTTAGCAAGAAATAGCTTACTAGTTAGTTGATGTGTAGAATTCAAATTTAAATTGAAAATAGTATTCTGATTCCAGATCCATTTTAGCTTTTATTGTTGAATTGTTATGAAACCAAACAATTTCATTATGAAACGATCAATTTGTTAGCAATTTAATTCTCTTTTCCATTTCAGGTTGCACATTTTGATGAATGGAAACAGGGAGACAATCCGCTAAGTCGATTGTGTCACACCTGTCGGACAGTTAAAACAGTTCGCTCTAAACACTGTAAAATTTGTAATCGCTGTGTGAAAGTATTTGACCATCATTGTCCATACATATACAATTGTGTTGGATATAATAATAGGTGAGTCGCATTGTACTGAAATAATCATCGAGGATGTAGTTTTTTAATACCGTTTCATTTTTAGCTGAACTGTAAGGTATCCAGAAGTTACTGTTATACTTTCTTGGGGCATTATTAGTTATGGGGGGGGGGTCTTGCCAGGTTAAAGACACTTTTTTATGGTTTGATATATTTTGTGACTTTGAATTCTCTTATTGCACTGTCCTAGACAACCTAGAAGTAGGCGTGTCACAGTG